>ML675652.1:3572893-3663281 GCA_007922155.1 Mesoclemmys tuberculata
AGAGAGAGAGAGAGAGAGAGAGAGAGAGAGAGAGAGAGAGAGAGAGAGAGAGAGAGAGAGTGTCGAGGATTAACTAAATGGAAAAAAGAAAAGAAAGTGAAGGAAGAATGGACACTGAAGGGAAGAGGAATGATGGGGACAGGACAAGGAGAAGAGTGTAAGAGAGGCACATGTGGAGTGAAGCTGAGGTGAAGCAACTGAGGGAGAGGGACAGATGGTTGGAGCAAACGGCCGAATCGGCAGAGGAAGTCCAGACAAAACAATAATGTGGAGTTTGGAGGACGGTTCTACGTCTATGGTTATAATCATATATAAAACCTGAAGTTGCAGAAGAGATTTCAGAAACTATGATGCTGCTGCATCCCGGGAAAACAGACCTGGGACATCATGCATTTGCATGTAATGGGCACCCAGAACTGTATTGGGGAACTTGATCCAAGGTGTCAAATCTGAAAAGCTTCAAGCCCTTACAAAGAACCCGTAAGAACTACCAAATTCTTTCTTAAACTTCATGGTCTGGTATGATTCTTATGGGAGAAGACAGCAGCAGATCAAGCTCCCATCCTCATAATCAATTAGAGGAAATGGTACTCGAGGCCGAATGGGGTATTCCCCGCCTTTTCCACTCTGGCTTTGACCATCATCCACAGAAGGCAAGGGACATTTAAAAATATTTAATGGGTGGCAGGAAGTAAAAGAAGAACAAGTAGCTTGCAGTAACAAGTGCTAAAAGATGTAGCACCTTTTTTGGCAGTGCAAGGCCCTGTTCACATCCAATGCTAGCGTGTTATCTTGGCTGAGTTAAGTGACCTGATCTCTCAGTGACCCAAAAAAAAAAAAAAAAAAAAAAAAAAAAAAAACCACCCCAAACTGCCAAGAATTTAAACAAGGAACTCCACTGAATCTCCAGATTCCAGTGCACCTTTGAATTAGTTCCCCTCAGCAACACGTTAGTGTAGGTGGAGCCTGGCAGAAGTTGTGACCTAAGAGTGGAGAAATTCATTAGGATGAGAATCCATGTGAACGTTCAGGGTTAAGAGGTTAACAGCAGCATCCTGTCTGCTACTCTCTGGTAAGCCATTGTTTGCAGTCCCACTGGCTTACGCAGACGCCCATGCACAGTGGAGAGGATTAAGCTACAGAACGAGCTGCTCGTTCTTCAAGACTCACCATTTAAAAAAAGAGGCACTATTAATATAAGCTAACCTCAGGAGACATGCCCTGGACCCTTCTGCAGCAGCAGACCTTGACAGCATCCGAAGGGGGCTCTAAGGCTGTCCTCTTAAAAAAAAAAAAAAAAAAAAGATCCACGGTTCAATGGTGGGATAGATCACCTGCTTCTCATTACAGGAAGGAATTTCAAATATTTTCTGACTAGCCCCATGGGGCTGGGAACAAAAAGTGCTGGTAGGAAAGGCAAAAAAGAGCAGCAGGAGTTGAACAGTGAAAGACTTCTTACAAAGAAGCCAGCAGAACCAAAGTGGATCCTTCTTGGGGCGATGGGGGATTTCTTTGGAGAAGGGAACAAAGATGAATTTGAGGAGGGTGCTAGGGAGGATGAGAAAGCAGAGAGAGAATTTCAGCTAATCCTGGATACCAGAAATACACAAGCCAATCATCCTACCCAGAGAAGCTTGTTCATCAGCTCGATTCTTTTTCCCGGTATGCAGGGGCGTGCAGCTGTCCTTAGATAGCATGCACATCCTGCTGCGGGGTAGAAGAAAAGGCCAGTTTCATTCATTCACTGCATCAAATTACTTGACTTTACAGGAAAAGTTCTTGTAAAAAATATTCAAGATACAGCAGCAGACTGCACACAGACCTGCGGGGGCCTTTGACCCAAGAGATGTGCATCTGCTAATCTCTCTACAGGGAATGGGCCCGCGGGCAGGGCTTGCAGGCACCATGTGCCAAAAGCCTGGCACCAGGGAAACATTTAAGAAATCTCCCCTGAGCAGCCTTCTATTAGGAGACCCACGCTTGTGCCACATTCACTAGGGCTATTTACTGGGATTAAGATTTTGGCATGTTATCAGAGCAGGACAAGCGCTACTTGAAGTGTTAGCAGAATGGGAATATTGATGCCTCAAATTTGACTGCTTTTAAAATACAAAATGTCATCTTAGGTACAATCTTTCATGACAAACTGCACTAAGAGGTAGATACGGTTAAAGCTGCCACGGTGAAGGTCCTCACACCAAGAGTGGTGCGTTTGAAAGCAGACAGCAGAGCAGCCAGGGAGCACAGAAAGACTAAAGATACACGGTCAGCTGGAGCAAAGCCATGCAGAGTTTCCAGAAGGAGAAAGCTCTGAACGAAGGGGTGAGAATGGTCCCACTTTGCACTGGAGAGATGGTAGATGCTGAACTCTGCAGAGCAGTAACTTTGGGAGGCCAAAGACAACGCATGGTTAAAGGTTGAAGCTCAGGACAAGAGGGTGAGCACCACAGCTGTGGTAGATAGATTAAAGGCCATGGGGTCCCTAAGATTGCTGGGGAGGGGAGCATAGGCAGGTATGCACAGAAAGAGGGCAGGAAGAAAGCTTAGTGCCAGCACAGCAAGATGCTGCTCTTCGGCCAGTGAATTCAACACAAGAGAAGAATTCTATCAGCGAAGGTGGGAACAGCAGAGATAAAAGTCTCTTGACCTGGCAGGATGCCTTCAGAATTTCTAAGGAGCCACAAGGAGGGGAGGCAACAGGCAAGGGAATGCCACCAGGAAAATCCAGCCAAGGACAGAGGTTTCTGTACTGCGCTCCACGACTGGTCACACAAGGCAACTCTCCTTGTTTGATAAATGGAAGCATCATACAAATGTTAAACACCTTAATTCTTCCATGTCAGCAACTGCTGTGATTGCTTCAGGGTTGAACAGAAGGGGAGATGGAGATCCACATCATCAGGAATGCAAGGATGGGAATGTCTCTAAGGCAGCCTCTCCATTGAGATATGAGCCACACCATGAAGAAGTTTGAGGCTATCATGCCCAAAGGCTGGACAGAACTTCTCATGGCATCTTTGTACCCAGATCTTCAAAAAGGCTGATGGCTACCAGTTCAAAGCTAGTTAGTACTTGACTGATTAACGAGCAAAAGATCCATCAGCCCTACCAGTAACACAGTGGAGCTGGAGAACCAAGTTCCTTGTTTGTAACACATGACAAATTTAGCAGGTAGCAGCACACACCTGTCATCCACCACCAGATTCCAGCTTTCAGTCACAATTAGAAATCCTTCTGTCAACACATCACTATTGGCAGTGGAAAGCTGCCAGAGAATGTTTAAATTAGTCACAAGGACTTCCTGTTGGCAAAAGCAGGACAGAAAATACCAAACAAACTCCCACCAAGTAATGTCTGGGGGGGAAATATGACAGCCCACCCCAATCCATCCATTCTTACTGATCTCTGGTCAGCAGGCCAGAAAAATCCCCAGGAAGATGGGTGCGTGATTTCTTTTTGATGCAACACTAGCCACATAAAAAGGCACCACTATTGTTCCTGAAGGTCGTTCGCCGGGACCAAATGCCAGAGAGAACACAGGAGCGCCTTTCTCCTTCAGTGAGAAAAAGCAGCTTCATATATCCATAGTCTTCCCAGCTTCATCTACCATGCTCCCAGGAGAAACTATTTGGGCCTCTCTCTGCCAAAGGGCTGCAGGAATAGCGTTAGTCAGATCCCTCAAGTCTGCTACTGCATTGGCATCAAGCTAGTCACCACTGGTGCCACTTTCTAATTCAGAAAAAAGTTTAATATTTCTTTCCTTCCCTCAGACCATAGAGTTTCAGGTGAGGTTAAGCTTCAGATTTTGGGGTTTGCCCCATGATCAACTCTCTAGAACACTTATACAGTATCAGCACCACTTTTTTTTTTTTTTTTTTTTAAACAAACACAGCAGTGTAATTTTTGTAACTATGTTCAGGGTAGGGAAGAGAGGTGTAGTGGAGGTTGCCAGTTATGGGGTAGAGAAGGGAATTGCCCTGCAAGTCCTTCCTCAGAACAATAGAGGGGCAACTTGCCATTCTTGTAAGAGGCAAAGAGATTCCAGCGCAGGGCACCTTATTTGTGGAAGAGATATTGGACTACGGCACTGTGCAATTCCCACTTGTGGTTGAAGGAGAGAGTGTCCTGCTGAGTGCATTTTGGCCAGGGAATTTTGGGTGCCCGGGAGGTACATGGCTTGGAGCATCACAGTTGAGGCACCAGTTCCAAAGATGGATGGACTCGGAACAGGAGGCGGGAGATGGCACTGCCCTGCTTGCTGATGTACACTACTGCTGCAAGAGAAAGTAGTTGACTGTGGTGGGACCAAATGAAACGGACCTGTGAATGTGGTGGAATCAACCTGTTATAGTTTTTAAAGTCATATTTGGCTAGCAGAGCCTGATAATTGGCAATGTGGCACTGCAGTCCTGATGAGGAGTAAACTATCTTGCCCAGCAGGGCCCATCCTTTTTGCCACTATGTCTGAGGGAGTAGATTTTTACAGGTGCGGATATGCCCGCTCCACAACTGTATGGACCACAAGTTGGGGGGGATGGGGGAGGAGGGAAGGGAGGGCATAAAAAGAAAGTCTGTCCCTCTCTTAAGCAGGGACAAAATACCACTTCTCTCTGCTCTCTTTGGTGTGGAGGCACAGGAGGCAGGAGTGTGCCATATTGTCATCAGTTGCAGAACGGCCTCATTGATGGGGACCGCTGCCCAAGGGGGCCCCTAGGGTTGGAGGAGAGGGAGGGTTCCCCAAACAGGGAAAAGCTACGCTAACAACCATCTAAGAAGACGACCTATAAACCACTAAAACAGCTATGTATAATTATATACAGGACATGGAACGCAGATCAGTCTCAACAAGCGAAGAGCGTGAAGGAAAAAGGGTTCCAACTCCAGCCATGCAGCAATGAGAGGGGCCTGAAGAGGCATCAACCTGCACAATCTATTATACCCTCTGCTGTGAACACGAGGGGATGCACGACACACATGCGGGTCAACAGACACCGCTAAGGAAACTTTCCGGCTCCGGTGCACGCGCACCCATGTTTGAAATACACATAGGGATCGTCACTTGAAGACGAAGTGTGAACTCCCTGCCCTGCATCAGTCTCATAGGGGTGAGAACTCCAGAGGCCAGTGCTGACAGCCCTTTGCTATTTCACTACTGGTCTTTTTTGAAGAGGGATGTGGAAGGGGGAGGAAGAAAGTATGGGCTTCCTGGAGCAGGTGGGAAGAGAAAGAAAGGAGAAATTGCAGGAACCCTAGAAGGGACATATTCTCTCACTGGACAATGCTCCCTATGACAATAAGGCACTGAATAATCAGACACAACTAAACTTTTAGTTCTACATTTCTCCCCTTGATTGTTGTGGACACTGCCACTGAGATCACTGCCTTGAGCCCCACTGTGGCTCAAGGACAATACATGGGCCTCAACGTTTAGCCAGGTCTGTAGACCATAATTAGATGTGGAATTCATCCCTCCACAGAATGAACTCGACACTCCTGCTTTAGATGGCACTGGGCACCTTTAAGAATGGATTATGCTCTACCAAATCAATCCAGAAATTCAGAAAGGGCCCCTTTTATGCTGTGAAGTGTTACACTCCAATTTTCTTCAGTCAAGGCAGCTTTAAGATATGAGGAATACCAATAAGAGCAGAAACTAGCGCTTTCACATTCACATGAGAGAAGTGAGGTTACTTCCAGCAGCTATTTTAAGGGGGATGATTCTATTTGCAAATGGATGAGGGAGGCTCACATTCCTCCAGGTTGAAGCCTGCAGAGAAAGGGGTTCAACACCTCCTTGTTGTGGATTCAGCTTACCCGGGGATCTCAGACTATGATCTCACTAGTTACCAATTATGCAGCAGGAATAACATTGCCCGGCATGACACGGCACCATCTCTGCAGAGCAACACACCCCACTGATGTAACAGTGATGTCAGAGAGAACAGTGAAACATGCTAAGGGTCTGGGAAGGAGACTAGAATCCCTATTACTCCCCATCTAGAGCCCTCCACAAACACCAAAGAAAGCCACAAAGCAACACATACACTAAAGCAGCCCTTATATAGCTGCCCTCACCAGCCAGGGATCGGTAGCTGCATCAGATAGAAAAAAAAAAAACACGATTCTATACCTGTGCCAGCGTGCACAGTAGCAGATACTCCAAGCTGTTTCAGAATAAATGTAAAGCAGCTCACTTCAGTGAATGCCAGACAAATCTGTGTAGTCTACAGACCTCCAGCAACACCAGTGAGTCTAGATTACACAACACTCCAAGGCACAATAATGAACACAGCAAACACCACAAAATGACTGCGCTGCCGGAGAAGAAATAGCAACCACAAGGAATCTAATCTGATGTCGAAAAGGCAAGTAAAGCACCCCACCTCTTTTACAAGGGCACACATCATAAAAAACAGCCTGTGGAACGTATCCGATGGACAGCCAGAAAAGGGATTTACATTGGGTTTGATTGCACTTCAGAAACCGCTTCCCTCAATCATCATCTTCTATGTAACTAGAATGGAGCCAATGCAGTAAACATTTCAGCTCCTGGAGGGGGGAAATAAAGCAGGAAAAGCTCTTTGCAGGCTCCAGCAGTTGAGAGTATCAAACTAGAGGCTGGCAACAAGAAGGTGAATAACCATGAAGGTTCCCATCACCATCTGATTGGATGCATCTGCCAAGAGTTTAACCTCTGAAGCACAGCGAGAGCATGCAGAACCCAGCCAAGACCTCAAATGGCTTCTATATGGCTGACTAGGGCAGTGTCATCAGAAACTCATGTCAACAAGCCACAGAAAATAGGTTAATTACACACCAGATTAGAGAGACGTGCCACTCTGATGGGACAATCACTGAGACAATGCAGAAGTGACAGCTTCCTCGTAAATGTGAAGAGTTCAGCAGTTATTGCCCAGACTGTTTACAAAACGAGTAATCAAAAGATTTCCCACTGGGTTCAGCGATCATCCTTTGTCAGCCACTCAGATATGGGACTATTTTACACACCAGGTTCTCTCAATTTCAGAAGGGGTCAGGCATTGACTGACCTGAAGTGTCAGAGATCAGAGCTCAGTCTGTCTGCTGTTCATTAAACCAACAGGATCTGGAAGAATGGTGTGCCATAAGAATCACTCCTGATCATGGAATATACAGACCCTCCATTCTCCACCAGTGGTAGCAATGGTGAAAGCTACAGCATAGTCAAGGCACAGATTTATTTTTATTAGCCACTGTGTCAAAATAGGAGCAGTAGAAACCCCTGTACTCTATTACACTACAGCTTATATAGTTGCTACCACCAGAGGTAAATTTGGGTCTGAATTTTCCCAGTGTAGATGCACTCTAAGATATTACCTTTCACAAATGCGATAGCTAGACATACCTTTTAAAAAGTCTTACAGAACCTCTTCTGCACGGCCAAGCTCAGCTGCAAAAAGTGGGACCCCAACACAAACGGGCATCTACGAGCATCAGTGTAACATCAGAATCAGGCCTTTAAGGCTTGATCAGCCCCTAGTCAACCAGGGCGACTTGAGGGGCACCATAGTCATGTTCCAAAGACTTTGAAGAGATTTGGGTTACTGCTGGACAACGTGATAGGGAAGTCCATGCTCATCCATGACCTCCTTCCCGGCCAAGCTTCAAACAGGACAGGCGTAAGGTCACAGAGTCAGAAACTGAGCTAGCTCTGCTGGGCTTTGCTGATGCTTTCCTCACCTGGTTCAAAAGGGAAAGATTTCACACTCAGATGGAAGTGGAACGAGTAGCCTGAAGTTGAGGGAGCAACTCACCCAAGTCATGCCACAGTGAGAAAGGAAGCAGGGGGCACATGGAAGTTACTGTGGCTCTGCAAGACTCCGAGTGCGCCAGCTCTATCCCCTCTGCGACCTTAGCGCCTGCTATAAAAGGGGTGGAACAAACTGACCCCCCATGGGGCCTGGATGCCAGTGAGGAGACAAGCTTTCCAGCACCTCCTTCAAGAGAACGGGTCCAGCCACATCACCAAGAGCCCTGGTTCCCAGCATACCGCACTGGGCTGCTTCAACATCCCCAAGGGCCCACCCTAAGGGGGAAAATTCACCACCTTCCATCTATCCTGCCCCCTTCGCCTCAAGAAGAGGCCAGCGACCCTGGGCCAGGGAATGAGCCGCACGACCCCCACGGTTCACCCCTCCCAGCTCAGGGAGCGTAACCCAAACGTCCCCCCAAAAGCCCCACACCGCCACCCGCAGCGCAAAGCCCCCCGCCCCGGCCAAGGAGACGGCGCTGCCTTACTTGCCCCTCCCGATGCATCCCCCACAACGCCCCCCTAGGAGGCAACCTCTGAGGGGGTAGCCCCACAAGACAGCCCTCGGCTGACGCTCAAGGGTGAAGGGGATACCCCACCTACCCCCCTCCACCCCAGGGGACGCCCCGCCCCGCCCCCCATTATGCAGCATCCCCACCATGTCCCAAGGGAGCAGGGAGATGCCACCCACCCCCCAGCACCATTTGACCGCCCCTACCTGAGGGGGATGCCCTACCTGCCCCCCCCCTGTCCCCCCCCCCTCCCCCCCAGTCTCCCCCCTACCCGGGACCCGCCCCTCCCCCCGCAATGTGAGGGGGCGGCCCCCCCGTCACTCACCGGCGCGGGTCCCTCCCCGCCGCTCCCCGCCGGGGCTGCAGGGCCAGGCCCGGGCTGGCGGGGCTCGTGGGCGGCTCCGCGGCCGGGGAGCGGGGGGGGTCGGGCCGGGCGGAGGGGGGCGGGCACGGCTCGGCGCGCGCGGACACACCCGCCCCGCTCCGCTCCGCGACAACAATGGAGATGCCGGCGCAGCGCCGCCCCTTATATAGCCCGGGGCACGTGACCGCCGCGCCCGCCCCGGGCGCGCGGCATGCCGGGAGAGAGAGTGCCGCGCGGCGCCCCTGACAGGCCGGTCCGCGCGCAGTGGCCGATGGGAAATGGAGTCCGGAAGGAGGAGGGGCGCGCTGGGAGTTGTAGTCCCAGGCCTGGGCCCAGGGCAGGGACAGAAAGGGGGTCTGGGCCCCAGCTGGCGGGGCACCCAGGAGCTGGGGGGACACCCCCAGCATTGCACAGGCTGGTTAAAAACTAACCAGGCCCCCAGGCTGCAGCAGTGGAAGAGAGGGGGGGTTTGCCCTTTGCTTTCCAGCCCAGCAGCCGGAGAGCACGAGGTCAGGGGTTTCTGCACCCCCTCCCACGCCAGCAGGGCCAGGGGTTTCTGCACCCCCTCCCACGCCAGCAGGGCCAGGGGTTTCTGCACCCCCTCCCACGCCAGCAGGGCCAGGGGTTTTCGCAAGAGCTAGAAACCAAATCTGCTTTATTTTCTCTTTTTTTAAACCCCACCGTCAGACATGAACACCCCCCACCCTGCAGAGCTGCAGCTTTAACAGCACAGGAATGGGTTACCTAGGGAGCTGGTGGGCTCTCCGTCCTTCAAGGTTTTTAAGAAGCCCGGGCTGGGTTGATTTAAGCAGGGCTGGTCCTGCTCTGAGCAGGAGGGCTGAACTAGAGGACCTCTTGAGGTCTCTTCCCACCCTCCTCTTCTAGAGTTCTCTTTTAAAACTTAGCAATGGAAAGCAGTGGGGGAGGGAGGAATAAAGGTGCTGAAGCCTGTGCTATTGCACAAATTTAAGGTATAGGTGATGCAGGGACCATGGGAGACGAAGGGAGGTATTCAGGCAAAAACCAACGTACCCCTTCCCCAAACCACTCCCTGCTTCGGTTCCGAGTGCCCATCGTCTGTACAGCAGTGCTACAGGGAAATAGCTTAAATACATTTGTTTACCCCTAGCAAGAGCTTGCAAGGGCAGCTCAAAGCGACAAGGTTACTGTTAACTGCAATATTGCAAAACAAATCCCTTTTATTGCAAAAGCTCTTAGCTTCATTTTAATATTACTCACCCTTCCATCAGAAAATATTGAGTAATGTAATACCCTTGATCACCACGGGATGGAGTGTGTGCAATAAAGGTGCATTTAGCAGAAGCTTCCTTGGGAGTCTCCAGGACAGAACAGAGTGAAGGTCTCTCTCCAGGATGGAAACGATTCTCTTCCACATACAGCGGTCACCACACCTTAGAGATCATTCAACAAACTCTTTACAGTTCAAACCCGGAGGCGATCATGAACATGTTACAAAAAGAAACAAGAATTAAGAAGCAACAGCTGGATCAACCAGATAGAAGGAAGCCAAAGTAAAAATTCAAGCAGTAACTGCACAAAACGTTTAGTGTAAACTCCAGAGTGATGATGGAATCAGCCCACCCCCTGAAGAGTTCTAACAAGACCAGCCAAAATCTATTAAGAAAGATGGATAAGAGGACCCACACCAAGAAAGCCCCACATCAGCACTTACACTAAGATAAGCCACCACCATATGTTACCAACAGACCTTCAGGCTGAATTGTTAGTAAGGGTAGTAATGGGATCAGTGCAAAGTGTGCAGTGAAGAAGCCCCACTGCTGAGCTCTGGGTAAACTCAGACCCAGACAGAAGAAATGAGGTGGCCAGAAATGGAATTACAGGGGAGTCTAGACAAGAGATTAGAAAGGCCAGAAACAGCAGGAACAGGCAAAAGCACCTTATTTTAGAAATAATGAGCAGCTGCAGCTTGATGTAGGGGGTCAAAGAGCAACTCAGTCAAAAAAGCAGATGGAGAATCTAAGCCACAGACTAGTTAAAAATCAAGCAAGAATCAAGTTTGTTCGTGAGTACAGAAAGCTTTCCAGCAGATTCCAATTCTCACATTAAATTCAGTTTCTTTCAATGGACTGACGAATATACAGCTTTATATGGGGCAAGTTTCAATTACTAATCATTCACTTAACATCTACTGCATTCTGTCCCCAGCAATCATTAGTGGTGCTTGTTGAGTACACGAGGGCTACTAAATCTTGCTCTTAAAAGGGCAGGCAGAAAGACAACAGGCAACACTGGTTTCCATCAAGTAGGATGCTCTGTCTGAAAGGTACTGCATGAAAACTTTTCACAACATAATGCGAAGTGCATTGGATGGACAGCATCAAATTAGACAGGACAAGCGCCCAGTTTCAGTAAAGGAATTTTCCATGCAGCCTGGCACCAGCTTTTCCCCCTTACTCAATAACTTGGTCACTTACCTTGATCAGCTAGAGATAGGAACTGAACCACCAAACAATTTTTGCTCTAAAAATCCAAATGTAGGTGTCAGCTCAAATGGAGTTTCCCTCTCCATTAGATTAAGAATTAACCGAGTTATATCTAATAAGGAAGTAAAGTGATTCATTGAGTGAAGCTGTTTAGGCAAAGCAGCAGTTGATCAAGAGTTTCTATTTCCCCTTTATTTTTTCTTTTATTTCCAGTGCTGGGCATTAAGTTTCAGGGGGAGGAGAGGTGCACCTCTGGCTGTTCTGCCCTATAACTCTGCTCAGAGGGACTGTTGAGCGAACAGCTTTAGATCAACAAACACGGAGGCACAATTAAGTTAGGTTTCCAAACAATGGATTAATTAAGAATCTGTACGCACCCAGAAACAGATACAAAAAGTTCAGTAAGTCTGTCACTATTGTACATTTTCTATTATGCCTCTTGCATACTAAGAACCACTCTCCCTCCACCCCGGTTAAAATACAGGTATTCCCCCAGACTATCATTGATGTAGTAAAATAGATACAAAAGGCCAGCTGCCAAAAGAATAGAAGTTCTATAGAGATGCAGAGATCAGTCATGTCAACTCATCAGTAGCACATGTTGTTCAGCAGGGAAAGCATGTGAAATTTTTGCTGAGACTTTTCTTGGCACCTTTAATCTATCAATTTAAGCGGCCAAGGCCTCCACATTTCTTAGGCCAAGATCCACGTCAGAATGAAGAGCCACAGCAATTTCACAGTGTTTATATCTCAGTTCAAAGTTCAAATGTGACAAGTGTTATGACAAGCCATTAAAAAGCCAGGTAGAGGGACACTGCAGGTTGCTGCCCACAACCAGGCCATAATACAAAGGGACTTTCAGAGTCTTTTAAAGCAAAACCCAAGAAAAACCAACCACTTTGGCATTTACGTGAACTCAGCACTGGCTGACAAAGCTGGATAGAAGGCTCTGGCCGTAAGTCCTCTGTTTATTCCCAGAATAAGTACAATACTGCAAGCATCATGGCACATTCTCCCACAGTGTCCCCCAAATGTTACTCACCACCAACTTGGAGGAGCTATTTCTATTTCAGTCTCTATGGCTCACTTAGTTCTTTTCCACAATGATGCCACTGGTGGCATGGATGGGTCCCTGCTGAGGAACTGGGGGAAGAATTTCCAGCACCTTTCACACATGGGCTACCAAGCAGCCATTGAATGTCCAACAACTCTGAGCCATCACAGATTTGTTTAATCATTTTAAACCCAGTCTAGAGGTGAAAGGCTCTCAGATGCATCACTAAATAGCATCTACAGAAGCCATCATCTTCACTACCTTACCAGCTGTTTGGAACTATGGACATGTGATTGTCATGTACACAGCATTGCTTCCCTCCACTACCCCCAACCAGGCCTTTGCTGATGTGAATCAAACCCCCACATTTCCTGCCTTGTCTTGGTTAATGTCACAACCTAATCATTTGAACATATCTGCTTTGTGTTGTGTTTCTTGTAAAAATATTTCAGGTATGTTTATAAAAGCCATCTGTTTACCCGAGAACCTGGTGTTCTTCTGGACAAATATAAAGTCAGGCCCCACTTTATCATAAGATGCTTTTTATTTAGAACATCTTCTTTTAAGCTGTAATAGGTGCTCTCGCGAAAAGGAGAAACGTGCTCAGGCATCTGTTTCAGAAAGCAGATTCTTTTACCCAAGAGACCCAACGGCTGCTGTCCTGGAAATCTGTATGTAGGCCCTTTTGTCGCCACGGAGTTTTCAGTAGCTTTAATACGGCCTGCAGACTCTTGCTGTGTAAATCTCTCTCAATGCTGGTCCCATACTGTTCCAGCGCCAAAGGGAGTTTCAGGCCAGTGAGACATAAGTCAACATGCCAATAAAATGTCACCCAAGTTTACGTTAAAGGTACTGCAGAAGTTTTTCACTTCACCTCCCCCCATCTGCCTCTCTTCCCCCCCCCCAAAAAAAAAACCACAAAAAAAAAAAAAAAGATTTTTAGTTCTTTTTACAAAAAAAAATCATGTAGGAAAGAGATCATATAATCAGTTAGCTAGTTCATCATCAAATTTCTTTTTTGTCAGCGTCACATGAGCTTTGAGAGTAAAGCCACATTTGCTCATATAAATGTGACCTGATAAATTCATGAGAGTGGAGTTAGTTCCTGACAGTCTTGACACTGGCGGAGAGGACAGAACTACAATCAATCAATCAATCAATCAATCAAATGTGCACACACACTCACACAAGCGCGCGCAAACTAAACCAACAAGGACTGGGGGAATGAGAATAACACCTTTACAATGCAGCTGTCAAATAACATCAGAGAGAAGCTTAAAAAAATAACACTCCCCCCCAGCTCCATCAGTGCAGTTGGAAGGATTGGGGGTGGAGGCGTTTGAGGCCTGCTCACCCCGGTGTATGCCAGAGAAGTTTCTGGGTGACTTATTAGAATAGATGTTCACTTGCAAGTCTCCAGCGCATCACAGGAGCCAACACCTCTCAAAGTGTAACACTCTCATCATTAAACCCATATGCAAGTCCCAAGACACAAAGGCAAGTTTCTATCAATAGCGAAGGACAACGCAACCTGGCAAGTTTAGTCTTACATCTGCAACTACTTCCATTTTAAACTCCAGAGGTTAAGCAGTATGCTAGCATCAGCAGGCTGCATGCCACAAGAGCTACACGGTTCACCTGCCAGAAGATACAGCGCAGTAACAACTAAGATTGGGATCTTTAGAGAAGCCTCCCAGGACTTTTTTATCTCAGTTGGCATCCTTGTGTAATAGGTGATGGGTCTTCGTGTGCGACGAGAGGCGACTACAGACTCTCCTAGTTCAGTTCCCTCTTATTTTAAGATGATGTGGTAGCTATCATTGGTTTCAGCTGCAAAGAAAGCAGAGCAGCGTCAGACATCCCCGACCACAAGGAAAGCTACTGAAACTCGAGGAGTCTCTTTCTATACAAGAGTTCTCAAGGTTGGCAAACTAGTGTTTGCAAGAAGGGAAATAAAAGGAGAGAGGGGAACATGCACTGTTTTATTATGACACATTGAATGACTTCAGTTACCTTTCATTGTGTCCAGAACAAAACACGATTCATCTTGGAAATTCTGTATCATCTGAAAGAAGGCATGAGATCAGCTGAATCCATTAGAGATCGTTAGGACCAAGGCTCAATTTCATATATGCATCAGTCACATTCAATGATGGGGTGAGGCATGGCTCACTGAAAGTGCTGGAAGCCATTCAGCCACTACAGTACTTTGGGATGTATAGAACGTACCATCTGGAATATTATTCCCCCTTCCCTCTCTCCCATCCACCCAGAGTGGGGGGTGGGTATCTGAAATACAGCAGAACCAAACCAGCCCATCAAACAGAAGAACGGATTTTAAGACTGTAGCCTCAGACAGTGAAGCTGTTCCCAAATCCTCAAATTGCTCACGCAGGCACGCAGAGGGTGGCTGGACCCTTAAGGAAAGATGGGCTCCAGTCCACCCAAGGCAAGCTTAACTCGTCTCCCTAGCTGTGGAAGAAAACCTAGGCAAAGCTCCCTTCCTTCCCCAGGGACCAGCAGTGCCTGACTGGGTCACATGTCCTCCTTTCCACACTTGGGGAGGTTTGTCACAGATGGACTGGCGCTCATCTCCCATTAAAGGGCCAGCTACCCTGTGTCAGTCTGGTTATTAAGCGTTAGTGGCAATACTGTTACATGCTAGGCAAGCAGGGGTTTGGTCAGGACGTTTGTATTTATTTTTAGATTCAAGGCAGAGTCTGTTTCCTGATGCACACTTAGGAAGTCACAAATTCCAATAGCCAGCACACAGACTATGTTTGCCTTTAAAGCTGCCTGGGAAACCCACTCTAAATGGGTAATTCCAACTTCCCCTTTAAAACAGGCAACACTGAGTGGATCAGAACTTAAATGCCCTGGCCTAAGCACAGGACTGGGAGCCAGGAATTCCCCCTCAGGTCCTTATTTGGGCCCCAACACCAATTCTGTGGGCTCAGTTTTGGCACCTGTAAAATGGGGATAACACCTGCCTCATGGGGCTGGCTGGTTAGGCTCAGTGCTTTGAAACTGAGGAATGCAGTAAGTATTACAATTGCAAAATCTAGCCCCTGGGGCTCTTCAGACAGGTACATGGGCCCCCTAAGCAGTTTAGCTGGAAAGGGCCAATATTAAAACCACTCCTGTTCATTTGCACTCTTGTCCATGGCAGAGGTCACAGAACCAAACCAGATGTGCAACAGACTTAGTGATTGAGCCACCATTACGCAAAGACCCATCCATGCTAAGTGCCAAGAGGCATTTACCTCATCGCTGATGAGTACGTGTATTCCTGTAGGGCCTTGTTTGTAGATATGGCTGATCTGTCGAGAGGAGATACTGAAGAGCTGGGCTATTTTTTCTGTCAGTTCCACTGCGGTCAGCTCTTCCAGATAGATAGCGTGATATACTGCAACAGGGACAAGAGCAGTTACAATCAGCTTGCAGTGCATCTATTGTGACAGACTCAGTTGTCTGAATACTATATGCGTTACAGTAGCGCTTAGGCATCCATCATGGATCAAGGCCCCTCTGTGCTAGATGCTGTACAAACAGAAAAAAAAGACAGTCCCTACCCCAAAGAGCATCCAATCTCAGTAACAGTGGCCAAACGTGATTTCGCACCATTCCTGGCTATTTCCGCTCAGCCAAAAAAAATCAAAGTGCAACTGACAAGCCACCTTGGAATCCCAGTGCCCTCCTCTAGGAAAAGCGTGTGGGCTATGGAAGAAAGGACAGAGCCCACTGGCTTTGCAGTTTCCTCCCAGAATGCAGAAAGTGGATGTGCTGATGTCAGGCTGCTCCAGAAATGTAGGTCAGTCATTGGGTCTAGGCCATGCTGGATTCTCAGACAAGCTATAATTTCTCAGCCCAGCGCAGGCACCCTCACCGACCATGAGATGCCGCAGCCAGTTTTGGTTGGTGAGGAGAAAACCAGCAGGATGGAATGATGGCAGGTCAGCACAGAGCCCTTCCCCCAAAGGCTGGCTGCATGGGGGGAACCAACAGCTCTACTGTCTTCATGCTGATGCTATCTTATCTTCTATGGAAGCCTGCCACCCTCTGGTAGCTGAAAAACGCAAGAATGATAGGAGCTAACAAGCAAGTGCAGAGGAAAATGAAGGCAAGCTTGCTTAGAATTCCTGTATGCCTTTACATGGGACTATGTGCAGTATAGTAACTACTAGAGGCACCAGTTGAGACTGAACTCCCATTATACTGTGGGCATATTGAGAAAATATCCACACCCTGAAGAGCTTAAAATCAAAATAGACAGAAAAAAATGGCAGAGGGGGAAGTGTCTTGCCCGAAGTGGGATTAGAACCCAGGTCATCCGAGTCCCAGTCCAGTTCTCGATCCACTGGAGCACGTTGCTTTGCCTCTGAACTGACCAGTTTCCCACTTGCTGCTTTTGTAGAGTTCCCGCAGCACTAGGCCATGACTGCAGCACGTGAGGGAAGACAGCGCGCCTCATCCCTTCTGAAAACTCTTACCAAAGAAAGTACTGTTTGCCGGCTCCCCATCCTCATGCTTCTGCTCGTCCCTCAGCTGCTGGGATTCCTGGCACACGTAAATGGTCAGCCTTGGCCGTACCATCCTGTGAGAGGGAGGGCGGGACAGGTGAATATCACTGAGTTTACCAAAAGTACGTTTCCAGCTTCCTTGATGCTCAGGTCCTACACCCCACTTTTCAGGCTCCTTGATGCGGAAGACCGGACAAACAGGCTGGTCCCAAGCAGAATTAAGAGGGAGATGGCAGCAAGTTTTGTTTCACGGAGACAACTCGTAAAGGGGGCGTGGGGGGAAGGAATCAGGCTACATTCAGACTCAAGGCCACTTAAGGGCTGTGATGACTGGCTGCCAAGTGTCCCATTCAGCCCTTCTAAGTGGGAGGAATAGCAGCTGGGAGTGGATGGGCCGGGGTTTAAAGCAGGGAGACCCTAGACTGCAGGAAGTGCAGAAGGCAACACTGGGATAGAAGTAGATGCAGCTTGTCACAGTCCTATGTGCAGCATTTTCTAAACTGAGTCAGCTATGCAAAGCTGCAACGACGTTTTAGTGCTATCGACAGCCATCGGCATTGGTACATTAACTCCCTGGAATGCTCACACTAGCACCAACGCTTGCTGTCCCTTCTCAGAAGTCCACACTCCCCCAAAACACACACACCGATATTAACACAATGTCAGCGTCTCTGCGCATCTCTGCGCGATTGCAATTCCTGCAGCAGCTTCTCCACTAGCTGAGCCTCCATCTCAGGTACAGGACGATTGGAACTGCAAGGTAGTACCAGCGGCTTCAGATGGAGGTGCAAGGAAAGCTTTCTAATGGAGGAATTTGCCCATAAGAACAGTTTCTTCCTGCCTCTGACACTTGAGGCCAGATTTTCCAAGTGTCCAGCGCACACAATCTGGTCCAGATTTTCAAAAGAGCTCAGCTTCTATTTAGACACCTAAACAAAAGGTCTGGATTCTCAAAATTGCTTCACACCCAATATGCAGAGCTCTTGAAAATTTGGACCCTTACTGGTTGGGCGTATGCCCTAAAAGTGTGACATACGCATCCCTTGGAAATTTATATCCTAACTAACATAACTGTGGATGGTCTTATAAGCAAGTAAAGTATCTAATTCTCTTTTGAATCCTGGTAAGCTCTTGCCCTTGATGATATTTTGTGGCAGAGAGTTCCATGAGTTCATTTTCCAAAGTGTATAACTATTTACCTTTAGCTGCTATACATTTATTGCTTTTCAATGTCACTCAATGCCCCCAAGTTTTTATATTTCAAGGCGGGATAAACAGAAGAATCTAAGTTTACCTTCTCTACCCCACCTTCTTTAACCCCTTTGTGTCCCCTTGTCGTCCTATCTCACCAAATCCAACCTTTCCTCACCTGAAAGTGACCCTTCTAGTCGTTTTCACTGCCTGTCTCCATTTTTATTCTATATGTTGCAGACAGCTCAAGGATACTCCAAAACTGATGCAAAGAATGCCTCAAGTTCCCCTGGAACACTGTTATCCTTCCTAATTACTACCTTTCCTCCCCACTAATCCAGATGACCTACCAATTTGTTTGCAGGCTTCCTCCTTCTGCCACAAGCAACCCACAAGTGCCTTGATCTGAATTCTAGACCTTCTAACTCCAATGCGTTAGCAGCAGCTTAACTTTGGCTTTCAAGCTGAATGGTCTTCGCTTTTTCTGAACTGGATTATCACTCTAATGCCAGTTGATGAAGGAGGATTTTGCATCTAACTGTGCTAAGCTTTTCAAAAAAAAAAAATCTATGGAATCTCTTGTTTTTTCCTGCAGTTTTTGGTGTAAGGCTAGCCATGACATTTCTACACTATCACACCATTTTTCTGTCACATCACAGAAGGTCTCCTTTGTCTCTGTTTTACGGAGACACTAGACATGATGACAGTAATGTAATGATGAGCCAGAGGCTGGGTCTAAATTTAAATTTTGCTGGATTATCTTAGAACTCTACTGGTAAGTCTTCTGGGCCTCATCTACTCTAGAAAACTACAAGAGTGAGAGAGAAGCAGAGACCCCATGCCCATTGCTTTGTGGGGCACAAAAATCAACACCCATTCTCAGCTTTTACAAGTTACGCACCGTCCCTTTAATGCATTGAAGAGCCTGATACCATCTGCAGGGCCACAGATCTGGATAACATCTTCTCTGGTTAGCTTCAGTAAATCGGCACCTGGAATTTAAAAAAACCAAGGAGACTCTGGATCACCAGTGGGGAGAAGAGAAACGGAATGGTGCATTTAAACGAGACAGAGTGAAGCTTCACACAACGCATTAGAGCAGAGTTTACACAGACGGCGAGATGGCCAACGATCGACACCTCCTCAGGAGTGACGCAGAGGGAACCCCATTGAAGGGAGGAGCAAGCAGGGGCGGATGGGCTTTCATCACCAACCTGAGAAGTTTGTGAAGAGTCGGGAGAAAGTGGAGAAGCGGTTTCGATGCAGCCACTGCTGGGCTTCCTGAGGTGTTGTGGTTGGCAGGAGGTTCTGCAGCCCGGGAACAAAATAGTTATTTTCCTTAGAAGAGGAACTTGCGTTAAAAGATTAGCACAGGTCAGATAGATTACTACTGAAATACAGTAATGCCTAGGAGCCCATGGCATGGATCGGGGCCCCACTGAACTAGGCCCTGTACAAACAGAACAAAGATGGTCCTTGTCCCAAAGAGCTTACCATTTAAGTGTAAAACAAGAGACAGCAGGTGAATACCGACAGATTGAGGGGCGAGGGGCGGGAAGCACAGGAAAACAATGCGATAATGGTCAGCACAATAAAGCAGAGGTCATAGCACGTCAGCTGCTCGGCCACTGTCAAAGTATTTGTAAGGCATCACTACAGAGGAGAGAGTTTTCACGCTAGATCCTCTCTCACCAAGTAGGAGCCGTTGAGGAAGATGTTATGGGCATAATGTAGAAATTACTTGGTGAGGTTCTTTGGCTTGTGTTATAGAGAAGGTCAGATTAGCCCCTTCTGCTTTTAAAAAGGTCTATGAAATTTATTCTCAAAGGGAAGTCTGGCCGGTTCAGAGACAGATGACTTGTCTACACGGGGCATTATGCTGGAATAACTATTCCTGATTCACATGTGGATGCTCTTATTCTGGAATCAGAGTGTTTTATTCTGAATTAGCTGAAGTGGATTAAACTAATTTGGAATAAGAGTGTCCACACGGAGAAAACCAGGAATAGTTAAACTGCTTTAAAGTCATACCCTACCTTATTCCGGATTAACTTTCACGTGTAGACAAGCCCAGAGACCCCACACTGCAGCATACCAGCAAGCTCTTGAACATAGTCACCTAGAAACCCACAAACTTCCAACAGTAAATTTAGAAAAAAGGGATTAACGCCATCCTTACCACAAGCATAAGATTTGAGGTGGGACTTACATCTGTGATCGGAGGAGGCGGCTCGGGTTGGTGGTTTGGAGAGCCATTTCTAGATTTTTGAGAGGGGGGAAAAAAACCACGTGGTTGGAATCTGCTTTTCTCCACCTCCCAGTCAGTGCAGCTCAAACCAATTCCTCTTAAATTCGCTGACAAAGGCATCACGTACTTTATTCTGGTTCATGATACACAATGACCAGCACACTGCATTTTAGAAAGAGGGCTTTGAAACTTGTCGGCGTGGTTGGTTACATGTAACAACGCGACTATATCAATACCATTGCCACAGAAACGAAATGCCCTGCAGAACAACGAATGGCACTAGGTGAGTGAATCGACATGTCAGGAGAAGGCTGATAGCTAAACTCAAATGAAACAGCTAAACAAATGCATATTCAATTCTCATTTGAGATGCAAGGCTTGCTGTACACATTTGTTGCTCAGTCTGACGACTGTCTATTTCCAGGAGCTGCCACATTTGCTGACAGTAGCACCTTTTAATAGGACACTTTCGCTTCCTAGCACTTTGGAAGTCATTTAGGGTAAGGGCAGCAGACAATTCAAATGCTTCTATCCCTCAGGGAAGTTAGAAGAGGACGATGCCAGCCAAGCAGTTCTCACTGCCCACACTTACCCCTCACCAATGGAAAAACTGCTGTGGGAGCTGTTAAAGCCAGGAGATGGTGCATTGTTGACATAAGTGATCTCTGGCCATGGAGAACACTAGAAATGAAAACCCAATTGTGAGATACCCAGGAAAGTCACAGTACTTTTACAAACTGGTTGTTTAAGCTGGTCTCTATGAACCATTGTTATCTGCTCTTTTTAACGTAGACTATAGCTGTTTTCTGCAAAGGAAGGTTACTCCTAAGAGCAGTATAAACCAAGCCAGTTCACTGCTGCATTACAATTTACAGGGGCAAAAGAGACGCTGTGAAACACTGGATGGTCTTCAAATTTGATGCACCTGAAGTTACAATAGTCAAATAAACTCTTGGATTGGTGTAACATTTGCTGGGCATTTTGTGTGAATGCTTAATATTCTCCCACTATACCAACTGCATAGTGTGCACACGTCAAGCAGCCTGTTACTGAATTTAGAAATTGACAAGTACCCCAGAATTTACCCTGAACAGATCCAACACGCAACAAGCTGTTCTACAGCATTATTTCCCAAGGGATCTAGAGTAAGTTTAGCATGACAGTCTAAAGAATGAGAGAACTTTTATTAACCCATCAATAATTCTCACCTGATCTAGTTATTTAGCATACTCATCCCCTGGGTGTCCAAGAGCTTAACAATTCCAAGACACTTCAGTGAGGTCTGAAGGTGGGATGAGGAATGACACTGGTCACCCCCAACCAAGCGGACTTGCTAAGACACCGATTCCAGTAGCCTACTGCACTCCCAAGATGTCTTACCTCTGTGAGTATTGTAGTCTCATACGAAGGCTGGTATTTCTCCTTCTCATGAGGAGTTCGCTTCTCCATTTTCTCTCTGTCAGTCTTCTGTTTCCGATCTGCTCCTTTGGGCTGGAAGTCCAACATTTTTGTTAGATCACAAATGCCTGGCATCTTGGAAGGGAGTTAGCCAAATGCAGGAAGAGAGCTAGATTCACACTGGCTGCACAAAGAGACAGAAGGAAACTGGAACAGAATAGAAAAGTGGACAGAGAGCTGGGGAACCTTTCAAGTTATTGATCTGGGATGGATTCCAAACTGCTGCCTTGGGGGGAAGGTAGCCAGGCGGGGATGGGCAGAGAATAATGCTCTCCCGATGACAGATCTTCATATCACTAGATATGGTCTGCCCTCCCCTACGAAAAAGATTTCAAAACGTCTGAACTGGAAAATGAAAGATCCGTCAGAAAAGAATTAGGCTCAGACTAAGATGCCATGCCATGCCATGCCAATGAGCTCTAGCAGGGCAGAGACATGGGTGGCTGTAGGTTTGTTCTGGGTCAAGTCCGTTGCAGCGTAACTAACTAATACTTTGAGAGGTAGTCTGGCCTAGGGGGAAAAGAGCCTTAGATCATGAGTCAGGCGACATGGGTTCTATTCTGAGCTCTGCCACTGACCTGCTGGGTGACCTTGGGCAAGTCCCTTCACTGCTCTACATCTCAGTTTCCCTATCTGTAAAATGGGATAGTGATCTCCTTTGTGAAGTGTTGAGACCTGAAGAAAAAGTACTAAATAAGAGCTAGGGATTACTACTACGATTCAGGCTTCAACCATTGCTTTAGGAGGTAAGTAAGATTCTCCATTTCCATTTACCTCTGGAGGTAAAGCTAGACTTGCAATTATTTTAGGAAATACTTCTGTGCTGGCTCTTTGGCATGGACAGAGATGGAGGAGAATTGGGTTTTGCAAGCCAACGGTCAGAATACTTTTCCAACACTTTGGTACTTCCTAGGAGTGCTGGTACAAGCACATCATCAGCAGTGAACTCAAAGGGTCGCCAAGTTCTTTGGGGTACCAAGCTCTTCCCTACAAGATTTCCCAAAGTTCATCTCTTTTTTCACGTTTGCTTTAATTCTCCAAATAAATCATTCCCCCTGCACTTTGTGAAATTCCTTGCTACAAACTCCTGTAGATTTTAATCTGTGTAATCAGGTTAGCAACATACCCACACCCACCCTTTCAGGGCTCAGCATAAGTTGTTAGACAACATAGCTCAAGCTGTCTGTAAATGAAGGCTGAAATTCTCTCTCAGGATTCTGGAGACACTGTCTTTGCAACTGGAGGTTCTTTAACTTGCTTTCCAGGACTAATGCAGGGAAGGCCTGAGAACCTTAAAGAAATTTGTTCTGGCCCAAATACACCCATATAGTTGCAAACCCCCAATGCAGATGTGCTGCAACAGTGCGAAGTGGGGTCTGTACAAAAATAAGGTGCACAGGAGTAAACCCTGCTTTGTGTCTACACAAAGGACAGGACTGCACTTAAAAGCGCTTAAGCAAAGATGTTCCTGTGCTGACGGGAGAGCGTCTCCCATCGGTGTAGTTAATCCATCTCCATGAGAGGCAGTAGTTATGGTGATGAGAGAAGTTCTCCCGTCGACATAGTGCTGTCTATACCAGGGGTTACGTCGGTACAATTATGTTGCTCGGGGGTGTGTGTGAATTTTTCACACCCCCTGAGCAACACAGCTACACTGGACTGATATAAGTCTGTAGTGTAGATCTGGCCTGAGGGTTTGCAATGATGTAACAGAAGTTGCAAAGGTAACTATTTCCTCAGTGCAGACATAGCATCAATGGAACACCATGCTACACCTCCCGCCACCCGACTCCCCAAAACTGAGGGTTTGAAATGGGGAGCTCAGGTTTCTTTCCTGTCCAAGCATGGAATCTGTAGAGCTGCTTCACCACCCTCTCCCTGAATGCTTAGCAACAGCAGCTTGAGCAGCAAGGCCCTTTAAAGAGGACATCAGCGGGTTTGAAACAGAACACGTGTTCCTGCTCTGCCCCACAATTCAGTTTGTGTCGGTGTCAAGTGTCTCTGCAAAGGTTTCAGAAGACGGCCCAAACTCCACACAGGGAGAGTCCTCAGCAGCCACTTTGAAAACACAGCCACATACTGCACTTCACTTCTGTTCTCACTGTCCCACAGTCAACATTAACCCTGAGGGTAAGAATGTCCTGAGAATCTCCTGCAGTAAACGGATCTCCCACAGATTCACTCCCACGCATTCATGTTCTCTGCAGCCCAACCAGTGCTTGTGCTGCAGCTGAAGTGGCTGCAACTTGTGAGCAGGCGATCAGCCTGATACCACGTAGTCAGGAATCCCTGCCAAGGCTCTCAGCCAATCGTGGCGTTCAAAAGCGTTTCCTGTGATCTGTGTCACCCATCAGCTCTTGCAGGGGGAGGGTTATTTAGACTTCGGCATGGGAACAGCTACGTCAACCAGGAATTCAAACGGACCATATAAAGATCGCTTGCACGATAAACAGTTAAAGTCCTGCTGAAAGTAGCAGTTTTTCCACCCGGTCAGTAAGAATGGGTGCAACAAGTGCGTAAAGATCAGGAATCTTTCTGACGCTAGATAGAGGTGCCCTCAGACCTACCAACCAGTCAACCCTTCTGCAAAGGGTTCATGCCTCTGTTCTAACATGTGCCGGCTTGAAGCCTGGTAAGCAGGACTTGACTTCTGAATAGCAGAGTGGTTCTTTTTCTCTGGTTTCAAAGGGAATTTGGTCTTTTTTTTTTTTTTTTTGCACCTGTTTACCTGTCTCCTGTGGTCAGAAAGAGAAGCAGTGCAGAAGTTCAGAGTCAACTGCTTTGCAACCCTACTCTTGACAACGGGCTGTCAAATACCGTCGTTCAGGATGCTAGAGGTTGTATTTACCTCATTTATTTGTATTATGGTAGCACGCAGAAGACTCAACAGATCAGGGTCCCACTGTGTATTGCCCCAAAGCATAGTAAGAAACGGCCCCTGCCCTGAAGAGCTCACAATCCAAAGAGACAAGACAGGTAAGAGGTTGGAGGAGAAACAAGGGCGAGGGGTGAAAGGACTTGCTCAAATGCACACAGCAAGTTAGTGGCAGAGCTGGAGACAGAATCTCTGTTCTTATGTCCCAGTGCAGCATCCTGGCCGCTCCAGCAGTTCCCAAACTGCGGGTCATGATCCCAAATGGGATCGCGCCACCAGCAGATCGGATCGCAGCGATCCCTAGTATGTGGGTGGAGGATGCTATTTTGCTCAACACAGCATGACCTTGCCTGTATGATGCCTGCGAGGTCACACTGTGCGAAGAGCAAAATGGTGTCCTACGTGCTGTCTGGGGTCCTGGCAGGAAATACTTCATTAAAATGGGGTCGTGATGACAAAAAATTTGGAAACCCCTGCAGTAGAGCATGCTATTTTGACAGCTCTCTGTGCTTGAAGCTGGAGATCAGGAAAGTTGTTCAGGGTTTTGGGTTATTATGGTGGAATGAAGATTCTCTAAGACTGTGTCACCTGTGCCAAACCCATAACCCATCTACAACAGCTCCAAGTAGTTATGTTGACAAGCAGCCTTTGCTCTAGGGCTCTACCTAGGCTTTGATACTTTACCTAGTCCTCTTACCACCACCCACAAATGCTAAGGACACAGATCAGATCATTACACCCTTGTCTTATGTGGACATTAAACCTGATTCAATCCGTACCTCATATTACATTCACACATTTCACATGCGCCTGCACTAACCCAGGGGCTGGAGAGGGACTAGACTTATTACAACTTTTTAGCACTTCTCCCACAGTAACAGACGCTAAAAGAGAAAACTCCCCAAGGCCAAGATAGGGAGCCCTAGGAGAACATAGGCAAAGTCGACTCGGATCACATTACTCCCCGTGTACTAGTTTTTCTGCCTATTAAAGGTATTTATAGGTGCAGTCGTGACAGGCAAAGAGCTACTTTTGTTGCATACAAAGGCAAGGCCCTGTTCCTGCAATTGCAACATTTGTTGAGGCTACAGAGCCAGTTGGGTCTGTTCCCTGATCATTTCACACGGGGGACATTTGTGTGCGGTTCTCTCTCTTTAGCAGGCTGTGCCCACAATGCATACGATACCTTGAAGACTTTAATCTGGCAGCTGGCAGAATGCAAATGTTCTGTGTACTCCCCGTTCTCATTCTCTTTAAAGGTGTCGATCTGGACTCGGAAGGGCACTCCCTTTTCCCCGCCGTGCTTCCTCATGGTG
Organism: Mesoclemmys tuberculata; assembly: GCA_007922155.1. NCBI lineage: Eukaryota > Metazoa > Chordata > Testudines > Chelidae > Mesoclemmys > Mesoclemmys tuberculata. The sequence goes on from ML675652.1 coordinate 3,598,686, forward strand.
AACTCCGTGCTGATACAGTGCACCTGAGAAGCGTCACCAAGGAAGGGCATTGTTAACAGAGCTCCAACTCTGAACCACAAAAACATGCCTGGTAAACATTCAAAGCAAGCGTTCCCCCTGCAGTTTCACACACGGCTCAAAACATGCTTCTGGGTAGCATCCCGATACGATGCACGCTCTGCAGGGCCGGGACAGAAATGCATTGGATAGCATGAATGTTAAGGACTTAAAGAGACACCTGCAGAGATGGGAGTGGGAGGTATGTGTGCGTGTGTCAGTAATTCACTTTCTGCTTATAAGTTTCCCAGCCTACTATTGTTACAAATGACCCCACAAGATCACTAAAGCTGAAAGCAGTTCGCAAACCCCACCCCCCCTTTCTTCCAGTTTATTCATTCTAGGCACAAAGGACCAGATTGTCAAGAGTATCCAGGCACCCAATGGGATTTTCAAAAGTGGCTAAGCAAGTTAGGCACTGAGTTCCTATTGTTTTCAATAGGAATCAGGCAGCTAACATGCTGCAATGCATTCGAAAATCCCAAATGCAGAGGTAATTTCACTGTTTTATAGCTAGTCAGAGGCATTTCCTATTTCAGACGGTAACAAGACGACACCCTCAAATATCGTGCATGGGAGAGCTCTTGTGCACCTTCTTCCCCTGTAAAACACCACTGGCTGCTGTTCCTGTGTATTGACCTAGGAAAGAGCCCCTTTTCCTAGGACAGTTTTTTCCCTTGCAAAGGGCAGCAGGAGTTGGATGTCCCTGTCTTACCTGGATGAACACCGAAGTCCTCTTTGAAGGATCCCAGAGAAACTCCACTGTGTTAAGTTGCGTTGGATTTGCCCTGGGGTCGATTATACCCACAGACATTGGGATATCTGTGGAAGCATAACACATATGTGGAAAGCTAGTACAAGGCGGAGAGCGTCCCTGACTCTGCGGCTGTACAGGCACCAGTACAGAGACAGAGGAATCGCATCTATTTCGCTTGCATGGCATGAACCAGAGTGGAGTGAATTTCTTGAAGAAATTCATTATGCAAGAAATCAAGGGATTAAGGAGTTTGCCTGGAGCTACACATAGTTCAGGCAGATGCTGTGCAAGCTTCTCCACTCCCAGTCCCAACCGTGCACCTCCATCCTAGCCTGCAACGCAGAGGGCCGTATGGCACCAACAGGGAGGTGAAGATGTGTATTACAGAGGTGTGAATGCTCCTGTTGTGCAAGTCACGTGGAACAAGGGATCCTGAATGTTTTAAAACCCTTAATACCTACAATGAGGAGCTAGTTGCTTTTTTTCTTAAGGGCTAAGGAGGTGGAGTCATATTCAAAACAGAACTGCCAGTTCAAATCATGAGTCAGTGCTAAATGCAACAGTTGGCCCTTTATTTTATGAACATTGAAGCATTATCTTCCCCTCTCCTTGCCTAAAAAAATTGGGTTACTCAGAGCACAGAAGAGGTTTGGATCAGTGGGAATTGCATCAGTTAAGACAAACTGCATCCAACCAGCTCATCTTGGCCTATCCAGCTGGCTGCAGACACTCACCTATATCTAGTATCCTGTCCCCAGGCCTGTTCCACCTCCAGCCCTCCAGCTGCTGATGTTCCGTGTACTGCAGCCGCCGGTCGTGAAACACCACGCGAAAGATACTCTAGAGTGGGTGCAAGAAGCGTGTAATGATCAGGAATCATTCCGACACTAGACAGGAACAGAATCATCGCGTGGCCAGTCCCGCAACCATCACTGAGATGCGCAATAACCCTCAGGCAGTGGGGGCTTCCCTGTATCACCAGCTCAGTGAAAAAGCAGGGAGGAAGAATACAGGATGCTGAGAGCCACATGAAGTAGCTGAGGGGACAAAGCAAACACTTAACTAGGTCCTATGAAGTTAATGACAAGCCACCAAGTCAGCATCTTCCCTATCGGGGTGCACGTGTGGAATGGTTCAAAGATCCATTTATTTTTCTCCCCCTACACGCTCCACCCTAGGGCAAGCTTGCTTCTGGTTACCAAAGACAGCTAATTCTTCACCTCGTTCCATGGGGAGGAAGGGACTTTAGCACACTTCTTGGGAGAGGGGCATAACTGCCACGGCTTTCTCTTTTCTTGGCACTGAATGGTCACCCCTTAGCTTGGGCCTGAGATCCTCAAGAGTCTCTGCCAAGGAGGCTGTGGAGTCTAGCTGGCTCGATCTTCCTCGTGGTGGCACTCTCAGGAGACAAGCTCAGCCCACCTCTCCTGGGGAGCATGTGCAGGTTGCTGGCACTGCGTGCCTGAAGGCACCTATAAATCCCTACATCAACAGAGCCTTTCGGTGCAGACGGCCTGGTGTTCTGCTGCACTGGCAGGGCACCCTGTGCCAGGATGACTGAATAAAGAGGACTCTCTCATTCTCGCTCACTTACCTTTACCAGTTTCCCATTTATCTCAGGCAGCTCCCCGATTTTCCTGTTATCCAGCATCCGGATCTCATACGACTGACCTAGGGAAAGAGGCCTAACAACTGTTAGCCACACACGGCTTTTGCTCTTCTTTGGCATTTAATTCGCCATCTAACACGAGAGCGACGGAAGCGACAGGAAGTGTAAGTGACACACCGAGAAGGGAGTGAACGAACACTGGCCAGCGGAGAGAGACCTGCTGCGATGTTAGCTCCTGTCCACCCTTGTGAACCATGACGGAGCTGCCTAGGGATTGCCCACACTAAAAAGTCACATACATGCAGACTAATACGAGAAGAAAGCCATTACACATTGCTTAATTGGGTTACCAGCAGCTATCCTAAGCTTTCCAAAAATCCCACCCGTGTAGGTGGCTGGAATGTCTCCCCCAGAATACATATGCTGCAGAATTTCCTAGTGTATGCCCCAAAGCATGCTTGCTCTAACCTACTTCCTCTTACAGCCAGTCACAAGAACATATGATGGCAGCACTGAACATGAGCAAAGTCCTAGTAAGAAGAAAGGGGTACGCTTCTGATGCATCAGATAGTTTCAGGAGATGCACTTGTGGCACAATCTGCTTTAGATCCATGAAGATTGTCTATAGTGCCTTTAGGACATAGCGCACCTGTTGCTAGAGAATAGTAAAGCCCCACAAACCCATGGATGTCCGCTTTATATCCACGGTCCATTTTCGTGGATCACAGACTGGAGGCAGATACAAATTTTGTATCCCTGCAGGGCTCTAAATATAGGATCTCAAAGGCAGGGAAGAAACCTCATAGGTTTGAGCTACAGACAGCTGCTTCCCCCCCTCCTTTGAGATCTTATATACAGCACACATGCACATGCACACAGGCCTACACACTGAGAGGCACTGCGAGATAGCGTGCTGCTGTGGCTGCAGATACAAAGAAAAGAGGGCTAATTGCGGGTTGGATACAAGGTGATTCATGCAGATCCACACTTTTGTATCCATGCCAGGTTCTCCTGAACAATCCTATCCTATCCTTTATCTGAGAACCGCAAAGGTTAGCCGTAGTTTTTCTCTGCCAATGAGGCTGTAGGGTTTAGATGGCTCAACATTCCTTAGGTTCTGGTGTAACCTTGGGGAAACCAACTAACCCCCCACCTGCTGGGGGCAGAGAGAAACGAGATGAAAAAGGTGGGAGCCTCAAAGCAGTTTGGGATTTAATACAAAGATGGTTTATGTTTGTAGGGTGAAAGTTTTAGACTAGAGTGGGTTATGAGAGTCAGACCCTTAATAAAGAAATACACGTGTCCCAAGGAGCCTATTTTCACATGCTTTGCAGCAGCACAGTAAAGCCTCACCTTGATTGAGATAGGTGAGTGTTTCGTCATGGAGTTTCACTGCAGGGGACGTGGCAGCGCACAGAACGTATTGAAAAGGCAGGATCTTGTTTTCGTTGTCGGGAGGCAAACTTGATTCTTCCTGTTTGAATATGGGCAGGGCTAGAACATCACTGCAACAGAGATGGGTCAATCAGGTTTGTTTTGGCTGCGGCTGAACAGAGATGTCATCTGATATTTCCCTCCTCAAGCCCCCCCTCCTAACGCCCCTCTTCAGGCTGTACAAAAAGAGCAGGAAGCAAGCAATTCTGAATGGCACCCAAAGACTGGTTCTTGCAAGATTATTATGAATCATCATCATCTTCCCTGCATTTCTAATTAGGATCATTCCCTGCTTCAAACATGATCAGTTGGTGGCTTAAACGCAGAGCCATCCCCTTTAACGGCAGGCCCATTTCACCGCCTTTATACCCCACAGTGCACAGCCACCATTGCAATGCTCGTTCGCCAAGATGGGGGCGGGGGTGAGTGAACAAAGATGTCAGTGTCATACTGCGAAGTGGCCGGTCACCCCGTTGGGTATCATAGATAACCACCTCTGCAGATGAGACATCCACCCCCATGCAGCTCTCCACAGCCCAAACTGGGTCTCCAATTGCGCCAGCTTCCACTGACTGGTTTTGTTTTATAAGCCATGGTGCCAGGAGCTCATACCACCAAACCAATCCGCCAACACTGATTGTCTGCATGAGTTTTGAGGGAGTAATCACCAGTAATGCCGCAGCATGCTGCTCCTGGAAAGGTCACTTTGGGCTGACCCCCGTTTAAAACAAGAATGATATATACACACATCTGTGTACATCAGGTTAGATAGATTGAAAATCACAGATTCCAATCACGATTCAAAATCAGCAGCCTGGAAACCTTGATTTAAATGCATTTTAATCTTGTGTTGCATTTATACTTTTTAATAGCTTTCCTAAAGACAAGCTGATTCTCAGTGGTTGGTAACCATTACACCGTATTGATCAGCAACTAAATCTAGCTTTCACACTATTTTTGGTGCTTTTTGCTAACCCCAGGAGTATAACACTATCCACACACATTTATTAAGCACCTGAACAGCTTAGCATACCTTTATTCAAAATTTTGAAATGTTTATGGCATTAAATCATGAATGCTGCCTTCCTTATTTACCAGATGATTACTTTTTAACTTATGATTTGTGCCTAACAGCATTTGAATGGAAATTAAAAATTTTGTTTTGGAGCATTTTTAATTGAATTCTAAACTTGTTTTTATCAAGTAACAAAAGACTACTTTAATGTGCTGGATAGGCAAGAAAAAGGTTTTATCAAAACATGTTTTGCATTTAAAACAAACTGTTTTATTAAATAATAGTCTTATCTGTAGTTAGTGAACTGAATTGATTGTTTCTGGTCACCATGCCCTTTAAGATTTTCGAACTAGGAGATCTCATCCTGTCACACCTCATTTCTATTCATAGATTGGAAAAGGAAAACAAGCTTTCCTGCTTTTTTAGCTCCCAACAGGTTTCTGAACCGAGAACAAACTAGTAATTGAACTGAACTAGCTGAATAAACTGAAGTGAAGAAAATACTCTCTGCCCCCCACAGAAGAAGCCACTGCTGTCTACAGCTGGTTTAGCACTCAACAACCATCACCAATTCAGTGAAACGTCAAAAACTTCAGCAGCAAACTTGTGCTGCTTATATATATTATTTAAAAATTAACAGATTACCGTCTATTTAGGCTTGAGTACAGATGGCCAATTTTAAATTTAAAAAAAAATCCTATTTTAAAAGTAACTGATTTTTATCCATCCTGATTTTTTTATTTTAAAATACATAGAGTGCATGCCAAAAGCACGTCCGACAGCAATCCTGTAAGCTTCAGGTACGTAATCTACGTCATAGCTCGAGCACAAACTTTGCCCTTCCATTAGCTCAAAAAATTAGATAAATTCTTGCTTCTATGTTCAGCTCTGTGCCTAGAGATAGTTGTCTACATCTGACTGGCCGAGGACTCAACTCACTTGTCATGTAGCACCACATTTTTCAAGGACGAATGGGCAGACAGGACTTAAATGAGCCATTCTTGGTCACAAACCCCTTCCCAAAACTGACACCTGCTGCAGGCAGCATTATTTCAGAAACTGGTCAATTTGCTAAGCTATGTGGGAGGTGGGGGGAATGAGAGAGAGGCAGGGATGATTCACCTTGCCTTTCCTTCTGGGCCCGGCTTCTTTTAACCACTTACGTCCCTTGGGCTGCTGACACCTAAGCTGTCCCTCACTGGGAAAGCCAAGTAAAGTCAATCTTGTTCAAATTCAGAGCCATCACTGCTATGTGGGGCCAACAAACAGCCAACAAGAGCTATGGTAACATGAATACAACCCAGAACATGCGCCTTGCGGCAGCGACCACAACATCACCTGTGTTTGCGCAGCACCTAGCACAGAGGCCCCGATCTGGATCTATGGGGAGCATACAACAAAACACCAACCCATCCTTGCCAGCTAATCAGCCATGTGAGTGAATGGTACCATAGATTCATAGACTATAAGGTCAGAAGGGACCATTAAGACCATCATGTTTTTTGGAGCTTTTGTAGAGCCCTGAGTGGATACAAAATTTGCATCGCCATCTGATTCGCAACCATGGTCCACAGATATAAAAACGGGTATCTGCGGATTTGCTGGATTCTAGGCATTTGAACTTCTATAACCAGGCAGGCAAGTGTGTCCGGGATTCACCAGAAGAGAGAATTCTCCCACCAACCTGTCATGGAGATGGGACAGGTTCTATGCAATCAAGGATGGTAACCCAACCAGACTTCCTTTAAGACTAGAGCTTGCATGCAGATTTTTCACAGCAAGGATAATCAATCTTTGCAACAAGTTACCAACAGTTGTGGTCGATTCTCTATCACAAGACATTCCAAAATCAAGAGATTTTTCTATGAGATATGCTTTAGTTCAAGCACAGCCATTGAACCCGAAGCAGGAATTAATACAGGCAAGTCACACGGCCTGAGTTACACTGGTCAGACTAGACAGACACAATGGTCTCTTTTAGCCTTTAAAAAAAAAAAAAAAAAGTGATGACAAACTCTAAGCACCTTCCATTAGCTAGTGACATTTCTCAGCACCCCTAACTCCAGTAGAGAGGATTTAAACTCCTATTAGTAGAAATGACCAGTAAATCTTTACTAGAGCATCGATTTCTACACCACGTTAATCACTGGCTGTTCACAAATGAGGTTTCAGATGCCACTGTGAGGGGATGGGTCACTGAAGGGTATAAAGCAGCGATCCCCAAGCTGTGGGGTGTGGAAGAACATGCAAGGGGCGTGGCTGGGCCAGGCCAGCCCCCACAGGGGGCACGCAGGGAGCCTCACCCAGTCCTGTTTAGCTCCCAGCCATGCTCCTCACTCCTGCCCTTCCCCCTGGCCAAGCGCGTGGCCCTGGCCGCCTGCTGCACTGGGCCTGGCCCCTCTATCCCCCAATCAATAACTTCAACTATGTATCACTGTAGGTATCCCAATTCCAAATGATTTTAAATAGGCCAATTCCCTAAGGCCTGGTCAGCACACAAAAAGTTGTACCACTTGAACAAGAGCAGCATAGGTGCCCCTAGCATGAATGCAGTCATAATGATATCAAAGTGCTCATATTGTACAGTTTATAGCTTATTCCCACATGGGAAAGGCAGTATCGGTAGAACTGCATCCACACTCCGGGTTGTACCGGTTGAATCATCAGCAGTAAGGAAAAACAAAAACCAAAAACACACCCTTAATGGAAATAGTTCTACCCCTACAAAAACCTGCGGTGTAAACCAGGCTTTAAGCACTCCTGAAAAATCCCCGCTGACATGAGTAAGTCACTCAGACCTCATCGGCTGTCAATAGCACTGAGACAAGGGACACCCTGGAGATCAGTTTTCAGATTTTGATCCACTGTTCTGCTTGAGAAGCCTGACAGTTGTTTACAAAAAAGTGATTGTTACTGACGCACAGGCAAATAATTATGTATTTGAGCTGGAGAGCGTTCAAGAGCCGCTCTGATAGTGGAACTTTTTTTTGTTTTTTAAATGAAGAGACATTCCCCCTCCCCGCTTCAGTCCAGTTCTTCCACTCAACCTTCTCCCAAACACCAGCTGCCCACCCAGCAATACACTGCTATGGCCAGGAATAGTACCTTATTGAGGAGATACTGCAACCAAAGGAACAGCTGCATAAGGCTTTGTCTATATGGAGTAATTGACCAGTATCGCTATTGCAGAATAAATTATTCTGGAATAGTACCAAGTGGGGAATATTCTATTCTGGGAAAAAAGTCACTTATTCCATAATAGGTCTTCCAGAAAATTTCTCCACAGAGACAGGGCTTAATGTTCTATGGGTTCAAGGAAGTCAAGTCTTACCAAACAATGAAAAAAGCAGAGCTCGCCTCACAAGACACCAAACAACTACTTTGAGGGAAGGGAATGTTGCATAAACAGACAAACCCATCACAACGAGCTCTGGATGATACAAGAGAATTTCAAGTTGCTAGATAAGCGAAGTAACCAGAAACTTGTTTGCCCCGAAGGGGACGATAGGATGGAATACGAGGCCCTGTTCAGATTAAGGTCACTGATACAATTACAAGCACAGGGGGGGGAAAAAACCAGTCTAGACAGTCCAGAGTACCTCCCTGTGAACAGAGATATCAATCAAATATGACCATGAAAAGTCTGCTGTGGAGACAGTGATGGAAGTCTGCTTAACCAGGAAATGGACAAAATATTCAAAGTATTTAGGGTATTAAAATATGTCACATCCACACAGACATCCAGTTTGTGTAGGAAAGAATCATTCCAGCATCAAAATCTTGGCCGGATTGCCCTCATTTTATTCATTCTCTCCTTTGTCCATTATTTGTATAAGAGGAACGCCTAGATATCCAACCAAGGTAAAGGCCAAATTGTACTAGGCATTGTATAAAACACATAGTAAGACAGTCCCTGCCCTAGATAATTTACAATTTAAATAGACAAGACAAAGGGTGGGATAAGGCTGGGGCAGAGAGACACTGGGGCAGAGAGAAGGGAAGTGACTTGTTCAATGTCCCACAGTCAGTGTGAAAGCTAAGAAGAGAACCAAGGTCATATCAGACCCACGTCAATGCCCACCGGGCCACACTGCATCTCATCTGCAGAAGCAGCTCTTTGAATTCAAAATTGGATTCAAGAGCTTTCAAAACTCTGTTTCCATGCAAATAGTGAGATCTTTCAACGGCTCACACACCTTCCTTAAGTCCTGGGGAATGCAACAGGTTTTGTTACGTAGTGCTTTCCAGTTTGCCCAACATGCCATTGACCACAAACATGAAAACAGACACTACCCCACCTCTATTAGCACAGATATCCCATCCTGGTTGGAAGAAGATTACACCGGGCAGGGACAAATCCTACATCAAGACGTTGCAGCTGTATGATACAAAGGTAGTGAAATCAAAATAAACCCAAGGCAAACCATTTGCCATTTGCATCGGTCCACCTCAGTGTCCTCTATTTTGTCTCCAGTGCTGTACGTGAATCTATCATCTGACAATACTATGACTTTTGTCCAATCTACAGGTTCAGAACACCAGAATTTGTACCATAGGAAACAATCTTGCACTGGCAGGGAGGTGGCTTGAATGATTTAAATTACTGACATTTAAAATAACGTCATCAATACAACAACTTAACAGTCAGTGTTATTTATCATTAGTGGAACAGAAGATTTTGGGGATCATGTGGTGCCTTCAAGAGATAAGCTCTGATTGTTTTGCACAAGGCTATCTCAGGCATGGTCATCCGGCAGGTTGTAAGATAGAAGACTTTTTGCAAATTTCACCCAGTGTCCTGTTCACAAAAATGGAGCCTGGAGGAAGAGTGAAGGAACACAGTGGAAAACATTTCCACAATGTCCAACACGCACAGAGTGCCCTGGATCAGTTGTCAGTGGGCTGCCCAGCCCCAGAGCTGAGATTTTAACATCACCGTGCAGAACTTAGTTTGGAGAGGCTGAAAACTTTTCCATCCCAGTGGGAGTTCATTTTAAAAACAGCTTAAAAGCAGAGTAAGTTTTGCTCGACACCCTTTTCATCTACAGACTTCTGTCCGTTAGGAGATCTTAGGGGGTAGGAGGAAGAGAGCTAGGGAGGGTTAAGTCAGACCCTTAAAAGTCAACAGGTTGAGTTTTTTTAAGCTGTACATGAAAATGTTTACTGAAGGAGAACTGGCTTTGTCAAACATTTACCAGTTTGCCCCCTGAGCAAAAAGTTTTAACCCTTTGATTTCAGGATATGAAATATTCATGTGCTCCCCTCCCCCCAAAACCGCTGCAAAAGCAACCTGGCTCCAACAGATTCCATCATCATCACACCAGGAAGTGGCTGCTTTTAAAGAGAGAAACCCATGTAGAAGGAAAGCTGGGCAGCTGCTAGTTGCAGCCCAATCACCTCTCACAATAAGATGCATCCATTCCACATGCATCACCGTCCCTGCCTTCCATTAGACACTCAGGTACTACAGTGACGGGTTATTTAGCCATCTATACAGACTATCTATTTTCACTACTGACAGACAGCAGCTACAAGCCCATCCCTTGGTGCCAAGAGTTGGCCTGACAGCAGCTTGCAGCTCATTTAACCCCAAAAGATGACCGTTTTAGCGACGCAAACATCATCTAACGTTACCAGTCAATTCTGCCACTAACTTGCGGCACAGGTGCCTACTGGTGCACGGCTAGATTCACACTCCTAGTAATTGCATCAGGGGAGAAATGACTACACCAGTACAACATACATACTAACCCAGGCATCGAAACAAATTAGAAGTACAAGGAAAAGTGCTTAGTCTTCCTAGCAAGCAGGGAGGGGAGGGAAAAATCAGAGCCAGGAACCTGCAGAAGACAATAAAGTAAATCCTTAGATTTTAAGGGGTCTCTCACACTCTGTGTATACGAAAAACTTATGCCACATCATCAACTGCCAGATATTGCTGCTAGCAGACATCTGCCACCGCACAACCAGCTAGATAGACAAGGGAGATGCTCTTATGCAGTTGCTTTGGTACTGGAATCACAGCATTGCTGCAGCAAAGATCACGAGAGAGAATGTACACAATTGGGCATGTTACATAATCCAGTGAAAAGACTTGGCTTGATGTATCTCTGCAGAACAGACAGATGAAGAACGAATCTTTGCTATAGATAGGCATCCCATTAGCACACCATGATGGCTATTTTCCCTGCAGAAAGATTCCCTGATCTAGAATTCCCCTGGAAGCAACTGTTCTATCTTGAGAACACCAGCCTCCCCATAATGAAACATCCAGCCATCGCTGCATTAGAACAGGTGGCAAACACATCTGGAGTTTTATCTAAACAACTTGGCTTTAACACCAGGTTAAGAGTCAGTGAAACAATCTGCTGTTACACCACAGGCTGCTTTTCACAGCACCAAGCCGTTAGCAAGTCTATTAACCACAGATCAGATTTAGCAGCCAACAAAGACGTTAGGACCCCACCTATCTGGGACCCTACTTAATCTGGGCTCTGGATTTCTGTTAGAAACATTACACATTCCAATAGGTGCTATACAGAGTTGCTTCTGGGCCATAATAGTGCCATATTTGTAGAATTAGTCTAATCAAGCACACAACTCCTAGTTATCCACTTACATGCATAAAACAAGCAATACACCGCTACAAAAGAGAAGTGCTCTAATAGCAAATAAGGCTGTACAGGTAATAGAAGCACAGCTCCTTCTGAAACTTTGGTTATTAACACGCAGACACGCATTCTAGTCTCGTGAATATACCGATAAAGTTATCTGCATGGAGTGATCCTCACTAAAAAGATGACAAACAGCATCCAAAAGAGCAGTCTTCTCGACCTCTCAGTCATGGATTATGTTAAGAGCACCAAGGCGGGGAGTTCTAATCATTTAAACTCTGTTCGGTTTCTGTGCTATGTGACCCAGGTAATAGGGTCAGCTTTACATGTTGCAAGGTGTAATAAAAAGTTTAAATATTGATAGGAATGGTATCATTAAGCCTGCCAAGGCTTAAAGAGCTCAAGAGTTCCTCAAAAATGCCTGAACTCACAACTAGCATCTCCAGTGGAAATTCTTAATGACTTTCCAAGAGATAGCAAAAGGTTGTGACCTCATGTGTTATCGCCAACCTCATTCAAGACACAGCACACTGCTAAGTCCCATTTTCTCATGCAATGACCTTTCATGTCACCATTCATCTGCTCAGTTCAGGAAGATGATGAGTTGAAAGTTTTGTTTAGGTAAAAATCAAGAGGGTTCTAATGCAGTCCATTATATTTCCCATTAGCACATTTATACCTCCCATTAAAGGCTCCCCAGAATTCCCCTAGACACCTAGTGATTCATCTGCACAGGAGTGTCTCATCTGTGAGAGTCAAACAAACAACACAACCATCAGGAGAGAATTTCTCTGTAGCTAACTCTACCTCACAAAGCCCTGAAACTGGCTCCTACTTAAAATGGACCCAACTAAATTCCTGTAACTATCTGGTACATTAAATTGCATCTTAAAGCAAGATTGTAACAAGCCTTTTGGGTGTAATGCTATATAAGAGCTCACCGTGTTTTCTGGTCTTTTGAAAGAAAGTTAACAGAGTTACAAGAATTCTGCAAAGGGAAATGGACGGTCAGTTACTAATGAAAAATTTCACAGCGGTCTCTGATCTCGTAGAACTGCTATGTTATATAAATCCACCAGTAACACCAACGATTGCACCCACTAGCAAAATCATGGAAAGGGAGCGCTGGAAGAGACCTCAGGTGGTCACCTAGTCCAGTGATTTGCAGACTTCATGAGCGGAGGCTGTCCTCCCCCTCCACTTTTGAGTTGCAATTTTCAGTTGTGCCTCCCAACCCAGACAAAAACTGACACATGTAAAAGTACGCTTGATAGCCTACTCACAAATTTAATAGAGCCTTTAACACAGCTTTAATAAAATTACCTACACCTGTAAGTTTCAAATACACAGACACCTACCACCAATGGCCCAGCCAATCCTTCCTCAGCAACACGCTGTTTCTACCTTGCAGCTAAGCTAAATCCCCAAGGCAGGGTCAAGTACACCTGTGAACTCATCCTCTAATGTACACAGGGTAAAGCCAAGAACATCCATCTCTGAGGGTGCAGATCATCTGCAAGGCCACCTACCGGTGCACATTCCCCAAGGCAGTATTGTGCCTCTTCCATAGTGAAATTAAAGCACAACTGAAAAGTACAAGGAGTGGTGAAGGAGAGAAACATACAATAGGAAACAAAATGGCTGTGGAAATCTTTTCTCCCTGTGACTGGCACGTGGAACTGCCACGGCAGGAGAAAAAGTCAAGAAGGCATTTACCTACAGTGGGACGGGCACTATTTATGATCCAGCTTAGGTCAACAAATGTCAAAGAAAGAGAGTTAGGTTTCAGGAGGCCGACCGAGTTCAGACCCAAGGCAGGGAATGTTTTCTACTGAGGAGAAGGGAGTTGAGCTTGCGCAAGTGAATTTCTGATAAGTAGTACAAAAACTTATTGGTGTCAGATGACATTATCGGGGGCGTTTAGCTGAAATGCTCTTTACCCTAGAGTTGCAGGTAATACTTCAGTAACAAAGCTCTGCCTCTGGTTTTCTGCATGTTGCTTGAAGGGTATGGAAGAGCCAGGTGTTCTGGGTAGCTATTTCCGCAGGACACCAGACACTATTCAGCGCTATCACCGTGCTTTTATCAAGTGCACAGCTGGGTTAACAGAGGCATGAGAAAACAAGTCGTTTCACCAAGGTCATTTTACAAGTTGAGGATGTAAAATCCCACCCCACATTTCTTCGCAAGCTAACCACAGCCATCTTATGATCTGAAATGCAGCTGATAGGGTTTTGCTTGAATATATTCATTTTCTAGTTTGAAAAAAGCACCTGCTGTTACAAGGGAGGGGGCCTGCCTGCCTGCATTGCCAGACGATAAACTGAAAACTGGTCACTGAGTTTGGTTCTCCAGCCTTCCTCTTTTTACCATGGCTGACAAAGTAGGTTCAGAATTGTCTATTTAGAAACAAAAGGTGGACGTGACTCCCTGAACCAAGGAGCACAATGACAAGCACATACAAACACCCATAACCAAATTGAACAGAGGAGGATGACTGGGATTATAAAGGAAGAAATATTAATAGTATGAGGTGGCACCTAGAGACCACAACCAAGTAAAGGGTCCCGCGGCGCTTGGAACAGTACAAACCCATCGTGAGAGAGAATCTCTGCCTTAAAAGATTTTACTATTTAAATAGACAAGACAAAGAGGCGAGAGGCGGAGAAAAAGAGGCCAAGAGAAGGGAAGCAACTTTCCCAAGGTCACACTACAAGCCATGGTGCAGCCAAAAATAGAATTCAGCTCTCAGACCAGCACTCTAGCCATTGGACCGTGCTGCATCTCATCCAGGTATTGTCAGACCAGATCCTGTAACTCCAGAGTCCTAGGTACTTGTGGATACCTCTGATTTGTCCACAATTCAGAACAGCTACCTATGTTCCTTCATAGATGGGAGGGTGGGAATCCTCCTAACTGAAGGGGGGTAAGACAAAACATCCTTCCCAATAATCCCCTTTCAGGGTGTGCAAGATACGAGGCTGCCCAACCTCTCACACGTAGGAAGTATAAGCCAGTTTCCCAATTTTCAACCCCCTCTCTCGAGAGTTCCCCGGCTGTTCATTCCAGGAGCCAGCTCGTTGTCCGTGTTATTCTTCAAATCCTCTGTGCAGCTTTCCTCCCAAACCTCGGGCCCAATGCTCCACTGCCCTACACTTCGTACCATCATTTCCACTACAGAAGTGTAAGACATGGCCAAGAGAGTGACACTTTGCACTGGTGCAAATGACAACACAAGATGAAGAGGCAACGGGCCTGACTCCATGGCCGTGCGCCTCATGCACCCCCACATCAGCTAGCTAGCCTTGGCCTTTCTTGCCCATTACTGGGAAACACTGGTGCCAGAACGTTCTCCACAACGCCTGCCACTTAGAACAGCTTTTCTGCAGCTCTTTGTCTCATTACAAGCCTTAGCTGGAAACATTTCCTCTCCACTTGCTAATGCCTCTCCATTTCTCTCCCCCTCATTACCCTGAATACTGAACAATGGTAGGTAGCTCAGACCTAGTGTTTTTGTAACAATAAAACAAGTGTTAGTTTGGATTTGAACATTCCCATGCAGTACCTGAAACCCAAACATTACAGCAAAGAGCGACAGCAAAACTGACCAGCCTATTTTCATCGCTTGCATTTCCTCTCAGGAGAGGACAGGCCATTTAGCTCTGAAACACTTGCTAACAGCTAGGAAAGCAGGTGTGCGGGGACTGCTGCTGATTACGCGAATCACAGATCACTTGTTTACCTTCCATTTCATGTCTTTCAGAGTCCCCCTGACATTGCATCATATGCTTTGTTTGTAAGCTCCTTGGGACAGGACGCATCTCTCAGTTACATACCTACCTAACCCCTAGCGCAATGGGGCCCTAAGCCTGGATTGGGATCTCTAGGCACGATGGTAATATAAATTCATAGAAATAAATAAATACACCTCACACACCAACTAATGTTACCTTTTTTGTAAGTTGTTATTTTTTGGCCAGTGGTAGCACCTAGGAGCCGCAGCCAGGGGCGAGGACCCCACTGCGCTAAGCACTGTACAAGCAGAAGAAAGACACCCACTCCCCCAAAGAGCTTACAATCTAATTTTCATATTTTAAGGTGGTATTAGTAAGATAGTTAAGGGAGTTGTTTTTGAGAGTTATATGATTAGCGTGACAGTGTCCCAAATGCATGAGTCAAAGGGGATACAGTTCGAATGTAAGACACACTAGAGTTGGTGTTGTTACTTGACAGTAGTCTCAGTCACACACTAAGGCCTTTCTACACTACAGCGTTTTCATGACGCAAGTTATGCCAACGATCAAAAAGCGCTGTAATTGCATGTTCAAACAATGCTCCTTTCGTTGGTGGAGCACGTTCACAGTTGGTGCTCTAGCACTGACAGTTAGAGCAGTGCAGTGTAGGTAGCTATCCCACGGTGCAACTCGCCACCTTCTGCAACTAGGAGTTGTTGGAAAGTGGAGTGGATTGCAATGCACCCTGGACGTGCCCCTGCCAGCTCTGTTTGAAAGGATGGATCCTGCACTGCTCTCCACTGTTGTGGTCACTGTTATGAACACATCACGGATGGTCATGCAGTATATCATGAACTCCCAATTTGAAAGGAATCTGAGATGCCTGACCTGCTGTGTGCCATGGAAAGAAACAACACTAGATTACTTTCGGCATTCACGGAACAGCTGCACACAGAAGACCATCTGTTTGGGTGCGGGAAACAAGCACAGAGTGGTGGGATCGCTTTGTTATGCAGGTCTGAGATGAAAAGCAGTGGCTGCAGAATTTTCGGATGAGGAAAGCCACCTTCCTGGAACTGTGTGCGGAGCGCACCCGAGCATGACAGCGCAAAGGCACCGAAATGAGAGCTGCCTTCTCAGTGGAGAAATGCATGGGGATCACTGTGTGGAAGTTGGTAACTCCAGAATGCTACCGGTTGATCGTGAATCATTTTGGAGTTGAGAAGTCCTTCATTGGGGAGGGCATAGCAAGCAGTTCTGTCTTGGCTGCAGGGAGGGGGGCAAGCATGCATGAATTCTGCCTGCAGCATGATTAGGGATTTCAATGTCTCCATGTGGTCCTCCATCACTTTTATCATCCACTCCTGGCCCATTAAAATTCATCCCTGGCTCTCCTTCCAGTCTTGCCTGTCCATTTTATAATTCTCATTTAAAAGTGTCTCTTGACACCGTGTTCTTGTTTTACAGCCTCCAAGGATTGGAGGACCTCTTGAAACATGCTCTCGTTGCTCCTCCTCATCACGCAGAGGTGCTCCTCCACTGTGTCGGGGGTTCCCCTGAAGGACACATCTGCAGAAGCACAAGAAACAATAAATAGAAGCATGACTGTTAGTGCACTTATAGCATCGAATTATAGTAAAATACACCTCTTTCTCACTGTCCCCTGGCAAGCACACAGCTTGGTGAATAAAACAAACATGGGGGGGTGGAGGGGGAGTGCGTTCAAGATGGGGAAAAGGATCTTGGTGGTTTTCTAAGGGGACCACTGCAGGTGACTAGGGACAAAATCATAAATTCTGCCACCATTTTCCACAGATGAGGGTCATAGAAGCCAATTTCTCACTCTTGAGGGTAAGCAAGGATGCATCTCCTGCACGTGTGTGGCTTCAGACCAGGTCCCTTTGCTGCTTGCCTGCACCGCTTCCCTGCACAAGTGACTGCTGATTGGCATGGGAAAGTTCCCTACAATGGGAGAAGGAACAAAGCGGCTCTGCCAAGGAACCTTTGGCACAGGATTGGCGAGTACCTCCAGGAAAGTTTCCTAGAGATCTGGACGAAATCTCAGTGTGCATTAGCACACTTTTCCGCTGCACTGCTTAGCCGCACAGGGGAACATGAAACACACGCAAACACAGCTAGTATTGTACGTTTCTCCCCTTTCGCCGATTTGTAGAATATAACAAAGCAAAGGACAGCTCTACCTCGTGTAACTGAGCAGCATCAACTCAAAAAGATCGCTTACCAGGGCTCCCCTCTCCTGCATCCTGCACGCCAGAGACAGAGTGCTGGGATCGGCTCAAACTCTCCGGAGTCGAGAAGAGGTCCTGGCTGCTCACTGTACCGGACAACCCTGCTGCCTGTCCCATCTCATCCTCCAACTTGACCTCCTCATCCACGACTTCACCCTTAGGATTGAGTCCGCTGTGTCCAGCCCTGTTGAAGTATCCAGGGGGCTACTGGCTGTGGAGGGTGGGTCGCTGCCGAGGATGGCTTCCAGCTGTTCACGGAAGCAGCAGGTCTTTGGCACAGCACCAAAGTGACGGTTTGACTCTCTAGCCTTCTGGTACAGCTCCTTGATCTTCACATGACACTGATGCGTGTCCCATTCATAGCCCTTCTCCAACATGCCTTGATAAATCTGACCATAGGTATCAGAGTCCCAGAGCAGAGCTGGGACTGCACTGCGTCCTCTCCCCAGGTACTCAGCAAACCCAACAGTTCCAGTGCACTCCAAGCGGGAAAAGTGTTTGCTGCATGGAGCCTCTACCCCGAGCAAACAGGAAGTGGAATTTCAAAAATTCCCAAGCCTTTAGAAGGTGGAGGGGTGCATGCCTGCGTCCCTGGCTAAAGGGCAGCAGAGTTCGAACTTCTGACCAGAGCAGTCAGGACGAGCATTGTGGGACACCTCCTGGAGGCCATTTACAGTGACATAACCAAGCGCAGTGTCTACACTGACACTTCATCGATATAACTTTGCTGCAAAAAGCTCTACACCTCTCATTGGGGTGGCTAACTTTTGTCGGCAAAGTAGGAATTTTGTCGGTGGAAGGAGCACTGAAGCATGTCCACCTCCATCGTTTTATCAGTGAAAGCTGTCTTTTGTCTGTAAAACTCTGTAGTGTAGACCAGGCCTGAGAGGCAACTGGGAGAAGGCTCTAGCTAAGATCAGCGAACCCTAACCCGTCCCCTAAAGGAGACGATGTAACAGGAAGCAAGCAGGTCTTCATTTCCTATTGACAGTGGATTTAGATTAATGTGAGGCTGTTGCATTTAAAGTGTTAACACCTTGGCATTTAAACCCAACCTCCTTCGGAAGAGGTCATTTAATTTTTAGCACATCTCCACCCTACGCGTCCCCTGCTTGGACTTTTCACAGTGTTCTTTTACCCAATGGGATGATTTAAATGCTGGCATCTAATATTTATGACTGAAACAATTTACTGGTGGTGAAGTTTCATGTCAATCTATCCTGGGAGAGGCTCTCCCTTGGGAAAGAATAGTTTTGCCTTTTTTTTTAGGCTGCAACCTTTTGCTCTCTTCAAACCAGTTCTTCTCAAAATACAAACGTGTCCTTAAAACCATCTACGCTGCCAATTATTGCCACACCTTTCTTCCCCTCATGTTGTACAATCATGGTCTGGCATTCGTCTCCTCAAACTCTACCCTGGATCTCCTGTTGGTCTGGCTTCCTCCATCTTCACTCCTCCAAAACTGTTCTCATCAAGGTCTCGAACAGCCTTTTCCTGATTCTACTCCATTCTCAGCCCCCTTAAGCTCCATGATGCTTTTGACAGCACTGATCACACACGTCCGTTCAATCTTGTCCTGTCTCTGGCTTTCATAACTCTTGCAGTTCTTCTCCCATCTCTCTGATTAGCCCTTCATTGTCACATTCAGGCGGCCCATCTAATCTTTTTCACAGGGCTTCATCCTTGGCCCACACATCTGCCATTACACCTGCACTCTGGGCAATTGCTTCCACTCACAGGGTATGTCTACACTGATGGTGGCCAAGTTGCCACCATCAGATCAACCTTTCTGGATCAATTGAGCAGTCAGTGAAGACCCACTCAATCAATCCAGACGTCGATGCTGTAAAACCACCCCGTCGGCACACAGCAGTGAAGATGCCGCACAGAAGGGAAGCACAGCAGCTGACGGGAGTTATGCAAGTTGCTCTCCGTAGCTTGCGTAACTCCTTTAGGCTGCCGCCGAATCACTAGGTAAGTGTAGATCAGGACGCAGTTTTGACCACCATCTTTCCATAGGTGAATCAACTCTACCTCTCCAGTCTTGGCCCATGTCTCTCCACCCCTTTGCCTCGCTCCCCAACGTCTCCTCCCCGATGTTAAGCTTAATGTGGCCAAACTCCTGAATTTTCCTGCCACACTGTCTCCCCATCACTGTTGGCAACTCCATCATTCTTCCCGTCACTCACGCCTGGGATAAAGAGCCATCTTTGACTCCCCCTTCCACTGTATTTCAAACCAGGTTTGTTTTGAGTTAGCTTCAGTTCATTAGGAATTGACTGAAAATAAGCCTGGCTTTAATCGAAATAGGGAGGTCCACATAAGCTTTTACATCAGTTTAAAAAATAAATAAATATGTCAGACCTTAAACTAATCCAGTGCAACTTTCTCAGGCAGACCAACTCTGAGATCTCTGTACCACCTCCTTGCCTGTCACACTGAACTACCACCAAGTTCAAGCTGCTTGTCCCTACCATCAAGGCCCTTCACGGCTCTGCACCTCTCTACCACTGCCTTATTCTATTACCCCCCGGCCTCCTTCTCCACTGGGCTAAAAATGCCAGCCTCATTTGCACCTTCTTCCACACCAGCCCTTGTGCATGACATGACACTAGCTCTGATACAGCACTTTTCATCTGTAGATCTCAAAGCACTTTACTAAGCATTACACTCTGCCCGACAAGCAGAGTCACCGCCCTCATCATCTTCAGATTGCCTCTCAAGTCAAAACACTTACAGGAAGTCAATCAGTTAATAATAGCTGGAGAGACGGGGAAGTAGGTGGTACTTTACATATCTGAATTATCCAGAGGGGTTGAGGGAGGGAGCACCGGACTGCCAACCTAGATGTGTCTATAAAATTTTATCTATTTGATGGAGCCCTCTCCCCCTGGCACTGCATGTCATGTGTCTTCTTTGATTGCAAGAGTGATGACCAGCACACTAGGGATTGAACTGAGGACCTCCAGAGCTGAAAGCATGAGCTGCTAAGCTTAGCTGGAGCTGTGACAGACGCCTATCCTCTGCAGATCAGGTACAAAGAGGGACCGATGAGGCTCTAAGCAGTGGGTTACATAAACTCTTCTAAGCAGACCTAGCATAATGGGGCCTTATTGTAATACAAGTATTAATTATCCACTTGAATATTAAACAAAGGATCCTTAAACCCTCCCAGCCCCCACTATAAAGTAGGAAAAGCAACTTCCCCCAAGGTTCCCCACTGGACCACGTTAGACTCCTCTCCTTTAGATTAACGAGCCCATTATTAAATATTTGCTACTCTTGTAGATACTCACAGGCTGGAATCAAGTCACCCCTTAACCTTCTCTTTGTTGCGCTACGTAGATTAAGCTCTTTGCCACTGCCACCACTGATGGGAAGGGTCCTCTCCCACCTCTCCAAGAGGTGGAAGTTAGGTCAAAAGAAGAATTCTTCCAACAACCTAGGCCCTGTCTACAACTGGCAGGTAGGCTGGAATAGCTACATCTCTCAAGGGTGTGGATTTTTTTTACACCCCATGCTCTCTTAGCGATGCTGATATAAATTTCCAGTGTAGACCAGCCCGAAGGCAGGTTTTCTAATCCTCTGATCATTTTCGTGGCTCTTCTCTGAACCCTCTCCACTTCATCAGCGTCCTTCTTGATCTAAGTGTTAAGATGCTCAGATCACAGAAGCTGAAGGTGCTTCTCCTCCCCCTCAAAAGCAACTATTTAGGGCAAGATTGAGGAGGAGACCGTGGGCTGATTATTTGAGGGCATGTACAACAAAGAAGCATGGAACTGGATCTCTTAATCAGCAACAGATGGAAGACACAGGATTAAGTCTGGATGATTTATACATAACCTGACAGCAGCAGGAGGCCAGATTCCAGAGGAATGGATTTGCTGTATCCCCTTTAGCTAAACAGTCCATGTTGCCTGGGAACTTGCCTCCCACCATGCCCAAGACCAGATACTTTTAGAGGCAGGCAAACTGCCCCAAATCTAGCCACCAGTGCAATGCTGAACATGACAGGAGGAAGCGCAGGTGCTGCAAAACCTTCCTGACCCTAAGTTTAGGTGATGCCTTGAAGCACACAATCCCATTACCCCCATTTTACGATTTAAAACTCAAAATTATCCATCCAGATTGTTAAAATTCAGTCACAGAGCTCAGCTCTGGCTCCCAGCAGCTGCTAACTCCTCAGATCAACCTCATGCAGTGGGTGTCAGACTTTCATTTGATCATTTGTAAATTCTATCTTATCTTAGGGCTTTACACTGCTGACCAAATCTCCCAGCAATTGGTTCCACCACATCTTGCATTGCAGAACAGCAAAAGAAAGAGGGACTTATTTGATATCATTCAACCCATCTCGCTCACAAATGCAGCATGCAGAACAAACAGGGGGAAGGTGTCCCCGTTACTTAGTAGGGATCACTACTGAAGACAGGACACTGTTCTATATGATCCTTTGATCTGATCCAACTTAGTAATGGCTTCAATCAGCCCACAAGAAAGTTATCCGCCCTTAAATGCAACATCTGAGACATGCTGTGCTGTCTGTTCAGTCCAGCCCAATTCAAGACTCTGCAGTCCCCCCCGCACGCGGTGGTCCAAACAGCACTTCCAACCTTTCTCAATCCATGGTATAAGACAAGAGATTCAGGAGGATCTCACCTACCTCATGCTGTAGGCGCCAGCGCCCAACTCCTGGCCAATGCCCGAGAGGCTGGCATCGAAATCTTGCACCAGCCCCGACTCGATCACCTCGTCCGCCAGCGGCAGCTTTAGAGCCCACGCCATCCTCACTCAGTGGCCCAGGCCCCAGGGCAAACGAACAGCTCCCCCAGAAATCAGTGGGCAACAGGGTACCCTCTCCAGGCCCTAGGATGCCGCTCACTACAGAGTCACCCCTTCCAGATGAACCCTAGGCACATCCAAGACTCACAATCTCCCCCTATGGGACCCCAATACCAGGGGGTGGGGCCTCCCTCCAGGGGATGCTGCCCCACCAGTGACCCACAACTTCCCTCTCTCAGGCACCTCAATGCACACAATCACCCCCCCTTCTGACGGATACCAGATCCCTGGGGCCTCAACCCCACAGCCACGCTCTTTCCAGGGGCCACTGACGCCCCCACCCCCGGGGAGAACCAAAGTCACCCCCTTCCGGGGGGATACTAACATCTAGGAACACCAACCACCCAGAGTTGCTGCTTCTCCAGGGGGTGGAGGGGTGCTAGCCTGCAGAGATGGGAGCCCCCCTGCCCCCACATCCACAGTCACCCAGAATCACCCCCTCCCAGGGGACCCTCCTCACCTCCTCCCAGGGGACAGCACCCCCCTAGGAATCCCCCCAATTGACAACACCCCCCAAGGGACCCCCACACCCAGGAACCCCTCCCAGGGACCCCCCAGTGAACAGCCCCCCCCAAAATCCCCCAGTGAACAGCCCCCCCCAGGACCCCCCCAACCAGGGACCCCCCAGTGAACAGCCCCCCCAGGGACCCCCACCCAGGGACCCCCCAGTGAACAGCCCCCCCAGGGACCCCCCCACCCAGTAGACAGCCCCTCCCCGGGCCCCCCCACCCAGGGACCCCCCCAGTAGACAGCCCCCCCTCAGGCCCCCACTCCCAGGCCCCCCCGCTCCGTAGCACCCAGGCAGCAGCTACGGCCCGGCCCCGAGCGCGGCGCGCGCCCCCGCTGCCTCCTCCGCCGGCCCCGCAAATATGGAGGCGGCGGCGGCGAGCAGCGCCGCAGCCCCCCGCCCCCCAGCCCAGCCGGGAACAAGCCCCGCCCCCCTTCACTCGCGGCCAATCGCGGCGCCCGGGCCCCTCTCGACGCCGAGCGCGGGCCAGCCAATCAGCTCTCCCCGGGGCGCCCGTCGCCTCGGGCAGCGGCGCTGCGATAGGCTGAGCGCGCCGGACGGGGCGGGGCTAGCGGGGGGTGACGACGCCGGAGCCGCGCCGCGTGGGGCTGGTCACCGCGTTCTTCCTCCCTCTGCGCTTCTGGGAATGCGGCTCAGCGGGCTAAGGGTTCGAGTCCCGCGCCCCGCTCATCGGTGCGATGAGTGGGGGCTGAGCTCAGCCTGGGACTGGCTCAGGGCGGGGGGCTATGGGTCAAGGCCTGAGGGCAGTGGCAGAGTGGGGGATGAGCCTGGGCTTGCAGGTTGGGATTGGCTGGAACGGCAGGGGTGGGT
Source organism: Mesoclemmys tuberculata (assembly GCA_007922155.1). NCBI lineage: Eukaryota > Metazoa > Chordata > Testudines > Chelidae > Mesoclemmys > Mesoclemmys tuberculata. The sequence goes on from ML675652.1 coordinate 3,622,336, forward strand.
CTAAGGGGCTGTGGGGGCCTCCAGGAACAAGGGAGGGGAAAAGGCAAATGGCTGCGCTTGCTTATTGCCTACCTTACAATAAATCCGATGGGAACAGCGGCTGAGTTTGCCCATCCAACGGGCCGGAAAAGCAACATCCCTTTAAAGCAGGAATGGGTTTATTAAAATAACTTGGTGCCAACATGTGACACAATCTTTCCAGTAGGACACGTGGACTTCGCCCAGGCTGCTGGTGCATTGCTGAGGGACCCATGGAGCTAGCTGAGCGTGTGAAGCTAACGGAGGAGAACTCCCGCTTTGTGATCAGCGGCCCCTGCGTGGGTCTAGAACGCCAACGAGAGAAGTGGGGCATCGGCTAAATGTTCCCCTGCTCCGTCCACCCTTCCTGAATTCAGATGCTACAGAGAGAATCTGCCATCTATGCAGCCCTCACATGCAGGCTGGCATCCCCACCGATTTGCCAGGACGGCTGCTGCCCTATAATTTGGGTGGAAGTTTCTTTCCCAGGAACCCTCACAGCACTGACAGATTCAATGGGGTGGAGGGCTTGTTTTCATAGGGTGAATTTCCATTTTGCAATGGCTGCATTGCTGTTACAAGAAGTGGGCTACAGCCTTGCTGTAATGAAAACCCAGCCTGATGTCTGTTGGAAATGGGGACAGGCCCTCTTTACATTAGTCATCAGTTTTCTGGGAGTGTATGATTAACACCATCTCTGAGTTATTTTCCTTGAGTAAATACGATTAATATGCATTGGAAAATTCCTATCTGTTGTTATTTATTATTGGTATTACCACAGCACCTATGAGCCCAGGCAATCATACACCATGACCCCACAGAAGCAGTACAAACACAGAGCAAACTCTTTGGCCCAAAGAGTTGACATTCAGTCCTGTGCTCATGTTAGCAGATCATGCCCACTGGTGCTAATTTCTCTTCACTCGCAACCTCTCTCTCTAGTTCCCTGACCTTTACAATAAAAGTTTCTCTCACTGCAGAATTTGGCCTCTATTATTTTGGGCCATATTCTTCCCAGAAAAATTAGCCTACACCTCTCTCATACAGATGCCAACAGAGGATTAGCACATATTATTTCCCTTGCACGCTGCCCAATTCCTATTCCCAACAGCGTCAGGGAAATCATTTGGTATTCGTAAATGTAGATAGAGCTTTTTGAACTTTTCAATCAGTGGCACCAATTCAAGTACTTCTTCGGGGCAATGCTGGCTCTGCCATATTGATTTAATACAGGATGACTGCTTAAAAGTAGTTGGGCTACGGCCACCCCAGACTAGAAATTTGAGCAAGTGCCAAATTGTCCCCTGCACCTTCCTAATTGGTGCCACTGTTTTGGAGGGGGCCCTCATTATATCCATTACACAACATGCTGCTGTATGATTTGGGAATTGATGCCACCTGGTGGCCAGCATACCCTGCAGTCAAAAGGGCTTGGAAATCAGCAGGAAACTCTGAAATAAATCATACAATCATAGAACCATAGAAGATTAGGGTTGGCAGGGACCTCAGGTCATCTATTCCAATCCCCTGGTCAAAGCAGGACAACCCAACTAAAACATCTCAGCCAGGGCTTTGTCAAGCCACACCTTGAAAACCTCTAAGGAGGGCGATTCCACCACCTCCTTAGGTAACCCATTCCAGTGCTTCACCATCCTCCTAGGGAAAAAGTTTTTCCTAATATCCAGCCTAGACCTCCCCACTGCAACTTGAGACCATTGCTCCTAGTTCTGCCATCTACCACCACTGAGAACAGTCTAGCTCCATCCGCCCTGGAACCCCCCTTCAGATAATTTCAAATCCCCCCTCTCTTCTCTTCTCCAGTCTAAACAAGCTCACTTCCCTCAGCCGCTCCTCATAAGTCATGTGCTCCAGCCCCCTAATCATTTTCGTTGCCCTCCACTGGACTCTTTCCAGTTTGTCCACATCCTTCCTGTAGTGGGGCACCCAAAACGACACAGTACTCCAAATGAGGCCTCACCAGTGCCAAATAGAGCAGCAGTTTCTAAATCCTGCTGCCTGATTTGTGCCAGTGTGGCATGTGTGTCTCGGGGCCACAATGACACTTTCCCTGAGGGAAAGATCACTGAATTAATTCCCTTCAGGTGGAATTTAGGAATGTTGGCCTGCTTGTTCACTGAATTGAAGTGGAGCATAGGCACAGGGGTCAATTTCACCCTCACGTCGACATGAATTTCCCTGGTTTGTTGTTTTTTTTCAGATCCAGCACCCCTCCAGGGAGGAAATTCAGGTGCATTTTGCCTTTAGACCTCAGGCTCTGAATCCAGGATCAACCTCTCCCTAGGATTCTTTTAAATCTGTGGGGCGATGGCTCCTCTGGCATGGATGTGTGTGTGTTGGGTGTGTGTGTATGTGTTGAGCGATGGGAGCCTATTGGCTAAACTAGGGTGGAAATGAGCAGATTGGTACAGTACGAACCAATCACTGGCTGTGCTCTCTGGACCACTGACAATTCTTATGGTCAAGACACAAAAGAACAACTTGTAGGAAGAGTCTAGAGAGCTCTTTGCTTGCACATTTTGCTCTGAAGACAAGGACAGGGTGTGTGTAACTCCTTGAAGAATTATACCTGTGGTTAGGGAAGAGAATGGACATTAGATCTGTAAGTTGACTGAGGACTCACTCAGCATTCATGAGTTTCCTGACCGATGAACTGGCTAATCTGGGAATTGCCTTCTGCCAGCCCAGGCTGTAGGAGTTGCACTGAGCTGGGCATCTCCTCCCCCTGGGCCAGGCAGGTAGGAACCAATTACCTCATCCGGGCAGATGCTCCATGCAGCCCTCACCTGGTCCCCATCACTCCCCCTCTCGTGTCCCTTCCCTTCCCCAGAGACTGTAAATAAATAAACTGGCCTGGAGCCACACAACCGAATTTTACGAAAGAAAGTGAAAAAAAGAAAAAAGAAAAAAAATACTGTTTATTTCATACAACTACATCAAGTGTATCAGTCTAAGAGCAAGACAGCCAGGACCCCAGACTGGCTCCCAACCCCATGGAGCCGATTTCCCCCCCTTCCCCTTTGAACAATTACACCAGCTCACTCAGCCCTCTGTGAAATCCAACAGCTTCTCTTGAAACTGAGCAGCGGCGTGAATTGGAACCAGGGGGAATGGCCCACCCAACGAGGACTGGCTAAGTGTGGGGAGCCCTGGAGGCTGGAGACACAGGACTGGCGATAGCATGTCAGGTTCTGATTGACCTGGGGCAGTGTAGTTTAAACCACCTCCTGCTCCAAGGATGGTATGAAACCGATTTTGCTTCCAGCCCTGCCCACCTGCTCTGGAAAATCACTGAAACACTTATTTCCTAGGGCAGGGAGAGAAGGAGATCAATCGCCTTTCTTAGGGAGGAATTTGCCTGCCAACCCTGCCTCAGCTATTTCAAACTGAGGAGGAGGGACAGCAGATCCAGAGAGATACTTTCAAAAAATAAAAAGAAATCACACCCCTCCCTCCAAAAAACCTTCTTTGGACAGATACAGACGTGCCCCTCGAGTGCTGCGTCCTGCTCTGAGCGGGGCAGTGGTTTGGGGAATCAGCAACACCTTTGCGGTCTGGGTCTCACCACCACGCCAGGCAACCAAAGCAAGGGCTGGCTTGGCTTGTAGCATCTTGGGACCAGCACCACCAACTGGGGGCAAGGGACCCACCAAGCGTCTTAGCAAAAGCCTGATTGGAAGGGGAGGGTGCCAAGAAATTCCACTGCAGAATAGAAACGCCCTCTTGAGGCTGGGTTGGAGGTCGCTGCCCAATTAATCTGCTTGGTCTTTCACCTGTTCCTCTTCTCTCTGCCGAGACTCATGGTCCTGGGCTAGTGACACTTGTTCTCCGTTCGGCCTGCGGGCAGGTCTGTGGAACGATGTCCTTGCCCAAAAAAAATGCGTTAAAACAGAGGCAGCTTTTGAGTTCGGCAAAGACCCTCAGATGGCCCCTCCCCGCCCCGAGCTCGGCTGGCCCCAAATCAACGTGACATGTAAACATTTCGACTGGCGGCGAGTCCCACTGAACTCCCAACGATGCCCTCCCAGAGCAGAAAGCCATCCAGAAGGTGGGCGATGAACTAGACTCTCTTGAGATTTCCACAGGAATAAGGATCAGTCTCTGGGATGTGGAGACCAGGATGTCAGACCTATAACCATCATTTATCTCCTAGGAGAAAGAGGGCTTTGTGGGAGGCTGGAAGCTCCCATAAAGCATAGGGCCAGCTGACACCTTTACCAGATTCGCATCTCAATGGGTTAGCTGACGCTTTCCAAGCCCGTAGGTGGGCCTCTGGCTGACAGGGTGTAACCACACCTCTGATTAACATGCAGGCAAGCAGAACCTCCCACTCCATTTAGCAGCAGTTGCTACTTTTTGATGATCTACTTAGGGACTGAAATTTAGGCGTTGGCTTTTTCCTTTTTTAAATGCTTAGGCCCGAGGCAACCAGCGCGGTCTCTTTAAGATTAGCAGATGAGACAGCACTGAATGGGACCTTTTCGTGGACTTACAGTTAAGGGATATTGTGAAATCATTTATATATATATTTTGGCTTTCACAAGACAGCTAGCACACTTCCTATTGCCTTCTTATGTTAAAGACATATAGTGCATATACAGACAGGAACAGGCTGGCCCAACTCTCCCTGAAAGACCCTAATCCACACAGCTTCCTCTGCTTACTCCCAATTGCACTGAACCCCGCTGAGAAAGAGGGCACATGGGAAACGATCTCAGGATAGATCCCACCTCCCTGCATCCAACTTGAGAGCTGAGGTGGTGGCCAGGGGCGTCTTCGGGCAACGTCGGCGTGCTTAAAGGCTGCCGATGAAGTAGTAATGCACGTCCCCTGGCGAGCGTCCCCCGATTGCTAAGCTGCACAAGAAGGAGACAGTGTAGTTCAAAGCTGAAGGCTGTTCCTTCCACACACACACTCCCTCCCCGGGTCATCTCCATTGGAAAGAAAAAGGTTGCCATCTGAGTCCTTTGCCTATCGGCTATTTTCCCGGGGGGGGGGGGGGGAAGGCTGCCACTCTTCTTTTGGTAAGTCGACCAGACAATCGGTTGATGTTCTCCTCTATTACAGCCAGGAGGGCCGCAGCCATGGACCCCATCCCCCTCCAAACCGTTAGCAAGATTCCAGTTCATTTTACAGGTCCCCCCCACCCCCTTCAGCAAAACCACTCTCAAAAGGCAAGCGTCAAACCGTGCAGCCTGGGGGGAGGGTAAAGGTACCTTCCATAGCCCCCTCTGCTTCCACAGCATGGCTCTTTGGTCCCCCTCTCCTGGTGAGACCCCTTATCGTAGGCCCTTCAGCTCAAACAACAACAATTCCTGCCTTTAGGCCCACAGTTCCCAGGTACAAGCCCCAGCCGGGCCAGGTATCACACTTAATTTGCACCAGAGCCAATGCCAAAAAGGAAAAAGAGGATGGAGCCAATTAAAGGGCTCACACACCCCCGGCCTCACTTTGGTGAAGGCGCTTGCCGGTCTGGTTCTGCCCATTTCTTCTCACAGAAACAACCCCATTTAGTGCAATTTAACCTTTTGTTTCCCAAGGGTGAGGGAAGAGCTCCTAGGACAAGGGATGGCCTGTTCTCCTCTGGCAAACGAGGTTAGCAATGGAGCTCCCGGCGCTTTAAACGACACAGTGTCCCAAGCCCTAGTGGCGAATCATGATCAGAAACTTCCCTTTAAAGTCTTTTGATGGATAGTGCTTTGTATTCACAGGGGAAGGGAAGGGGATATAAATTAAGCTACTCCGCCTAGATGCCGTCATTAGATACCAAGAACTTGTGTCTCACACGGGGGAAAGGAGGGGGAGACAGGACAGCCAGGGTTACAAAATGAACAGGGATTGAAATTAAACGGGCTTCACCTCTCCCTGTTCGTGGATGCTACTGGCCTCCTGGGAGACCCTGACGCTACCTTGGAAAAACAGGAAATTCTGGAAAAAAAGGAAGTGGCTCATGTGTGATTGACCTTTTTGTCTGACACGGAAATGCACGGATCACAGCGCTGCCTGTGGCCAACCCCACTTCTGCCCCAGAAGGACTGGGCGCACTCCCAGGGACAGCTCTGGCACTCACTATGTTACTCTCAGGAGCAAGAAAAGGAAGGCGCTAGGCACGCGATGTCCGACGTGTACATGACCAGATCCTGGGAGGACGAAGAGCACGGACATATATGCACACGGCGGAAAAAAATAATGCCCAGCTACAGTCAGCAGAGCTGGGCTACTGTGGGCTGGAGGCAAGGGTAGGGTGTAAGGGACAGTTAGTCACAAAGTGCTCACAGCAGGATCCTGGGGTCAGGTGGGCTGGGCGGGGCTCTCTTCTCCCACCCGTCCACTCCTTAGGGGATCTGAAAGACGTTGAGTTTGCTAGTGTTTTTGAGCGTCTGTCGGCGGTTGCAGAACCAGACCCGGACGACCTCTCGGTCGTAGTTGAGCTCCTTGGCGATCTCGGTGATCTCCTGGCCGGTGGGCAGGGCGTTCTTCTCAAAGTAGGCGTTGAGCGCCTCGATGGCCTGGGGTGTGAAGGAGGTGCGGCGCTTGCGCTTCTTGGAGGGCTCGCCGCCCACAAACTCCATCAGGTTCTGCTGCCCTTCTTGGTTCCGCAGCTCAGCTTCGCTCAGCCACTTTTCTAGGACGGGCTTCAACTTCTGGGCGCTCTTGGGGGTGATGTCCAGCTTCTCAAACCTGTGGGCAAGGCAGCGGGGAGGGAGAGAAGATATGAGGGTCCCATCCACCCTGCAGCAGGGGTCGGGCACGGACAGAAACGGCAGCGACCAAGCTCTGTGGCAGGGGACAATCCAAGCATAAGATCAAGCCGACGTTACAGTAACAAAACACAACAACAGAGGCTAGTAAGAAAAGAGGACCCTGAAATGGGACACGAGCATGGGCACGTGGTTCTATGGGGTCCTGGGGAACCTAGGTCTGCCCATAAAGAGGGGCTGAAGCAGGGCGTTGGGACTCAGGACTCCTGGGTTAATTTCCCAGGACTAGTAAAGGAGTGGGAATCAGGATGTCTTCCTGGGCTCTATTTTTAGCTTTGGGTAAGGCCTTGGGACTACAGATTACAGCAGTGGAGACTGAGAGACAGGACTCTTGGATTCGGTTCCCAGCTCTGGGAGAGGAGCGGGGCGTAGTGGTTAGAGCAGGGGGGTGGGACAGGGAGTCAGGACTCTTCGGTTTTGTTTCTAGCTCTAGGAGAGGAGCAGTGTATAGGGGTTAGAGCTGGAGGCTGGGACAGGGAGTCAGGACAATTGAGTGCTATACCTGGCTTTGACCGACTTGCTGTGTGACCCGTACATGTCAGTACACTTCTCTGTCCCTAGTACCCCCCCTCTATTGGGGGCACTAATGCGTGGCTGGAAGAAAAGTGTTATGAACAGAGCTTCTGGGGTGGGAGAAGGGCCCGGTGCTGCTTCCCTGGCTCAGAAGGCATCGTGGGGCCAGAAACACTTTCTATCCCGTTGGCTGCGTCAGTTTCCTCTTTGCCCTTTCAGGGGAGGGAGTCCCATAAATGCCACACACTGTCTGCCTGGACCAGCCGAGCCCTGTAACAGGGCCGGCACAGAACACAGTGGCTTACCGGCAGATGGCAGACTGGCTGTAGGCGGGTCCTTCTGTCGCAGTCAAAGCCTGACCCACCTGTGTCTGCGTCAGGCCCAGAGAAAGACGTCGGATCTTAAAGTTCTTGGCAAACTCCCGAATCTCCTCTAGGTTGATCCCATCCTCCTCGCTGCCCGTGTTTGGGGTTTGAGGCTCTGGGGTAGGAAGAGGAGTATTGTTGTGAAATGCAATTTACTCTGTATCGTCGCATCCTGCCAGGCTCTGTCTCCTCACCCCAACAGGGAGATCTCAACGCGGGAGCAGCCGCAGTCCATGATCGGCAGCCTTCTGGGACCCTCGCCCTGAGATTAGGGCCCCACCGTCCTGGGAGATAGGCCCTGCCCCAGAGAGCTGACAGTCTAAATAGGCAAGGGGTAGGAGGGCAACTGAGGCAGAAAGAGGGGGACACGACTTGCCCAAGGTCACCCAGCTGGCCAGTGGCAGAGGCTGAAAGAGAATCCACGTCTCCTAAGGCCTAGACCAGCACCACATCCCCAGGACCATGCTGCCATGGTAGGGACGCAAGTCCAACCCGTGACTTGGCTCGCTCGTGAACGCTTTGCGTCTCAGGCAGCAGCTCCTCGGGGAAGGGATCTGTTTGGCACTATAGAAATAACAATACTAACACTGCTTTGCTTCGCAGCGTCTCTTTTGCCCCTTAAAAGCTTTTCTCCCCCCTCTTCCCCAAAAGAAATGCTTCCACTTTGCTTCATTTTAGAAACAAATCCGAAGCCTCACCCAGCACGCACCAGGGACAGCAGCCCAGCACGTGTGCATGCGATAGCGGCGCCCTGTCCTGTGCTCTTACCACGAGACCCCGCTTCCTCTCCTAAAATCACAGGGAAGCGCTAAACCTGAAGGACACATCACAGGCTCTCTGGTTCCTACAAGGGGAGCGCAAGCTGCCTGGCCCCACTACCAGCATGAAACGGACAGGACTTACTGGAAACCAGCTGGCTCACAGTTGGGGTCTCCGAGCAGGTTATGGGAATGGGCGCAGAAGACGGCTTAGCGGCGGGGGCTGGGTTTGCGATGACCACAGCTGGCTGCGAGAGAGCAGGGCCAGGCTGGATCGGCTGGACCTGGCAACATAGCAAACAGGGCTCAGGTATTGCAGATGAGGGCCATATAAGGGTATATGGTTCAGACTGACGGAGGGCACTACAGCTGCAGGTAAAGCACTGACCACCCATCGTGCCTCTGCATTAGCGGGCGGGGCACAGCTCTCCTCTGCGACGCCGACTCCCTGTTGGCCTACAGCCCGGGGCCACAACTGGCACAGACCGGATGCCTCAGCTTCCCCTGGGCTGAATGGGGCGTGCCTGCAGGACAGAATCCGGCCCCGAGACAGGCAATCAGCACAAGTGAACTGTAGCCAAAGCAGATGTCTCCTCAACGCCAACATGCCAGGGCCGCCTGACCTAAGAGGTGACTTTGACGGTGACCTCTGGCATGAGGCCCACTGCCCATTTCTGGGGCATGCTGTCGCCTTGCGGGGGACCACCGGGAAGAGCTGCCCCCTTGATTCCTTCCAACCAGAGAGGTCAGGCTGTCTCTGACACCGGGGAATTCGGGGTGAGAGCCAGCAGGGCGCTAGGATCGTGGCAAGGAGGCTGGTTAACGCTCAGTAAGTGCCTCTGTAAATGGGCCAGCACCCAAGTCACCAATCTCACCAGGCTTCCGGGAGCGGCTGCATGTTGGCAAGTTGCTGCGTGCGGCCATGGGCACCTGTCGGTTCTCTGTCTGTTAGGCAGCCGTCACGGCCGTTTGGAGCTCACCTCGTTCTTTGCGGGGGACTCCGGGGCGCCGGGTTTCCGGATGGCTGCTGTCTGGATGGCGCTGCTGGCTAAGGTAGCAATGACTTGCCCTTGGGCGTTCAGCAACAGCTGGGGCGTCACCGCTTGCACCTGCAGATTCTGTGCCGGCAAAGCAGCCGGGCTGGGGTTGGCTGTCGTGATCCCAGTCGGATTCACCACCCAGGGTAGCGTCCCAATGACCTGCAGACGAGACAAGTGTGGGTGCTGGATGTATGTCACGGTAAAACCCTTCCCCGCCTCCCATCCTGCCGGATGAATCAGAGTTCGCCCCTCCCGTGGCTGGAGATGGGACACTAGACATGCTCTGGGGTGGCGCTGAGAATTTTCTCTCTCAAGTGCTTGGCTGGTTCTTGCTCACACGCTCCGGGTCTAACTGATGGCTGTAGGTAGGGTCGGGAAGGAATTTCCCCCCAGGACAGATTGGCAGTGACATTGATTTCACCTTCCTCTGCCGCATGGGGCCCAGGTCACTTACTCGGATCATCAGGGCATATGTCGCTTAATCAATTCCCTGCCGCTGCAGGGCCTAGGGCATTGGAGACACAGCTTGGTCACCTGTGGGAGGTAATACTTGGATCTAATTCTGGTTGGCAGGTTTAAAGCAGGTGGCTGGGAGGTGCTCATGGCCCGTGACACTCGACAGGTTAGACCAGCTGATATGTCAGTTCCTTCTGGCCTTGAACTCTATGACTCCCTCTGAATAGCAGCTCTCCGGAAGGGAAAGGATGCCCGGATTTCCTCTATTTATGGCAAGGGAGGGAGGGTTACGGCTCTTCTCACTGCCCCTGCTGTGGACGAGTGGAGCCCCTCACCCCGTACCTGTCCCTGGGCGTTGGTCAGGATCTGGCTCGTTATCCCTTGTACGCTGGGAATGGTGTTAGCAATCACCGGGGCAGCGGCCAGTGAGCTGAGGAGCTGGGTTTGGCCCCCGAGAGAAGCTGCACTGATCTGGCAAGAAAACGGGAGTCAGAGGTTAAAACACACTCAGCTGTGCCTCACTGGGGTGGGGGGGCACCTTATGGCCTCCTCTTGTGGGGAGGAATCATCTAGCTGTCTTAGATACCTATCCGGCGCCTGTTACCGTAGCATCTCGGCACCTCACAATCTTTATTGTATTCATCTTCACAACCCCCTGGTGCTATTATCCCCACTTTACAGATGCGGAATCGAGGCGCAGAGAGATTATAGGTACATTCTACACCACAAATTAAGATGTAATTGCAGCATGGGTAGGCCTATCCCTGCCAGCTTTAATCTAACTAGCACGGGTCACAATGGTGGTGACCCTGCAGCGTATGGATCCCAGCGCAGGCTAGCAACCCGAATCCATACGCAGGGCTCCCGGCAGGCTTGCCACATCTTCACTACTGTGGTTACCTGCGCTGGCTGGATTATAGCAAGCCCAGGGATGCCTCGCCACACTACAATCACATCTTCCTTTGCAGCCTAGACGTACCCTCAGGGACTTAGCCAAAGCCACACAGGAAGCCTGCGGGAAAGCAGGGAAATGAACCCGGCTCTGTGAAACGCCAGGTCAGCACCATAACCACTAGACCATTCTGCCTCTTCTAGGGGCCAGCTTTCAAGGAGATCTTCTGAAAGCCTCTGCCTATCTCGGTTCTTCTAACTCAGCACGCTGTCCAGCCTGCCTCTGCTCTGTCAGTGACGGCAGCCCACACGACCCGCCTGCTACTCCCATGGGTGCCCGCATCCTTTCTCCCATGCCACTCCCTACGCATGGGAAAAATCCTGGTCAGAATGATTAATAACAAAATTGAGCTCTTATCACCGGGGGCTCTTAAAGTGCTTTACAAAGGTGATATCTTCAGCCCCATTTTTACACCTGGGGAAACTGAAGCAGAGAGAGGCGAAGTGATTTGCCCAAGGTCATCCAGGAGGTCAGTGGCAGAGCCGAGACTAGCCCATAGCTCTCCTATCTCCCAAGTCCAGTGTTCTAGCCACTAGACAACACTGCCTCCCGTTCTGGGCAGGGCTAAATGACGACGCAATGGGCCAGAATCATGCCCCTTTGCGAGCTGCTACGTCAGCACTGACTACCCAAACGTCAGGTCGGCCAGCAGGATTTCCTGATCAGGCGGTACGAGCAGCTGGGATCCCAGAGATTCTCTGGAGCGTCACGCCTGCTCCTTACTATTCCAGGGTTAAAAGCAAATCCCGCAGGCTGGACCGTGATCTGCGTCTGCGTCTCCAGCAGCTTGGCCACGGGCGGTGGCGGGGCGGCGGCAGCGGGCTGGGGCAGGATGGCTGGCGGGCTCTGGAGCGAGGCCTGCGGCTGGAACAAGGCCTGCGTTTGGAGGGAGGGCCGCGGCTGGACCGCTGGCTGAGTCTGCAGCGGCTGGCCAGACTGGACCGAGGCTGGGATTGCCGTGTTCAGCACGGCTGCAGCTGTAAACGGAGCAGAGACATGGATGCTGAATAACGTGCCACTCTTTGCTTCCCCGCTGCCCATCCCTGCCATAAATCATCATTGTGACACCGAGCCTAATACAGAGCCCTTAGACTGAGCCCCCACCGGCCCTGCCCCACTCCCTCCGTCACCTCCGCTGGGCAAACAACGGGGGTGCAATCTAGCCCCTTCAAGCCAGCCAGCGGGTGGCCCTTCTTAACCACGCACCAGCACCAGCTTCTCTCCTGGACTTTGGATGCCTGGCATTAGAAGAGGACAACGGAGAAGGGTGCATGAGACGCAGAACAGGGCAGGCCTGGCAGAAGCCTGGTTGCCACCTTTGGTGGCTTTATCACCAGTTTCATGAGTCAGGGTGTTTACCCCTTGAAGCCCCAGCTCTTGGAGTCATGGGACAATGGAAGAATCTCAGCTTTCGACTAAGAAACTGGAAGTTCCCCGCTGCAGAGAAAGCAGGAAAAATAATGATAATTCCTAGTGCTTTTCTGCAGTAGGTCTCAAAGCGCTTTACAAAGGAGGTCGGGATTACTGATGCCATTTTACAGATGGGGAAACTGAGGCATGGAGCGGTGCCATGCCCAAGGTCCTCCAAAAGGCCAGCAGCTGAGCTAGGAATAGAACAAAGGAGTCCTGAGTCCCAGCCCAACGCTCTAGTTATATCACAAGTCAGTTCCTGTATCAGGGCCCGAGTGTGATCAAGGGCAGGTGTTCCATGGCTGTCCAGGAGCAGTGGAACACAGGGCAGCTGAGCTTCGTCCATAGATGTCACAACCAACAGGGAAAAAAATCTCTAACGACTAGATCAACGACACAGTTCCACATCTCAGGCACAATCCAGGCTGCCCCCTCTCCCATTGTGCTACCTGTCTAGGCGTTCAGACAGCCCTCCTCAGCCTATTACGTGAGCATCTCGCAATCTTTAACATATTGCTGATCCACACAACCCCGTGCGAGGGAGGACAGCACTATTATCTCCATTTTAGAGGTCAGAAACCAGGGCACAGGGGAGATTAAGTGCCTTGTGCCAGAGGAATTCTATGGCTGAGCCAGGACGTGAACCCAGTTGGGCTGTGGCCCAATCCCACTTTATCTTCCAGAGCATTGTTTAGGAGTAGCTTCTTGCATCCCCCCTCCCATCTTTTGGAAGGGATTCAGCAAAGATCAAGAACCCTCATCTGTCAAATGACCCAGAACCTGAAAGGTCCAATTTGGATCAACCCTTAATTCTGTAAAGGGAACCCAATGGGCCATCGCGCTGCAGCAACAACAGGAACTGTCAGGACGGGTGAGCCGCTCCCTTCAAGACTTCAGAGCAGTGAGACACATTAGCTAAACACGGCTCTGCCACGAGCCAGGTCAGCGTTAGTCTCCTAGCTTAGCCCCAGGTGAATCAAGAAGCCACTGTCAACCTTTGTGGCAGCATCGAGCCTCGGCACTGCTGAAGCCCTTCGACTTATGTGGTATAAAGTTCTCATGGACTTAAGCAGCGCCCAAACCTCAAGCTGGCCCCCTGCATGGGGTGGATTTCACCCAGGGAGCGTGGTTTCCCTACCAGCCCAGCAGCGGACTCGGAGTTTCAATGCAGATCCCAGCTTTGCGCTCACAGCGCTTGCCCATGCTTCCTCCCAGACACGAAGAAATCAATTGCTGCCACCTCACCTTCATGGCCTGGCCCGAGCCTGCAGTCCTTATGCATGCAAAGCTGGCTGAAGCCAACGGGAGCTTTTGCCTGCCGAAGAACAGCAGATTCAGGCCGCTGTTTGTAGCCCTCGTCTTGTTTTAGACTATTCCCCGGCCAGGTAGACTTTGACTTAGCACAAGCAACGGGACATTTTACAATGTTATAAGGCAGAGGAGTGGCCGTTACCTTGCAAATTGGCTATAGGCGGTTTGTAAATTCCCCCTGTAGGAGAAGCAGCCGTCAGTCCGGGAAGGGCAGCGACCGTTGCTGTAGGAAATGTCCACACAGCCAGCCCCTGCTGACCTGCCACTTGACCTGCAATACTGATGGGGATAAGAAGAGGTTGAGTAACTGCCCCTGCTGGAACCATTACTCCTGTCACAACTGTTGCTAAGTTTTCCTGAGTCAAGACCTGCAAAAGTAAACAAGATTTAAAAAAGAAAAGAAAAAATCAACGCCACTGTAGACAGCATCAGCGCGGCCGCCGCACAGTCTTCCGAAGGCATGCTCTGCCCCAGCCAGGGGGGGCCTGCCTGAGGCACGCATGGCAGGGGATTGCTCCCCTCTGACCAGCTGGGTTCCAGCTGGGTGGAGCCCCTCCCAGAGGTCACTTATCAAATCCCCACCAGAGGGGGACTTTGTATTTTTTCTTAGCGCAACCCTAGAGGAACATCTGCAGCAGCAGCTGAACGCCACGGGGGCCCTACGCAGAGGAGAGCGGCTAGGCGTGGGTCAGGACCCAGAACCTGTGTTCCAGGCTTTGGGGGCACTGTTTCACTCCAAACCCAACCCACCGCCGGGTGCTATCCCACTGGGAAAGTCCCCGTGCAAACAGACAGCGCTGTTTCGGGGCTCGTTAACAAAGAGACGGCGGTGAGCGCCGGAAGAGCACGTGTGAATCCCACACGTCCGTGGCGCCTTCACAGGCTGCTCCCACGTCACCGCTTAAGCCTTCCTCCCCCATCCGTTGGACGTGGGAGAAACACCACGCGCTCTTCCCGCGGCTCACCGCCTGCAGGTGCTCCCCCTCCCACGCCCAGGAGGATGACTGCCCGGTAGTTACCTGTGGCGCAGTTTGCACCGCCAAGGGAGCAATGGTTTGGGTCTGCTGGCTCGTTGCTTGGTTGAAGGTGGTGACAGATGAGACGCTGGTGGGAGCGATTCCAGGCAATGACTTTACTTCGCCTTGAGAGGAGGAAATAACGCAATGTCAAGAGACCCTGTTACTTAAGTGTAATCACAATAATAATGATATAGTGCTTTCATCTGCAGATCTCCAAGGGCTTAACAAAGCAGGGCTGCATAATTACCTCTATTTTACAAATGGGGAAACTGAGGCACAGGGAAGGGGAAAATGACTGGCCCAATGTCACTAAGCAAACTAGTGGCAGGGCCAGGAACTGAATCCAGGACTCAAATCGCAGTCCCGTTCCCTAACTACTAGGCATCATTGTCACCTACTGACATAATACGGCTATCTGTCTCCCTCTAATAGCTATCACAAATGAGTGCTGCTGGCAGAGCTAGAGTTTTTAACTCAGGAAATAGAGTTTGGCTCTAATGTGGGCCTCTCCCAACTCCAAAAGGAGCTGAGCATGTAGCAGGGGTTGGCTGCGTGGCAGGATGTCAACCTCTGTGATCTGCTTCTCCAAGACTGCAAGCGGGATTTGCTGTGCAGCGATTCATAGAGCCCTTCTATTCAATGCTTTTCCCACAGCACCGGCATTTCTTTCACTGCTAGAAAAGCTCAGCTTTGGATGCCAGCAACCCCCCAATGGAGTTGCTGGGTGAGGAATTCAGCCGCCAGCGGAGTTTGACAGTGACACTTGACACTAGAATTGGCTAACTTTTTTTTTCATTAAAACATTTTTTTTTAAATGAAAAAATCACTTTCCAACCATTTTTGTTTTGGGTGAAGTTTGCTGGTTTTTCAACAAAACCCCCTGGAATCAAAATATGTTTGTTAAAAATGTTTTGGTTTTTTCAGTTAAAATTTTCTTATGGGGTTTTCAAAACTCAAAAATCTTTACAAAATATAGATATTCTAAGCTTGTTATTTTAGCATTATTAACATACATTAACTTTCTATTAAAGCATTAACAAATCTTATTCATACCCTGTACCTATTACTTCCAAAAGACCCATTTGTGTCTGGTCAACCTCTTATGATTTATTCTGTTCAAAATCCAAAAACGATCTACTCGATCCTGATCTGTTTTTGCAGAAAACTTGTTTCTCTTTCATTTTGCTCTCTTTTCAGAGAATTTTTACCAAAAATGGTTTTCAAAAACTCAACATTTTTCAGTTTTGCTTTTTTTAAGTACAAAATATTTGCAGGAAATTTTCAAAATTCCGTGTAAAATTTAATTGGCATCTTTCTACCAGCTCTATTTTTTGTATAATAATGCCTAGTTCTTATACAGTGGTTTCAGAACACTGCACTGGGTTGGACCAATGGCCCATATAGCGCGGTATCCTGTCTGTTGAGAGTGGCTGGTACCAGATGCTTTAGAGCAGTGGTTTTCAATCTTTTTTCATTTGTGGACCCCTAAAAAATTTCGCATGGAGGTGCAGACCCCTTTGGAAATCTTAGAAATAGTCTTGTTGCCCCCCAGGGGTTCATGGACCACAGGTTGAAAATTACTGCTTTAGAGGGAATGAACAGAACAGGGCAATTTATTGAGTGATCCGTTCCCTGTGGTCCAATGCCAGCTTCTGGCAGTCAGGGGTTTAGGGACACCCAGAGCAAAGGGCTGCATCCATGACCACCTTGGCTAACAGCCACCGATGGACCTATCCTCCATAAGCTCATCTAATTCTTTTTTTAACCCAGTTATACTTTTGGATGTCACAACATCCCCCGGCAATGAGATCCGCAGGCTGACTATGAGTTGCGTGAAGAAGCACTTCCTTAAGTTTGTTTTCAACCTGCTGCCTATTCATTTCATCAGGTGACCCCTGGGTCTTGTGTTTTCATTTTACAAAGGAGATCAGGATCCTTCCCCTCATTTTGCAGAGGGGGAAACTGAGGCATAGAGCAGGGAAGCCGCTTGCCCAAGGTCACCCCAGAGCTCAGTGGCAGAGTCAGGACTGGAACTCAGGTGTTCTGCGTCCCATGCCGATGGGCCACCCTACCTCCCGCTTGTCACAGCCGCTGGCTCAAAGCCGTGACAGCCTGCACCCCCACTCTTCTGCGTCTCGGTCACCCCCACTTTTCTATCCACCTCAGCCGTGCTTGGAGTCAAGGTGACACCATGTGGCCAGACACCGGCATTGCAGTTGTGTAATCTCGATGGCACTAGAGCTCTGTACAGCATTGACGTACCGCTCGGAAAAGGCACCAAGAGAAATTTCTGGTACAGTGTGTGTTAATGAGCCGTCGTCACCCCTGAGTAAGAGAGATTGCATCATAGCTACATTACATGCATCTTCCTTCTCCTCCACCTTGGGCTCTTGAAACTGAACTCATTTTCTACCCACAGGAGCTGATGATTATAAAACAACAACACTATCTTGGCAGCTGTCCCCAAAAATCTATACCTTACCAAACTGAAACCCAAGATCACTTCACCCACTGAAATGCAGCCACCTTTGGGGTGGGATGCGGCAGCTGTTTATCAGCACAGATCAACACTCCAGAACAGCCTATGGTGGGCAGGGAAGAAAAATCCTGTATCTTTATTCTGCTTCAGCCGTTTATTATGGCATCAAGGCTGCAGAGGAGACCTAGGCTCGATCCCCTCGGGCAAGGGTTCTCACAACGAATGGTTTGGTCAGGCAACAGAGTGTGGCCACCAACCCTGCTGGTGGCTGCTCTGATAATTTTTCCTAAAATACTTAATTAACTTTACAAAAAACAAATAAACAGGCACCTATACATGCCCAAATCATTGTAATTTATTTATATAGGGTTTCTTTTTTTGCAAACTCAGTAATAAAAATAATGCACAGTTTCCTGTTCTTTGCTGGGTCTACACAGCCTAGAAACAAAAATAAAGTGTTTTGCATGTTCTTGTTTTTCGTTGTTTCTTATGCTTTTATGGTTGCTTTTTTTTTTAAGACTTGCTAGGCTGTACGTCTGCTGCTGTGAAAAGTGATATTTGTATGTTTGTTAATATCACCTTTCACAAAAGCAGACCTGCTAGCTAGCTGGGAGGCAGTGAAAAGCGATATTAACCAACATACAAATATCACTTTGCACAGCAGATTTACTCAGCTCCAACAAGCCGGGGAACAAATTGAGCCCTGGATGGGGAGGTGGGTAGGGAGGTAGGGGGACCACGGACGATGGGAAGGGGGTGGGGAGCCTGTGGCTGGCACCCGCCACCACGTGGCTGGGGCCTGGGTCCCCGCAGCCAGAACCTGGGGGATGGAGCCTGCCGCGTGGCTGGAGTCAAGGGTCGGAGGAGGCAGCGGGAGTCAGGGTCGGTGGGGGAAGTGGTGTCCAAAGCCCCACAGCCGGAACTTGCCACCCACCACCCCAGGGCTGAAGCCTGACCCCCAGGAAGGTGGGGGACTCACACTGCCTGCCTGTTCCTCCAGCTTTTCTGGCTCCAGACCCAGAGAAGGGCAGGGTCCCCAAGCCCTGCTGGCAGCCCTGGGGTAGAGGCCGCTGCTTCCCCTCCCTCTTCCTCACCAAAAACCACCTAGGAGGCTGTGGCCACAAGAAAAGCCCCTGGTGACCACATGAGAAATGCTGCCCTAGGGTGCGTCTACACTGCACACGGAGCCCAAGTTCTGACTCATGTCTGAGCCCAAGCCCCGCTTCTGTCCACACACAAATCAGGACCTGGCTCCTAAGACCCTGCTTGGGGGATGGGTCAGAGCCCGAGCCCCACTCAGGCCCAAACCCTGTCATTCTGCAGTGTGGACACAGCTCAAGCCGCAGCCCATGCTCCCGCGAAGGCCCGGATGGTAAAGAACACGGCACCCGGAGAAAAAGAGAATTCCTCTAATACTTCTTATGGAAAGCATCACAAAGACAGGTGTTGCTGTCTTGCTGCCACTCTCGAAGGGATGGAATGGATTGGAGCATGACTCCCCGTATCCGCCACCTCCATCTCCAGAAAGAGCCAGGCCACCAGCTGCGATGGCGCACTCGGCGTTGTTTTGTTCAACACGGCGTGTATGAACCCCTCCCATCAGATTGACCACCCACCCACCCGATCATTACGTGTATTAAGGAAATGTCTACAGGCCCTGCCCATCTGAGGTCAGAGCCCTACTCTGCGAGGAATAGTAAGCCCGAAAAAGCTTACAATCTAAAAGAACAAAGGGAGGGGAAACTGAGGCCCAGGGAACGACGTGTCCTTGGTCTCGGGATAAGACCAAGGTCTCCTGGCTCACAGTAGTGTGATAGCTACTGAAGCACATTGCCACATCTGACAGCAATTCAGGAAATGTGGGTTTCATCTGTTTTGTTGACAGACAGAAAACTCAGTGGAAGGACCAGTGCAGAGTCTGTTGGGATTAGAAAGTCAATTGAAATTGGGAGTGTGTATTTTTCAAAGGAGCTTTTGTCCGACTCAGGAGGTTTCCTAGGTCTTGAGCATTTTTCTAATCATTTGCACTAACCAACGGGTGAGGGATGGGAGCTGTGAAAGAGCCGCGTACAGGGCCTCATACCAGTTGTCTCTCCACAAGCGGGCTCCAGGTTCGGCTGTACATCTTCTCTAACTGGTTCACTTGTTTCCACGGGGCGGCTGCTCGCCACCTCGCCCACCGCTGTTTCCAAAGCTTTCCCCTCATCCTCCACTGGAAGCGGAGCGTCCACTCCCACCTCCAGCACTCGGATAGTCTCGTGACTGGACATCACAATGACCTGGAAGCAGACAGCAAAGCGTAAGTAAGATCTTAACGGGCCTGGACCCTGAGAGAAACAAACGAGAAGAAGGCATGAGTCTCTGGGCTTCACCCTCTCCATCTACAGCAGAAGGCAGAGCTAGACTGGATCCATCTATCCATCCATCTCTATAAATATTTGTCTATTTCCATTCACATCCATCCGTCCCCATACACATCCATCTGTCCGTCCATCCATCCATCCATCCCCGCACATTCCATCCATCCATCCCCGTACACATCCATCCGTCCATCCCCATACACATCCGTCCATCCACCCGTGTACACATCCATCCATCCCCGTACACATCCGTCAGTCCATGCCGGTACACATCCATCTATCCATCCGTCCACCCCCATACACATCCATCTAATCACAAAAGGCTGAGCTGCAACTTTTTCATCACCACTGCAGCTAGTCAAAAAGCATCAGGACAGATCCTGAACTGGTGTCAATCAGCTGTAGTACCATCAGCCACTGGGCCACATCTGCGGCGGGCATGAACTGGCATTGCCCCACTGACGTCAATGGGGCAGATCCTCGGCTGCTGTGAAACCGACACCGCTCTATTGAAATCAATGGGCCCGATCCCAAGTTGGCGTAAATCACTGACGCGCTACACTGCTGATTTACATCGGTGGAGGATCTGGCTCTGAGCACGCTGGCAGGGTTAGAAGGGCAAGACAGTCACAAGGCCGGGGTTTGCTGCCTCACTTTCTGTCACAAACCGGTGGAAAGAAACACACATACTTGCTCATTCACTGTCAGGGAAGCTTCCTGGGGCCGCACAGCTTCGGTGTCCATGATTTGTCACTGTAGGCTGGGAGGAGTGGGGGGGAACTCAGACTTTCCACATACTGCAAGCAAGAATGCAAAGGTCACACGAGCATCTGCTGCTAAACCGGGATCACACACGCCACAAATCCCTCATCAACTTGCAAGCATGGGTGTAACCATGCAACGCACCCTTGCGTTTCGCACCCTGCAGCCGCACAGGAACCGCTCCGAGACCAGCAGCCCCACATGCTGTGGTGTTGCTGTCACAGCCAGACACGAGGCGGCTGGCTTCCCCGTAACGCTGCGCCTTGCGGAGCCATTCGCACCCAGGGCAAAGCGGGGGCTGAAGCGCTCTCTTTTCGAATCGGGGCTGCTTTGCCACGGGGTAACTGACTGCAACAAGTGCAGGGCAATGGAGGATCAAACGTGTGGAGTCAGGACTCCTGGGTTCTGCTCCTGGGTTTGTATGTCGGCGTCCCCTTCTCTATGCTGGCCGTGGGGGTTGGGCGAGCTAATTCTGATCCGTGTCCCAGGGGAGTGTTGAGGGGGTGTGTGTGCGGGGAAACTGTGTGATTCACTAGTGAAGTGGAAGTACTGAATGGACAATGAGAGAAGAAACAGGTGCTGTTGACTCCTCTAGAAATGCCCATCCTCTGCCTCCCACCCACCCCAAAGGAGACCAAGTGGCAACCATCCAGGAGCCCTTCTGGCTTCCTGATGCCCCTGGCACCTACGATCCACAAGGTCTGGGTCCCAGTTGTTTTACCTCCTATAGGATGGAGGTTTATTGACATATCAAAAGCATTGCATCACGGCTAGTAAAGTTTCTTTTTAAAATGCAGTATGCCAACGATTTCAGAGGACACATGTAGTCTCTATTGCCTTTATGTACGTAAAGCCCAGCAAACACCATTAAAGCTTTGGTGACAGTATTATTAATTATTATTGTTACATATTTGTATTATCGGTACACCTAGGATTACTTAAAAACCTAAGCATGATCAGAAAGACGTTGGTAGGTTCTCCCCCACCTCAGTTAAGTCCAAGCAGGCACAAATAGGAGAGGAATCAATGATTCGCTCTTTCTCCTGGAAGCCTAGATTACGAATAAAGCCAAGAATTCCCATTAGCCAAGATTTTCAAACGTGACTAGGGATTTTTTCTTTTCCTGAGTGCCCACCACGAGAGATCTAAAAAGGGCCTGTTTTCCAAAGAGGGGCCTTCGGCACTCTCTGAAAATCAGGGTCCCTTTAAGGCTGTCTGGGAGGGGCCACCCAAAATCATTAGTCACTTTGGAAAATCAGAACCGCTGACTTCAGTGGAAGTGGAGGGTGATCAGTGCCCATCAGGAAGTACTCGTAATCTGCCAAAATCAGGCTGCAAACCAGCCAGGAACCAGGCCCTTGAGAGGTTTAAAGCTTAGCACTGGGACCTTAGGAGCAGATGTTGGGTGTGCATGTTGCTATGACGTGCACTGATGTTTTAGTAACATAGGATGAAATCCCGGCCCCGTTAATGCCAATGAGGCCAGAACCACAACCATGCAACAGGCAACGTCTAGTAATTGGGTGGTGTCTCTTTAAACGGTCTGTCGAAATTACTGCATCCTTCACTCTTTACCCAACAAACGAAAAAGGAAGGAACCCCAGAGAAACGCAGGGGGGTCCAGGTAACCGAGTTTACTAACTACGTACAACAGGAAACATAAGCACAGTGAGGGCCCTTAGAAAGTTCACAAAGAATAGTACCCAACTCCTAGATGCTGCACACACGAAACTGGCGAGTTAGCAGCCCAGCTCCCTTTAAAACCATCCCCCTAGTTGGCTTTGACAATCTCAACCTAAACATTCAAACAGATCCCAGGAGGCGCTGCCCAGAAACAGTGCCGTCTTCTCCGCCACGCTCAGTGGCTTTTAATACGTTTAGACCCTGCCCGCCTGAGTGAGTGGAGTGATTGAGAGCGGCCCGTGACTGATCTGTAATATCTGAGACAAGTTTTTAAACCCAGCTTTGACTTCAGAGTAGCCAAATGCCACGTGATGCCGCGTGCGTGCTTTAATTAACAATTTATTCCAGTGCAACAGAGAACGGAGTCAGGGGTGAGCAGGCAGCTCTTCTACGCATCTGGCATTATTAATAGTTAATTAGTTCTCCTACCGACAGAGCACAGCGAACGGCAGGAAAACTTGGAGCAGCAGACACTTGGTGGTGCCAGGAAAGTGCTGGTGGAGAGAAAAAACCGAGAACCTTAGGCTACGAAACCTCCTGTTACCAAGAGATGAAAGAAACCGAATGGATGGGCATTCCACCAGGAAGAGAAGGTTTGTGAGTTGAATAGGATAGTGGCTAGCGACTGGTTTCCTGGTCTCCCGGCAGAGGTACAACGTACAGCCAAGTTTCATGCTGTATCTCTCTTGGAGGAGACTGGAGGCTCTTTGGGGCAGGGACTAAACAGCAACTAAACAGTCACCATGTGACTTTATAGAGTCTACCACAACAGGGTCACCCTCTCGCCTGGGGTTTTGAGGTGCTACTATAATGCAAATCATAAATAACCTTTGCCCACAGAAAAAGGCTCCCAGGATGGGTTAGAGTAGCCCCAGGGGCTGTGCTGTCTTGTAGCAGCCTTTCTCAGGCAGCACCGCAGCCCAGAATCTCCTTAGCACTGAGCATTACGGCTCCTTCCCCTATTGGCTTCCTGACCCTGATCTGGTAAAGCGGGGTGGGGGGGGACAGCATCTGCTGGAGGAATTCTCTTCTGCAGTGTGTGGTACATTTATGACCCCTATCTACTCCTGGAGAGGCATATGGAGACTGGGGTAGGGGGCCCTATCAATTAGAAAATGGATTTTCTAAATACAGCAGCAATTTTTAAAAGGCATCGGACCAAATTCAGTGCTGGTAAAGAAAATTCAGCACAGGGCTCATGCTAATTAATGGAAACTCGGCTTGTTTATACCAGGGCTGAATCTACTTTGTCCCAGGAGGTAGGAAACCAGAGAAATATCCACTGGAGACAGCACTTTTATCAGGCCTTCTCTACACACATATTTGAACCAGTTAGCTAAAATGGACACTCTCATTTCAGTTTCAGAGGGCTTAAGAACCATTTGGCTTAAATCCCATCTAATTATTTTAAGCTAAAGTGAAATAAGCCGGTTTTAAAACAAAACCTACATCCACTCGGATTTGCATCGGCGCCACCAAGCTGATTTAAATTCACACCTTCAGTAAAAATAATTCAACTTTTTTGTACAAAAAAGAGTTGTACCAGCTTTGCAAACACAGGACGTGACTAAACAGCGATGAGCAAAGCGAGGCTGCTGCATACGGAGACCAATTAACAAGCTGTGTCTGAACAAATTCAGTAGGAACCTCTGTATCTATCTCAAAATAAAGCGGTTAAGAAATGTTGTTATCTGGATCGTTCATTATTTGCACAGGAATATGTTTTATTTATGGAGGGTTTTTTTTAAATGCCCTCTAAAAGCAGCCTACAATGTTTTATCACCTCATCAGTCTAAAGAGCAGAGAGTGGAAATTTTCAACATTCGCCTAAGCCTGATCCCACTGAGAATTTTCCTACTGACTTTAAAGAGAAAGGGTTCAGCCAACGATGAATGCCTTTCCAAACACCGCTCACAACTGCTACTGCTTCAGCCTGGGGTTCATACAGTGTCTGACTGGTTTCACTTTTTACAGCTGGGGTGCGATTGTGAACTAACAGCGTTAAATTGGTACCACCCCTTGGCCTGGCTGTAGTCATTTTGGTGACTGTCTGCTCTTTGGGGCAGGGCCTCTCTTTTTCTTCTGTGTTTGCACAGCCCCTGGCACAATAGGCCCTGACTGTGCTCCCTCAGTGCTATGGTAATACAAATAAACCAAATAACAATAATATAAAGATGCTTACGCTTGTAAAGCTTATTCCTGTAGTCTTGCCCTTAGGTCTGCTTTCCACACAGCTTTCATACAGATTGAACAACTTCATTTTAAAGGATTTTTTTTTTTTTTTTTTGCTGATTAATATACTGGTATAAGCTATTCCCCAGCCAGATCTATGCTACAGAGTTCTGACGGCATAGCGATGTTGGTTAAGAGTGCGAAAACATCACATTCCTAACCGACACAGCTATACAAGCAGCCCCTTCCGTGCAGCTTATATCCTTTTGCCGGTACAGTTTCAGATGTTTGGGGAGGTGATTTAACTATAACAGCAAAAGGACTCCTTTTGTCAGTATAAGCTGAATCTCCATTGGGAGGCTTTGCCAATATAGCGATGCGGCAGAGATTTATAGTGTATCCTCACTCCCCGATCCCTTCCTGTGTGGGAATCAGCTATACCAATAGAAGCAGATTTATACTGGTAGAACTGCATGCACATCAAAGGAGGTTGTACTTTAATTATATTCGTATAGTTAAAGCAACACAACTTTGCATGTGAACAAAACCTTTTAAGAACCTTTCTGCCAGTACAACTGGGTCCACATTACAGGGTTTTACTGCTTTCACTACATCTGCTTCTTAAACCGATATAGTTCAATTGTCAAAAACGACTTTTCATTTAGAAATTTAAGATAATTATAATTTTAAAATATATATAAAAAAGGGTCAAAATCGAAATGGCTGTTGCACTGGGCTCCTTCCGGGAGACAGAATGCATGATATTCAATGGACAGATTCCTAAAAAGCCAGAGCATATTTAAAAATAACCAAACATCTGTGTCTCACTGCAAATTTCCTTGGGGGATGCTCATGCCGTGAAGAGCTGTTTAAGGAAAGGTGTAATTCCAAACGCACTCTCGAGTGACTGAGTGAACATCATTCTTGGCAGAAGATGGGATTGAGCAGTTAGAAAAGAGTAGGACCCAGAAAATTCTGAGTTCTAATGCTAGGTACTCATTCAATTTTCAGCTTTGCGCAAAGCACAAACTTGGGAGGAAGCAGGAGAGTCTTGTGCACTTCTCTCCCAGAGGGAACTGGGCAAACTTTTCAGCTGGATCAGCGTCTAGGATTTCAAGCGCTGAGCTGCAAAATAAAAAAATTGTGTGCTGAAAATGCCATGGCTCTCTTGCTCCTCCCAAGGTTATTCATCCATTCCCCAGTCACATCCCTCCTGTTTGTGCATTTTAGGAACGTCGCCAGGAAACGGTGAAAAACAAACACGATCCCATGCGCTTTCCCAAGGAGGCACATGGCACAATGGAGCGTCGAAAAAGTAGCATAGTCCTTTACAGCTGCACATGCTTTATTCCACCTTGCTACTGCCAGAGAGGGTATAAAAGTGTAAATTAGAAAGAAGTTTAGTGCAAGATGCATTCTTCAAAGTTTGCAGAGGATTACAAAAAGGCATCTTTCAACAGAGTCTTGGAGTTTTGCTAATCACAGCATCACAAAAAAAACTTGCAGCAAAGAGCAGCATGAAAAGGGAAACATTCTTGTGGCTTACAGGAAGTTTATCTTTGCCCAGATCTACTGCAACAAAACAAGTTGAAAAACCACTTTCAGAATCTCAGGTAGAGTCTAGCAAGACTGAACAGGACACAGTGTACATGTCCTATCGACTGCATTTATCAGAGCAAGGGACTTAGATCTTTTCAGACCTTCCCTGTGCAGCAGAGTCAAGTAACGGGCAGAGAAGAGAAGCCGAGCTCTCACTGCTGTGCAGAGACCAATTAGTGTGACAGTCGATTAAGCAGACATTTCATAATGTCAAGCTCAATGCAGTTCTGTGGCGTGGCTTGGATTTCATCACAGGCTGGCTCTCATTTAGCAGACATTCTGCAAGCGTGTAGTACCATTTCATTTTGCTTCTTCACACATTTTTGCAATTAATGGGACAAATCATTTGCCCAGATGGTGGTGTTAAGTGTACGCAGCACGAAAACAGTCATTTCACAACAGATGGTGACAAGGAAATGAAATGCACAAAATAATAATAATAATAAAAAGTGGAAAAGAGACGGAGAGGATGACTGACGAAGCTCCACTTCTCACTGTGAATATAACTGCTGTGTTAATTACTAATGTTGATGAGGCAGACATGCAGCTGCCTGGATCCCATTCCAGTGGGAATCTCATTTTGAACAAACCTGCCACAGGTGAGAATCCCTCAGAGCCAGATGTTCAAAGAGGGGTCTTCAAAATTGGCTAAGGAGGCGGGGCACCTAATTCCCAGAGAAATCAAAGGGAATTCAGTGAGTAATGTGCTATGAGGCTTAGTTTTGGAAATCCCAGTAGGCACCTATCTGCCTCTTTAGGTGCCTGAAATACCTTTGAAAGTCTCGCCCTATTTAATGCCCATCTTCATCAGAGTACAGTGAGGGTTACCGATGACAAGAACTCTTATTCTTTGTTATTATTCCCTTTGGTCACAGGCTACCAGGCCCTCCCGGTGGGATCCAACCTTGCTCCCATCAAATCAACGGGAACAGAAGCAGAATTTAGTTCTTCTTGTGCTTTCAAAGCACTTTACAAAGGAAGTCAATGTCCTCACCCCCATTTTACAGATGGAGAAACTGAGGCATGGAGACTCTGAACTACCTTCCCTACCAATCTAGAATGGACCCTGGGTTCTACTTGAAGGCAACTGGCCACCAACCTTCCAGGACACTGCACCATTTCACTAGGCTAACGCAAGGCCTCCCTGACCCTGGTGCTGACCACCACTTCCTGTCCCGTTACACAAGAAAGTGCACCCTAAGTAAGACTGTGGGTGATAGCACGCAAACAGGGAATGGAAGAAGGCAGCAACCGTGCACTGGGGCTCGGTATGAAGGGGGACAGGGAAAGTGCAGCCTTGGAGATGTGGTTACCAGTTACAAAAAGCTGAAATTACAGTGCTGAAATCTGCACCGGTGGTTAATAGCACCAGAGGAGACGGAGATTGCGGGGCCTCTCATTTCTGCCATCAAGAATTAGAGGCTTGATTTGTGTACTCTGGTCCCATTACAGCAAAGCACTTAAGAATGCGCTTAACTTTGAGCAAGGCTGATTTCACATGTTTTGACAGATTGGGACCAAAGGGCTCGCAGGATCAAGTCATACAGCATTTTGTAGTCACTCAAGGTCATATCTGGGTTGGTGTGAATTGGCCTAGTTTAACCGACTTTTCAGTGGAGCTACGCTGATTCATGCCAGTTGAAAATCTGGCTTTCATATTTTTTTGGAGTCTTCCCAATTTGTAAAAATATTCAGCACAAAATTCATAGAGTTAAAGGTTCTCTGGCTTGCATGTTACTAAAGGCTTGGCTACATGAGGAAACTGACCAGAATAGTTCATTTCACAATTGACTCCAGTCAATTTCTCCCTGTAGACAAGCTCTTGTTCTCACTGTTTAAGTGGTCTGCAGAGATGATTGCCTCTTCCAGACTGGTTACATTTGTATCAGTTGAGAGATCAATTAAATGGACAAACCTGCCTCACAGAAACCACAAACATTGTCTTTTCCAAAGAAGCCACATAAGGATCTAAATTGCAAATTAATTACATTAAAACATGCATTTAATCATAAAAAGCCATTCATTATCACATGGGTCCAAGCATCAATGGTGTGCCTCGTGTTTAATCTGCCTCTTTTCGTTTTCTGTTTGTTTTCAGAATATTAAAGATGTTTCAACCTGGCTTTGTAATTAATTCTTCCCCCCAAACCACTAAATCTTTGTTTGCATTTCAACCAAATCTTTTCCTCTGGGGATCTCAAGGCACTTTTAAAATAGCCTCACAGCCTTCTCCAAGGAAGGCAAATATTGCCAACCACATTTTACTGGAGGGGAAACTGAGGCAGAAGGAGTAACTTGTCTAGCATCGCACATTGAATCACTGGCTGAATGAACACTGGAACTCAGGAGCACACAAAACCTAGGCTCCTTCTCAATCCACTTGCCCATTTTTCCTATGGTTCTGATCTAGCCTCTGATCCTGGAATCAGTCCCCCTTACAGAGCCCCTGAGAGACAGATTCAATTACAGCATCAGGGCCCGCTGAATCACCCATTGTTTCTTACAATCTGAAGCAGCGTCCAGGTAGAAAATGAAAAGCGCCTCAATCCTAAATCCCAGTTTAGTGTAATTCTATTTTGGAGGGGATATTCATAAAAATAAACAAGCCAATCTTGTCCAGGCAGATGCTCGAGTCAGTTACAGTCTGTCACATAAACAGGGATTGTGAGCAACATTTTCCAAAGCTCCTAAGTCATGCAGGAGCACGAGGCCAATTTTTAAAAAGTGACTTTAACACTTAGACTGAGATCCTCAGAGCTATTTAGTCACCTAGCTCCCACTGAAATCACATTTTTGATACTTATCCAATGAGTCCTTTGCAGCCACACCCTCCCTAATATAATAAAACAATTGCATCATCACAGAAGAGGTCAGTAACATTATGCCCATTTTATAGATGGGGAAACTGAGGCACGGGGCACTGGCATCACTTGCCCCTCAGTCACACAGCAGGCGAGTGGCAGGGCCAGAAATAGCATATGACAAGTGGACAGCATGCTTGTCCTTTTCTTTGCTGACCGCTCAGTGTGCTGCCTAACTCGACTATTAGAAATCACGTTTACTGATGATTAAATTCCCTAAGGAAGAGGAGCCCTGGGACTGGGATTTGCAAAGAGGTTTAAGGGGTTTAAACACCCAAAGTTCATGGGAGTCAGATGCCTAACTCCTACAGGCCTCTTTGAAAATCTCAGCCTGGGGGTGTCTGAATGTGTAACTCTTGTGAAAGAGGCTGGACTAACCACTCTGGAGAGCAAAGCCCTCTATTTAATGCCCAGGATCAGCAGTGTTACTGCAATGCCCATGCAAGTGAGAAACACACACGCGCATCTAGGCATGGCAGCAGGGCGAACTTCCAGGACCCATATTCATCCTTTAATGTAGCACAAGGCTTTCTCCACGAAGCAACACAAATGGTTTGATTCTCATTTACAGTAATGCCCCTTCCCATCACCATGAGACTACAAAGCAGCTTGAAAGTGCAAGTAAATGTAATGCATGCTCATTTCAAACCCCATTTGCACCAAAACAGTGCAAAGAGGTCTTAGTGTAACTAAGAATCAGATATACTGGGCAACTGTCCTACAAGTAATCACATACGGCAGCCCCCAGCTGTTTGCTGAAACAAAACTGGATTCTACTTTCTGAAGGCAAAACTAAAACCACACCAAAATCCACTTCATGGAATGGGGGAAACTTCAGTTCCACATTAGGGAACTTAAAAATGGCCAATCCAATGTTTCTGAAAATGTTCATTTGCTTCCAGGGAAACGTGCCCTGCTTGACACATTTCAGAGTGAAATTTTATGGCCATTTTTAAACTCCTCAGGATTGGGATGTGATGGAAAACGGGAGACAGCCTCTGATCAGCATTGGATTAACTCTTCAAAAGCAAAGATTTCTGCCACTTGGGTGACTTTTGAATGTACAGCAGCTTCCCAAAGCTCTCGGTTACTATCTCCTACAAGAGGAGTCAGCCTTTTTCCTGGAAAGTTTGTGCCAGGGGTGGGCCGGGCCAGCTAACAAAGGCCTCCACCGGCTGAGTCAATGAAAATTCAGTTGTAACACAGAAGGGCAGACGCTCCAATGTTCCCTTAAAGCTATGAAAATCTATAATGGGCTGCTATAAAGTGGGCTGTCATCAAATCAGGCTATTTGGCTCACCTGATATAACCATTTTGTAAGCAGAATGAATTCCAAATTGGTTAGTGAGAGGCAGACTTTGAGACATATATCTGTGGGCCTTAGATTTGCTGCCTACAAACACCCCACGGCTTTCAGCTGAGTTTCAGGACTGAAGAACTCATAAGAGGGAATTCATGTCTGAACAGCACACGCAGCTTCTGCACATTTTAAAGAGCCCTCCAATCCCACAATGCCTTATTTTACTTGGATGTACTTACTGGGATCTGTGCAGAGGGACTAGATGCCACTTGCATTTGCCAGTAGTTTGTTTGCAATTTTTTTGGCCCTGATCCTGTAATCAGCAGTGCATGGGCCGACTCCAGAAACCTGAGCAGAGCCTGTTGCAATATCAGGGACTCCAAGGAAAGTCAGAGACAACCTGCCACTCTGTGAACGAAAGCTCTTGCTGTTCCCATTTCAATGCAAGTAGAACAGCGCATAACGGACAGGGAGTTTGCATTTGCATCCACAGCATTTTACTAAATGTTAAAAAAAAAAAAAAAAAAAAGCCAGAGGTGACCCAATAACTCCTGCCAATTTCTGGGTTTAACGCTCACTTATTTGCCCAATCCTCCTAAAATAAACTTTTGTTTTCCTGCCCCATGTTGTGCTTTTAGCTTGTGACCATTGCTGCAACTCTCCTCTCTTAGAGAGAAAGCATGGTCCACTGCTGAGCGGACCTAAGCTTTGTTCCTAGCTCTGTCATTGGCCTGCTTGATGACCTGGGACAAGTCAGATCGGCTACGTCTACACCAACGGCGGCAAAGTCGCCGCCCGTCAGGTCGACGTATCTGGATCGACTGAGCGGTCAGTGCAGACCCGCTCAGCCAATCCAGAAGTCAATGCTATTACTCCCCCCCGCCTCTCCCCGCGCAAGTGGCGTAGCACTGCGTCGATGGGAACGTGGTTCCCGCTGGTGCAGTGCAGTGAAGACGGCGCGCAGAACAGAAGCAGAGAAGTCGACAGTGAGTTACGCAAGTTTTTTGCATAGTTTGCATAACGCCTGTCGACTGCTGCCATATCACCAGGTTAAGTGTAGACCAAGCCATCATCACTCTGTGGCTTTGTTTTCCCTCCCACCCTTTTCTTATTTTGATAGTAAACTGTACAGGGCAAAAACTCTCTCCCTGTGGGTTTGTACAGCCCCTGGCACAATGGAGCTTTTAGGTTCCACTGTAATACAAATTATAACATGTTTGTTTGACAGCTTCCTGAATTAGGTCAGCGTGGCATTGGAAGCAGTATTTATTTGTTTAAAAGTAACTCAAGACTTCACATGTTACTTCCTCCTGCGAAAAGGACGGAACTATTATTAACCTTGTTTTACAGATAGGCTTTTGAGAGATTAAGTGAATTGCCCAAGGTCAGCCCGGAAGCCTACTGCAGAGCCAGGCACAACCTCCAGATCTCTTGAGTCCTAGTCCGGTGCATTGATTGTAAACTCCATCTACCAGTTGTAAAGGAAGTTCGTAATATGGATTCTGGCAGGTCCTGCAAACGTAAAGTGAGATATGTCTCCTACCAAGCGAACCTAACCTAAAAAAATGCACATTTTCCAGCCTTCCTAAAAGGCGAGATGCCACCACAGTAACATCCCCAAAGTTTAATATTCCCTCCCTAATCAACACCTACCTAGCAAGGGTGGTAAAAAAACACCATCACCATGTGCATAATTGTGACGGGAATGCATGAGAAAAATCGGCCTGTTTCTTCTTAATATTTCATGAACAAAAACACTTGGTCCCTTTGACTGCAAAATATGAGGCAGAGAATAGAGCCAGCTCCTAGGAGACAGGGATGGAGGCCATTTTGCTGAGAGCGTCGGGTAAGGTTACGGGGCATTTCCATGCCTCTCAATGCCCCGCCCTGGCAGGGAGCTGTGGGGACGTCTGCCTCAGCAGGTGTTTCCTGGTCAAGCAGCTCTTACTACCAAGATCTTATTATTAATAGTATTTAAAGCTTTTAATAATATAGGAGTTGTCTGTGGGGGGAAGGCCAGCCTATGCCTTACAGCCCTGCCACAACAAGTAAGATCATCAGCATTAGGACTGGCTCTACCAGGTTAGCATCAGGACCGGATGAGAACGCGCCTAGAGGTCAAAGCCGGGCCAGCGTAGGCTTCAGAAAACTCCACCCTCTTTTGTTTCCATTCCCTTTGGTCAGGGGTATTTTGTTGTATCGGAGAAATACCCCGAGGGCCCCCCCGTGAAAAATCGGGGACACGCTTTAGCAACTGAGGTGTCTGCCGTGCTGACCGCTGCTGTTCAGGGTGCCTGTCAGCCGGCGGGCTTGGGGGTGCTGTCAAATTCACTGCTATCCTCAGTTGGTGGGAATGAAAAATAAATGACTCGGAGGAGTACCACCCACCTTTAACTAGCACCTCTCATCAGGAGAGCGGAGTGCTTTACAAAACAGGGCAGCATCATTACGCCCATTTTACAGGTGGGGAAACTGAGGCAGAGAGGCAAAGTGACTTGCCCAAGGTCCCCCCCTGCAAGGCAGTGGCAGAGCCAGGAACAGCCGCACTTCCCTGGGAGGCACTTCTCTCTGACTCCGAGCCCCCTCGCCCCACGGCCGGGCATTGCTTAACGGGGTCCTGGCCAGGGATCCCATCCAACCCCCCGTTTGCAGCAACTAGCCCCCCTCACATGGGCCTCGACCCCAGGGGCAGCCCCTCCCCATCCTCCCGGGGGGGCCCCAGCCCCGGGGGGGCAGCCCCACCCAGCCACCTCCCTGCAAGACAGGCAGGGAGCAGAACCCCCCCCGGGGCCCCCACACCCCCAGTCCCCGCACGGCGTCCGGCCGCTCAGCCCCGCGCCCCGGCTCGGCCCCTGCAGCTGCCCCCCCAGGCCGGGCCCCGCACCCCGAGACCTCCGCACCCCGCAGGCGGCACCGCAGCGCCCCCCGGCGGTCCCCTTCCCGCTGCTCCCCACCCCCGGGCCCCTCCGATCCCGGGGCTCCCCCTAACCCCGGGGCTCCCCCTAACCCCGGGTCCCTCCGATCCCGGGGCTCCCCCTAACCTCGGGTCCCCGGGGCTCCCCCCCACCCCCGGGTCCCTCCGATCCCGGGGCTCCCCCTAACCCCGGGGCTCCCCCTAACCCCGGGTCCCTCCGATCCCGGGGCTCCCCCTAACCCCGGGGCTCCCCCTAACCCCGGGTCCCCCCGATCCCCGGGGCTCCCTCCAACCCCAGCTTCCTCGATTCCCGGCTCCCCAACCCCTGGTCTCTCCCCCCCCACCTCTGGTTTCCCCCCCAACCCCGGTGCCCCCCCCAGCTCAGTCTCCGACCCCCCCATCCTAGCCCCCCCAACCCCATCTCCCCCGCTCCCGGCTCGCCGCGGCGGCCCCGGCCCCTGTTTTTTCTCTTTATCATAAATATATAAATTATGCTAATTAAGACCATTGCATATTCACCGAACCGGGTCCCCCCCGCCCCCCCTCGCCCGCCCCGCGGCGGCCCCACCGCACCCCCCCTCCTCTCCCGGGCCCCGCACTCACCGCGCCGGCACCCGCTCGCCCCCCGCTCGGGCCGGGGCTCCGAGCCGCTTTTTTGCTGGGAATAATTAAAAATTCATCTCACAGCAGCGGAGCGGAGGCTGCTGCACACAAAAGGGGGGGGGGGAGACAGAGGAGGCGTCGGGGCCCCCCCCCTCCAGCCCAGTCCTTGCACCGCGACCCCCGGGGCTCTTTGCACCGGGCCGCTCCCCCCCCCTGCAGCCACCCGAGCCCCCGCTCTGGGGAGGGGGAATATTTTTTGCTACTTGGATTTTTTTAGCTGCTGCGTCATGAACATAATTTATGCAAAGGCCTTTGCCGCATCCCGCAGGCTGCAGAGCTGGCTGCGGCCTTGAGGGGGCGCAGGGACCCCCCCCCCAGTCTCCTGTAAAACCTCCCCCCCCCATCCCAACCCCCCCTTCCTCGCCCCCAGCCCGAAAAGTGCTGCTTTTGTATTAAACACGCTGCATTTCCCCTCCCAGCACTTGGAAAACATGAGCTGATTATGAGATCCCAGCGCACCTAGGAGGGAGGGAAGGAAACCAAGGCATGGGAGGGAGTGTCTTGTGAGTCCCCCACCAAGGTCATGCAAGTCACCCAGAGAGCCAAGAGAAGTGGTCCAGACTGGCTGATTCCTTCCTCCTGGTCTCCCTTCAACAGGATTCATCAAAACCCTCATGCAGCATTTCATAATAATAAATTAATACATTAAGTATATGCACATTAACCACCTCCAGGGCAGGGCAAAGGACTCTGTCTGTTTCCCCCATCTTAGCCGTCTCTCTGGGAGGGGGGATAGTTTGGAACTGGAAATCCATGCACCACTAAGGTGGCCTCCCAGCCAGGTTTTCCCAGAATCATCCCTTTTTTTCCCCCCCCAAGTAGCTGGCCTGGGAAATCTGTCCAGGTGTTCAATCAGTGCAGGCCGCCAGTTGTCCAGTTTTAGGGAACAGGATCTTCCTGGATGTCCCAGTTTTTTTGTATCTCAGCAGTGGCAACCGTAAACACCATCCTGGTCATAAAAACAAAATGATGGGATGAAACCTGCTCCATGGGCTAAATTAGCTGTTGCAGGGGGCAGGTCTGTCATTAACTGTACTGGCAACCTTAGGTGGCCTAAAGCAGGGATTTGGCTTGGGGAGGAACAGCACAATTATTGCAGTCCCCATCCCCACTTTGCAAGAGTAATGGTGCAAGCGCTACACCTTTCTCTCAGCTCTGCTCCACTCTCCATGCACAATATGCAAAAAAAGCCTGCATTCCATGCTAAGGCTGCAACGCAGTCCGCTGGCTTCCTAGCTTCCTTTCCCACAGTCAAAAGACTCCTAGTGGGACCAGACGCAGCTAGTGACCTGGTTATCCCCCTACAAGCCTGTAGCTTATAAAGGAAGCTCCACTTGGAGCCTAACAAGTCCTGTCCTGAATTTTGTAGCACAATGATGCTTAGTGGGTCAGGAACCAAATTAGCGATCAACATTACCCAAAACAGCCACAGCCGTGTGAATCATTGTTTCATTTACTATATATCCATATATTATTCTCACAGCAAAACGTCTGACCAAGCATTCCACAATTGGCTAATAACATAATGAAAGCACCCTAATTGGGTAATAACTTAGATTGGTTAAATCACCCAGTGTTTTAATACCATGTGCTGCAAAGAGCCACAGGAGACGCACTGAAGAGCCCCTCGTGGCGCCCAACCTTCAGTGATCACCGTTGTAGCCTTATTTTATAATGACGTCCTGATTGGCCTCTTGAACCTACCTACAGGCACCAAGTCAGAGCTGTGCTCCTACACGCTTTGATCGCTGCCCTGGCAAGTGCAGTGGGAGAAATTTGTGCATTACTTAAAAAGGCTGATGAAGAAGAGAATAAAATGTATCCGCTCCCCACGAGCAATGCCATGCCAAGGAAATTGAACTCTGCGCATCATGACATGTGCCGGTGCAACAACTCTTGTGTTCTCCTAGGGCTTCAGCCAAAGCTCTCGAAGTCAGGGGAAAGATTCACATTGACTTTAAGAACTTTGAAGCGGAACCCTAGGGATTAAAGGTGTCGGGATGAGGAGTTGGGTTGTTAACTCAGCGCATTGTTATAGTTTGGCTCATCCTAGAGTTTAGGATGCAGACCTGCCTCTACTATAGGCTTTATGCGTAACCTTGGGCAAGTCTTGCTGTGAGCCTCTGTAATCTTACCTCACAGAGGCGTTGTGTAATACACTGGAGTGTGAAATCATTGCCTTAAATGCACCAATTATTAACAAACCAGTTTTGTAGAGGAATTCAGGCAGAGGAACTGTAGGCAGTTCTAAGGCCCTGATTCAAAAAAGCACTTCAAACACGTTGACTTCAACAGGACTTTCAGGATGTGTTTAAATGTAAGCACAGGCTTACCTTGTTTCCTGAATTGCGGCCTGCTCCAGATGTTAATAACAAAGCACAAATATTAACAAATTCACAACCAAGGGTGACAACATTTTTTAAAATAACCAAATCAGTTATGTTTAAATGGCTTTGCTTCAGCACAGCTGTTATTTGAGACTCCGCAGTACAATTCAGTCGAGGATCTGGTTTGCATATGCTGTACTGTGATTATGAATATTTAAATACTTCTTTCTAGTTGAATTTCAGGCTCATTTACATACATTGGCATACTATTAATATAATACATATGGGCAAAGGGTACACATTGAATGTTTAATTTATTTTGAAGATGAATGGATTTTGCGAGTGCCAGAACTTTTTCTTTGGAAAACAGCTTGTTTAGAGAAAAAAAATGATATTCGTATGTTTGATAGGAATAGCTGGCGGGAATCAAATTCTGTCTGATCGTTATCAAATGCCCCTTCCTCCTGCTCTGTCCACAAGAACTCTTGGTAGAGGGCCAAATTACTATTCTATCTTTCTTGTCTTTTCCTTTCTTGCCTACTGAAGATTTAGCTTCCTAACCACGCACAGCAATGGGCCAAATCAGTGTTTGCACCGGACTGCATGATCTCTGTCACTCTCTTCAGAAAGGCCTTCAGACTCACAATTGATGAATACCATACCATAATAAACCAGTTCAGAGGTTCTGGGGATGCCTCCCTTCCCCACAGCATAAAATCCAAGCAACAAAAAGCCAGGATTTCTGTTCTATTTAGCAAAACACTAAGATCCCATGTGTTTGCTATATCAGAACCTATGCACATGCTTCAATGCTTTGCTGGATAGGGATGGATTTAAGCAGATGCTTCAAGTTAGCCATGTGTTGCTGAATCAAGCCCTTCTCAGTTTTCTCCTCTAGGGCTGTAAATAGGATCTGGATTTTGCACTGCAGCTTCAGACACTTCCCTACTTCATTGGTTTTGAGGCTTAGCTTACTCATGTGGGGTGAAATTCTACCTCTATTGCAATCCATGACAGAACTCCCACTGACTTAAATGGAGCCAGAATTTTGCCCTTTGTGACTTGCAAGTAGGAGGTGCCATATTGCAAATGAATAGTTAATGACCTTTATTATGATAATTATTACACTAATTAGGAGCCTAATTCAGCATAGTGCTGAGTATCCTCAACTCCTTTTAATGTCCAACTACTCACATGAGTAAAGTTACACTCATGGCTGTTTGCAGGATGGGAATTTCACAGACATGATTTTCTTTTTTAAAGTAGAAATGTCAAAAGGTCCAGCTCACTGTCACTGTTAATCAGCGTTAAATATTATCCAGAGAAGTAAATAAGTAACTCTAGCTCTGGTCTGGACTTACCCTTTGCCAAAATTGAACTCATCTAGTTTGCATTTTATTTGTATAGTGTCATTATTGTGCTAGGAAAGCTGTTCCATTGCCATTTGGAATTACCCAGTGCAGGAAGCAAAGTCCTTTGGCATACAGCCAAATGTTCAAAAGTACTCTCTAATTTTAAGTGCTTCAATTTTTGGATATTCATCTCAAAACACTTTGAGCTTGATTTATGGAGTGGGTGACATCAGCTGGAGTCTGGAAATCGGGCTCAAAGTCTATCAAGTTGGCTACTCAAAACAAACCAGACCAAACCCTACTCAAGGCATTCAAAATCAATGACCAATGTTAGCTGTAGAAAATGGAAATAAGAATTGTTCACCTAACCCAGTATCCTGTCTCTGACAGTGACCAGTGCCAGGTGCATCAAAGGGTATGAACAGATCAGGGCAATTTTGAATGATCCACCCCATCACCCAGTCTGTGTCTGGCACTTAGGGGTTTTGAAATGTTTTTGGCTTTTATGCCTCCAAAAGAATATGTGCTTTCCCTTTGCTGGGAAGTTTTCTGTATAATGAAATCAGAAGAGCAGAAACAGAATTAATAACATACTCTTTCAAATAATTTAGAGCTTGATCCTTTTAGGTGATGAACTCTTTTGTCCCTCACTAATCTCAGAGCACTTTGGGGGCACTCATTTCCTTCTAACTTAACCAATTCCTTGCAGCATTGGGCCCTTACAGAGAGATGGTGGAACTCAGTTACCATTTCAGAGACCATTTTCTAGTATGTGACAAGAAAACAATCCGCCGTCTCCTCATGGAGAAGCTCCTTCCATCTCTTGCTTTATGCTTACATGTTCAACGCTGTAAGACTGGGGCTATTTTATACAGGCAGATTTCAAGCTAGCTATACAGATGTCTCTTCCACTTTAAAGGGTAAATATTTTTTTATAGTTCCTGTACAGTAGCAAGGTGAACATTTTATGCTCATGAATTATTTATAAAGCCCTCACAGGCATAGCATCTGATGTGCATATTCATCAGTTGCTGTGTACATTATTCATGAGTTCACTTAAACAGTGAGAAGCAATGCAATTGTTGATTGAGATTCCTAAGAATTAGCTTGATAAAAAGGTGGGATTTTTTCACCCCAAACTAGACTGCATCAGGAAAGTTTGCATATATAGCCAAGACAGAAAGGGGCATTTTTTTACTCATGCACAAAATATAAAATGTGCTTCAGTTCTGTTTATGAAGAAATAAGATTTATACTTGTGGAGCCTGATAGTCATATTAAAGGAGTAGTTACAAATCCTCCATTTCACCTACCCCTGGGCCTCTAACTATAAATTCTGTTTGAGTGTCTTTGACTTTGGGACTGTCAAACCAGTGTTATGACAAGAAGTAGGTGCGCAACGGCTGATCCACAGTGCACATGGTGTGTTTCAGTTCCCTAGGCCTGGTCTTCTAAGGTGCTGAGCTCTCTCAAGTCCCAAGGTTCATCCCAGTGTGATCAAAACCCATTCCAGCCAAACACTTATGCACATTTAACTTTAAGCTCATGAGGAATCTAAGGTGCCTGAACACTTCTGAGGATCTGGGTCCCAGGCCTAAATTAATCAAAGCACGTAGGCATGGGCTTCAGTCCCAGTTCTTTGCTGAATAGCCAGTGCTTTGGTGAACTGGGGCCCGATTTAGGCAAGGGTGCTTTGGACCACCTGTAAGGGACAGCACAGGAGAAAGCATAGAGAAATTTGTGGGAGAAGAAGCTAAGTGTGTAATCAAGGCTTTGGACAAGGAGGCTGGGAAAAGAGACAAGAACCAATTGAATGCTTGGTGTTGAAAGCCTACCTTTCCTGGCATGATGCAGTTCTTCAGCATAACAAAACTAAACTGGAGATACCTTATGATAGAGCTGTGGTCATCTGGGACCGTTTGAAAGGCACGTCTTTCTTCCTGATCATTTCTTTATTTGATTTACAGCTCCCCATTGTGTGAAGTGCTGTACAGTCAAATTACAAAGAACAAATGAAGGGAGTACGGCAGAGAAATGGAAATCTTGAATAGACGCTTGCCTTACCAGTGGCATGCATGTTTCTTGGTATTTTCTTTCTCCTCAGCAGGGCACTGACTCACACTGATCCATAATTCCAGAAGTGCTGGTGCCACACGATTGAATACAGAGCCACTCTGGACACAGCATGTCCCAGCAGTGCCTGCAGAACTCAATGGTTATATTGCAGTGTGGCCGCTCTTCTTGGTGATAGGCTACCTCGAGGGAGGTAACCCAAGGTTTGGTCACTTGAGTTATTACTGTAGGATGGACCCACCCTTTGACAAATTCCACTGCGGACCAAAACTTGTTGCATTTCTGAAAAAATGGGCCTGTTTTTAGTCAGAAGCAGGAAGGAGGCTTGAATAAAAGAGGCATCATCGCCAGTGGCCCCTCCTGAGGCTGTGTTCTTGTAGGATAAAGGGGCATAGCTGGGCAGAGGCAGCCTGGGGAATAGCTGCTTCCCATGGGATGTTCAGCCTCAAACTATTCAGGATTTCATATAATATAAGGCCCAAAAGGACCATTATGATAATCTAGTCTGGCCTCCTGTATAACTCAGGCCAAAGAACCTCAGTCGATCATTTCTGCATCAAGCCCAACTTGTGTTTGAGCAGTAGCATATCATTGAGCAAGACACTCACTCTTGACTTAAAGGCTGCAAGTAATGGAGAATTTACCATGTTCCTAAATAAGTTGTTCCAATAATTAATTACCATCACTGCTAAAATTTTGCCTGTGTATGATCACATTGATGCAAGCGGGTTCCACCTCTGGGTTCTGCAATCACCTTGAAAGGAAGGTTTGGGGGCATTTGTGTGGGGTGAGTCCCACGAGGTGTGTGTGACGGGAGCCTGGGGAATAATGCAGACACCAATTTCCTGTTAGAACAACGAAGAGGGTAGATTTTAAAATAACTAACATAACCCAAAGCTCTGGCCAAAATAACTAATAAAGCATTAGCTGGTGTTAATGAACAGAACTCACTCCCTGATGAAATTTTACCAGCCTTAAGGCTTAATTAAATTTAAAAATATTTGGAGGTTATCAGATGTTTCCATTGATCTTTTATGCATGAATTTAGAAGCTGCTGCTTTTTCGATGTCCAATTCAGAAGGGGGAGAGGGAAGGCTACGTGGATTTTTTTTTCCAAGTTTGCTCATCTGCCTGTTTAAAGCTTTGCACTACATCAAGGTTCAGGCTTTCTATGC
Organism: Mesoclemmys tuberculata; assembly: GCA_007922155.1. Taxonomy (NCBI): domain Eukaryota; kingdom Metazoa; phylum Chordata; order Testudines; family Chelidae; genus Mesoclemmys; species Mesoclemmys tuberculata. Next base: position 3,662,677 of record ML675652.1, read on the forward strand.
TCCAAAGAGGTATATCCCGAGACTGGGATTAAATGAAAGAGTTGCATGAACCAAGTGGGGTAGAATTAATTAGGAATAATATTTATTACTTTCCATCTTGAAAGTTCTTCACAAACATTGAAGACTTAAGTTCATAGCCCCATTTTATGGTGATACTATCCCTGTTTTCCCTATAGGGAAAGTGAAGCACATATTCATAGATTATAAATCCAGAAACGATCCTTATGGCCATCTAGTGCCATCACCTACCTAACACAGGCCAGAGAACTTCAGCCTGCAATTCTTGCATCAAGCCTGTATCTTGTGGCTGAGTTTGAGCCGATTTTCTTAAATCATTCCATCTTGATTCAAAGATTTCAAGTGCTGGCGAATCTGCCTCATTCCCTTGGAAAGTTATTCCGGTGGTTCAGTGCCCCATTTCATACATGCACCTTAATTCTAGCCCGACAATATCTAGTTTAATTTTCTAGCCACTGACGCTCATTTGCTAGATTAAAGAGCCCTCTGCCATCAAAAAATCTTCTCCCATGTTGGGACTTATGTGGGGAGAAGTAAGAACTCCCCTTCCCTCCTTGGCTGAGATAAACAGCCCCCCCGGACTCCCC
>ML675652.1:3663681-3698717 GCA_007922155.1 Mesoclemmys tuberculata
GGGGGGGGCTGGAGTGGGTGGAAGCCAGTGGGACTGGAGGTGGGGGAGGGTGAGAACATTGTGTTCTGGGGTAGGGGATGGTTGCAGTGCTAAGAGGCAGGGGTGGCCGCTGTAGGTGATAGTCATGGATCAGCAGGGGGGATGCTAGGGGCTGAAGGTGGTTGGGGCAAGGGGCTGAGGACAGCTGCGGCAGCTCCTCGTTGTCTCGAAGAAGCAGGGGGCTCAGGTTTAACGGCTCGGTCGACATTTTAACACACGAAACCTGGATGTGCTAACTCAGATTCCCTGTAACGTGTCACGAGGTCTCTCTCTAGCCCGCTTCCTGTAAGAGGCCAGCTGCAGTGGCTGCAGGATGGCACTGTGCCACAGCAGCTCTCCGGAGGCGGCCCTGACAGTCGTGAGGGAGGAGGTTGGGCTAGTGGTGGGGTCCGTGACCTGGATGTTGGTGGGTGGCACTTGAGGGTTAACGCACACTTGTACATCTCCAGTTGATTGTGTGTTTGTGTTTGCATTGGGTAATGTGAGCTGCTGGCCTTTCTAGAGCTACCATGATCTTTAAATCACTTCAGGAATCTTGGGCATTTGCCATCACCAAAGCTGATTCTTTTCTCTTAATTTTCCTTGCGGCGGTGGCTCCATCTGGTGTTGGGTGCTCTCCTGTGGCTGGGGTACGGTGGGGATGAGCATCTTACAATGACTTGACTAGAATTCAGGTTATAAATTCAGGTCACATGTCCCCCCCCTCCGTTTTTTCTTTAACTTATAGAAACATTGATATTGGCATTAGGTTTGGTAGAATTTTAACAGTTATTACAAGAGTCCATCTTTGACCTGATGGTGACACATGAAAGCCACACCTCCCTTCCATTGCATATCTTACATGCAGCTGAACAAATACACAGACATTATTTATTTTAAATGTGATATTGACCTTATTTTAAAAACAGACTAGAGAGCCAACTGCAGTCAGAATTAATAGGTAATCACTTCCGAATTTCACTAAAATGTTAGGCAGGACTTGCTCTCGGCCTTCACTTTAAGAGCAATGCTATTATACAGCTACTTACTCTTGATATATTGAAATGCATGTCACTTTAATAGAATGTCAACTTTTGCATGAATTAATAAAGGGGTAAAGAAGACTAATGTGTGTGTGGGAGAGACTGGGAATGGAAGCAGGTTCTCTCTTACTCTGAGGATTATATCTGTTTCTCACTTCAGTGTGTGTGCTATGCTCCTTCTCTTTTGTAGAAACCAAGTATTTTTCTGTGAACTCTGCCTTCCGTGGCTTGAGGCACAGGGAGTGACAGTATTTAACCATAAAACATTAAGATCACTAGCAGATGCTCTTTGGAAATTGCCCTTATGACAACCCATCAGTAGTGTCAAATGATACAGGATCTAGTATTGTTGATGTCCCGGTAGTTGTCATAGTTATGTGGCAATGAGTCAAAACTTCATGACTTGCAAGTTTGGGCAGTGATGTGCCCAACTCTGAATAAGGTGGTTTGTCAGTAAGGTGTGCACAGAAAGGTAATTTAACTTTGCAGTAGCCTAATTCCTTTAAAGGATTTTAACAATTAGTACAGAAATTATTTTTTGCTTTTAATTCCAACCAGAGTATTAAGTATTGACTGAACATGACCGAGCGGAGCTTACTCAGTACCTGACACAAAGCTAGATTCCTGCAGTTACAAGCATGCAGGGAATTCCACTCCCTCTTGTTCCCTCTGCTTTTGGTTATTTGTGCACAAACATCTGTGGCTTTAATCCCTTGTGATCCTTTCTCTCAAGGATCTCTCAAGAAGGGGCTTTCCATAAACTCAGCTTCTTATCTCATTTCCACAATGGCAGTTCTGTTAACACTGACTGAATTTTCTTCTGCCTCTTAGGTCAGTATCCGACACAGCCATCCTACCCCGTGCAGCCTCCGGGTAACCCTTCTGTGTACCAACAGACGATGCCTCTTCCTCAAGCACCGCCTTACACCGATGCGCCTCCTGCTTATTCTGAGGTACACAATATGTCCCTTTTGTATTCTTGCTCCACACCCGGAAAGTAAACCATAATTAGTTACGAATGAACACTTAATCCCTGTATTTCTGTTAGCCTGGAACGACCATTTGCACTTCACAAGACAAGGGTAGCAATCGGTCTGGCAGTTTTGCCTAGTGAGAAATCTGCTGAGTTAGGGAATGCCGTTCTGACTAGTAATTAGAAAAGCATGCTCTGTGCACTTTGAAAGCTGTTCCAGGTTTCAAAATCCTTCTCTCTCTCTCTCTCTCTCTCTCTCTCTCTCTCTCCCACCTTCAGAAATCAGTGATGTATTAATTAGTAGCTTTGGCTAAATGCTCAAGCGTAATATTCAGTAAAAATGAATTGACTTTGCATTCTGACAGAGGCTTCATGTATGGGGGTGGAAAAAACAATTTCTGTTTTGAAATGGGGAAAAAATACTTGCTCTTAGATTTGGCTGAAATCCACAAATAACATTTCCTTTCCCAAATGTATTTAAAATGCCAGAAACTTTAGTCAAAGCTTCCCTTGGAGGGTGCTAACAGAGCTAACTTGTGTAGGGAAAAGCCAGTAATATGGTGTCTCCTGGACTGTTGCTGGCAGATAATTGGGAAGCACCATTCCTCAAACTGGCATAATCGGAACAAACCCTTCTCTTCCTCCATGTGGAATCATGCTTTCAGGGAAGGGACTACCACTGTGCTTGGGAGAGAGTGGCAGCCCTAAATAAATGGCTCTGGGGCGAGGCAAATTGTATAACTTCCTTGTGTTTCTCGTTGTAGCTCTATCGTCCAAGCTTTGTGCATCCAGGGGCTGCCACCGTACCTACTATGTCTGCTGCATATCCTGGTACCTCTCTGTACCTACCCATGGCACAGTCTGTGGCCGTTGGGCCAATGGGCTCTTCAGTTCCAATGGCATATTATCCTGTAGGCCCAGTCTATCCTCCTGGGTCAGCTGTCCTTGTTGAAGGTGGTTTTGATGCTGGAGCGAGGTTTGGGGCTGGTGCCACTAGCAGTGTTCCTGTAAGTATAAATGTTTTGTGGAAACGATGTATGTCTCACTTTGAGTCACATGGGAGGCTTGCAGCATAGGCAAGACAGGCTATCCCTTCAGATGCTTCTGTCTGTGTTTAGGAACAATCAGCTGCTGGTAGAGAACTGGTGTGAGCAACCTGTGCTATAGAATTTAAGGTGTTCTGTGCAGTCTTTTTATGCCATCACATCTCTGCTTTGGGGTGGAAGAAAAAAGCCAAGGCAGCATTCCTAGCCTTAATTCTTTCCTATCCTGTTGCTTCACCACTTCTGTCCTTCTATGAAGAGAGCAGGGATGACTCCTCTGTTAGTTCAAACCAGGTGATCAGGGTGTTTGTTGACCATCTGTTGTGTACTTTTACGTCTGATCACAGTTCAGTAGCTAGCTATGGGTGCGTTGTTGGCAATTATTATTCTGTGTTACAAAAGGGAGTGCCTGGTTCACTGTAATCCAAGACATTTTAGCTACCAGACTCCGCTGTAGCATTGTCCTCTGATCCTCTTAACTAGTCCTCTCTTTGTCTTTCAGCCACCACCTCCTGGCTGCCCTCCCAATGCAGCCCAGCTGGCAGCCATGCAGGGTGCCAATGTGTTAGTGACGCAACGGAAGGGAAACTACTTCATGGGGGGCTCAGATGGTGGCTACACTATCTGGTGAACAAAGGGGCTATGTTTGTTTAAGGAAAGACATCACATACTGTCAGCACTTCTCACAATGTAACTGCTTTAGTCATATTAACCTGAAGTTGCAGTTTAGACACATAATGGTGGGGTGTCTTCCTGGTGCCCAACCCTTCAGGCACTTTTAAAACTTAATAAGAAACCATGTAATGGTAGCAGTGCCTCTATTAAAGAGGGGTTAATTCATGAAATGAATGTGAGCTAAGCAGCCCTACAGATCTTCCTTTAATTCCACTGGAGTAATACTGCAGCACTCTCTCTTGGCTTTTATTAATCAACTGTCTATAAATTTTGGGGGGGAGGGTGGGAGGAGAAGGGTAGGAAAGAAATCTGAGTTCAAAGTAACAAACTATAATTCTTGCAGATCAGTCTCAAATCTGTTGCTTATCAATAGGATTGAGATACATGCATTCTCTTTCTCCTTCCATAGACTCAATGGTGCTGGAGAGAAGGCCAGTCACATTAATTTCCCTGGTGGCTACATATTAAAGGACACCTAGGGCTTTTTTTCCCTTGTAACTTCACAGTAGAATGGATCCCTTGAAGCACTCTCTGTGCTCACATTCGCTCTTCATTTTTCTCCAGGAAGGTATGCAGTTAGGGTGTGACATGGGACGTTCTTTTTATACATTCCCAGTAACGTTGGGACTCCTTTGCACGTTGAGTCTAATCAAAGCCATGCTTTGATGGCCAAAACACAGTGCAACTCCTGTTTGAACATTTCATTAAATGCAAACTAGATGTTTAAAACTACAGCTTAATAACAAAACCACATTTTAAAAGCAACTTGGTGTCTTGACAGCAAAACTTAAGGCTATTACTCAGAACAGAGAGATAGGTTTCCATCTGTGCTAGAGTGGGTAGCAACTGTCAATCAACACACAAGTTAGCTTAGTGAATGGCTTGTTTTATGAATGCATACTTTTAAAAATGACTTGAGTATAATGAAGTCTTATTAGGGTTAAGAAGAATATTTCAGGGATCCTCAATCTTTTGGTTTTTGTTTTATGAAGAAAAAAAATCAGATTTGATGAATATATTTTATCTTGAGGTTTCAGTTGAATCTAAATCTCTGTATTGTATGTCGTGTTCAGCCGTACAACTGACTGTTATGGAAGTTCAGCATTATGTCTCTCTCTGTATACACTGTGGTGCACTTAACTTGTGGATTTTTTTTATACTAAAAAAAGTAGAATAAAGACTATTTTGAAAATTTGAATAAAGTGACAAAGTTGCATTAGACCTCACAAAGAACTCCTGACTGTTGCACAGCTTGGTTTTTGTTGTTGTTGTTTTTCTTAAAGGCTTGCATCCTGTCTCTTGCCTTCTTGCAAGCTTCATCTTAAATAGGTTTTGTGAAAGGGGAACTGTGCTTAAGCTGCAAGGAGAACCCTGTAGATCTCCTGAGAGCATTTCATACTAGTCTTAAGACATGAAAGGAAAGAATGAAGTTGAAATGTGATTGGATTGTTCTGTTTGAGGATGTCACAGAATTGCATGATGGGTAAGTGGATTTGTGTTACAATAGAGGGTCATGCTAAATTGAAGGACTTTTTAGCCTCTTGGAAATGGTCATACCGCTTCAGAAGCTAAGCAATACAGGGCATATGGAGTCATCTACAGGGGTCAGCCAGTTAGCGCTGTAGAGCTAAAGCAACCATAAGGGCACTGGAGTTTCAGGCACCCTTTTTTTAATCCCTAAAAAGAATTATTGCTGATAGAGGTAGAGACCTTCGAATTTTAGTACTTACTTCATCCTAAAATCACGTAGCTTGTCCTAAATATGGGTGTTTTTTCTTTTGGTGGAGGCACTAGTGACACCAAAACAAGGCACTGTGCTAAACAGTGATGATGGCCTGCACCACATGGAGGCATGACTTTATTTTGTTGAGTGACTTTTATTTACATGAAAAACTACAAGCCTCACCGCTTGTAAGAACATAAAAAGAATTGTCATGCTCAGATCATGGACCTGTCTGGTCTCAGACAGTGGCCAGTCCCACATGCTTCACATCAAAATGCAAGAAACCCTATAGTGGACAACACTGAATTAATCTGCTCATAAGGCAAGTTTCTTTAATTGCCTTCCATCTGCTAATGGCTGTCCCCATTTGAGGCTGGGAGCAGGAGCCCTGGGTTTTCTTCCAGATCTGCCACTGACTTTTGTGATCTTGGGTAAGTCACTTTCCCTGTCTGTGCTTCCAGTTCCCTTCCCACCTTGTGGCCTTTTAGACTAAATTATTTGGGGGCAGAAACTTACTCTAGGCAATTGTACAGAGCCTAGCACATGGTGGCCTCTAGGCACCATTGGAATACAAATAATGACTAGATTAATGTTAGCCCTTAATCTATTTCCCCTTACTTCAAGCAAGCCTAATGTTCTTTGCTTGAGGAGAGAGAAACTCTAGACGCTTAACCGTTAGTCCATATTACAAACCAGACAAGGCAGTGCATGTGAAGATCATCATTGAAGCTGGCACTTTTAACGGTGTAGTGCTTTCAACCTGATCACCTCTTTCATAAAGTGGGCGATCCTTGCCTTCAGTTTAACAATCATTCTATGCACAAGAACAATGGTTAGCATCATGCATGTGTTACTTTCTCCTATTTGATTAACTTAATAAATTAGCAGAAAAAAACCCAATATTTAGAGTCCAGGAAACATGGGCCACTTAGTGTCAAACCTGAGTCCGGGTAGAAGTGGTTAGCCATGCTGAAGGGGTTATATAAAATATTCCTCCTTTTCTCCTTTGGAAGGGAGGTCGTCCATCTGCACTGACGCGTCTGCCTCTGGTTGCTCATAGGTGCGGTAGCTACCTTTATTCTTGTACAGGTATATGATGATCACTACCAGGACTGTCAGTAGTGTGGCGAAAACCAATGTGATGACACCTACCAAAGAAGAAGAATAAATCAGATTAGGATATGGCCTTGCACAGGTCAGCATTTAGCAGCTCGCTTAGCAATCTGCTTGTTCTGTAGTTGTACTAGCATTGGTCATAAGAGCAGCAGAACAACGGGGGGATGCAAGCAGGGCTGCATTTATTTCAAAATGGGGAAAATGGTATAAAAGTTTGTATTGGAAAAATAATTCACTGGAGGGGACAAGAAATAGGTACAGAGTGGCACAGCGGTTAGAGCGCTAGCCTGGGATTTAAATCTAGATTCAGTTCCTTGCTCTGTCACAGACTTCATGGGTAACCTTGGCAAGTCACATGGGCCAGTTTTTTTCCAAAGTTATTTGGCACCTAAAGATGCAGACTGAAAAGTCCACCAGGTGCCTATTTGTGGGCACCCAAATATCTCTTAAAATCTGTACCTTATTCTCTGTGTGCCTCAGTGTGTGGTGCCCAGATACTATGCTGAAGCAGCCCATATAAGTACTGTAGTGTCATATACTATATTCATGCATGGGTGTGGGGATGCAATGGGGCTGGGAACTGCACAGGAAAATAACTTGGGTTTCACTTCCAGCTCTGCCACTGACGTGTGGTCTTGGACCTGCTGCTCAACTTTTCTATGCCTCGGTTCCCTCCCCACAAAATGAGGATAGTAATCTCTAACTTGCTGTTAAAAAGCTTAAATTTAATTGATGATTGAGAGCTTCAGATGCAAGATAGATTTGTCATGGTGTCTAGAAATGATATGACACTCTCCTCTTTTCCTGATCTTTAATAGAATAGCATATGGAATATTCGTAAAGCATCTGAGCTGTATGCTAAGGTGATAGAAAAAAACACTATCAGCCCTGGTGTTGCTGACTGCTGGTCTCTTTGTTATGGGAAGTTACTCCAGCGTTTCAGCCATTCACAGGCAGATCGCTTTTAACCAGCAACTCAATATACCCTGAAGAAATGCTTCAGACAACTGCACCTGCAGTGAAGTGTTACACTGGGACAAAAAGGTATTGAAGCAGCCTGGGACAAGACTGGTTAAGAGGTAAGACTAACATGGACAGAAATGGCATTGATTTGGGTGGGTGAGCAGCTGAATAAACCATAGATTTTTCTACCTCCTTTTACTCTTCTTTCTCAGTGTTTTTTTTCCCTTGCTGTGAACTATATCTTTTGTTTCCTCTCTGCTCAGAACTGGGCCAGATTAAATTCACTTGCTTTAGCTTCAGGTAGGCTATCTCTGGGGCTCAATCTAGAATGGTTCTCAGTAAAAGTGGACTGAAAGGATATCAAACTCCTCTGCCTGGAAAAATTCAGCTTCTGTCAGCTGGATAAGAGTGAGCTAGCTTCAGGCATTATTGCAGTTAACCCCTTGGGTGACAGGAGTTGGTGCATTCCTGGCATGCATGTCTACAGAAGTAGGTGCTGAAATTTTGTGTTACCTGGCAACTGCCAAGGTCGTACGTATTGCAACAGAGCCCCTTGCTGCAGTGAAAATTATTATTAATGCTTCCCCAAGGAAAAAAGGTGAATTCCTGTAAGGTGAGCTACTTTGACTAGCCTCTCAGTTTTACCCAGAAAGTACAGATGTGTGTATATACCTATGTAGTATCGTGGTGCAGAACAGTGATGGCCTAGATGCTGATTGGGATCAATCAACTTAAGTGCCATGATAATTGTACCTGCAATGACACCCAAACTGGCTTCGTCTTGGATGGACGGTGTATTCATCCTCTCCAGAAAGGGGCTGGTCAGCTCTTCTTTACAATGCCAGAGGGTCAAACGGGGAGGGGGGGGAGAGGAGAAGAATGTGAGTGACAGTGTTATAGAAACATCTTCAAGGCACTTAAAGTAAAGCCATTAGAGGCATCTAGTGACACAAGCAAAGGTCTTTCGATAAGAATTGTTTAATAGTCAGTTGCATGCACAGTGTATGTGTCCTGCAGTGTCTTCTGCAGTAGCAAATTTGCATCCATTTGATGCTAGGCACAAATGCTTCTACAGATTGGCTTATTATAACTGTCTCATTTTGCATCATGCAGGAGATGTTGCTTTTCCTTGCCAGCTAGTAAACCAAGCCATGAATTACTGACTGCTTATCAGGTTTGCAACCTGCCAAGCTTTCAAGCGCTTCATAGCTCATACCTGTAGGTAGAGGAGGTGTTGGAACAGCTGCCATAGATCTAGTGGAGTTGCAGGCTTTTTTTATCCTTCGAAGTTAAATATTAGGATCCTTTAGAACTACAAAAACAGCAAGAAAAGTGATGTTATATTTATGAGTGTCTTACAATGGAAAATGTAACTCAGCTAATTACCGTTATACTTATTTATGGTAGAATCTGAACTTTTGATCAGGCACCCAAGATCAAAAGCAGCACTTTGATTTAGTAGAAAACACGCTTAGTCTAATTTGTGAGGACCTCAGTGGAATAGTTGAGCCCAGGGCCAACCAGGAGCAAGTTAAGACAAGCTGTGGTTAGGAAAGCCCAGGTAACGATCCTGCATCTTCAGAGAGGTCCTGTTCTATTTGTATGTTAGGGCAGGGGGAATTGTCTCTAGATGAGCAATTAGTTCTCAGATTCAATTTTAGCACATATGGTACTTCTGGGTTGACCGGATGTCCTGATTTTATAGGATAGTCCCAATATTCAGGGCTTTTTCTTATACGGCAGGGGTGGCCAAACTTACTAACTCCCCTCCCTTCTGGGCAGAATCCTCTGGCCCCACTTCCATGTTGCAGGGCAGAAGCTCTGAGCTCCCCACCTCAGTCTGTTAGGCAGAGAATGGGGAGATATTAGAGACTCCATGAGCCGCACTTTAACTGTAAAAGAGCCACATGCAGTTCACAAGCCACAGTTTGTACACCTGTTATATGGGTACCTATTATTCCCCACCCTCCGTCCCAATTTTTCACACTTGCTCTTTGGTCACCCTAGGGACCTTACACATTCAACATGCTTTTCTTGCACTAACCAGTAAATCCTTGCAACTCTGTGCTATGCACAGCATTTTCTTTGTTGCAGAAGGGGCCCATGAGGCACAGATATGTCAAGGACAAACTGTGTAAATGTGGCTTTTGATTTTGGGGGCTTTCATTTTGAGCGGTTCACAGGATGCTGGGCCTGCTTTTCAGGGATGTTGTGCACCCCCTCTCCTCCCCAGTGTCTGCACTCAGCCCTTTGAAAATCAGGCCTCAAGTGTGTCTAGATGGCTATTTTGGGCTTTTGGATTCAAAGATTTGTCCCAGGGCACATAGTATCAGTTTAGAGTTTCTAGGCCCATGTTCATACCACTGGATTTAGGGGTTCTCAGTTTCAATTTGATCTTTGCCTTCATTGTCATGAGCACTCGTACCCCATACCCTGGGTGGATAAGTGTGTGCATACAAACAGACGGAACAGTTACCTGAGAAATCCTAGACTCTTATTACAAGAAGTAATTTGATAGGGTTTTTTTAAAAACTTGCTACATTTTTATTTGTCATGGGGATGCTCAATTAATAGAATAGATTTTTTTTTTAAAAATCTAATAACTCGGAATCTCAGTGCATAATCAAACTCTTAAAAGGAAGAACAAGGCCTTTAACATGAAAAATTAACGAGTTATAGACAACTGGCATGACCATGAGTAAGCTGAGATGTCTTACTACACCCTGCTAGTCTGGAGTTTGTATTGCCTAAGTCAGTGGTTCTCAACCTTTCTAGATTACTGCACCCCTTTCAGGAGTCTGATTTGTCTTGCGTACTCCTTTTAGCTCGCTTAAACTACTTGCTTGCAAAATCAGACATAAAAAGACAAGTGTCACAGCGCACTGTTACTGAAAAATTGCTTACTTTCTCATTTTGTCTGTAAGAATTTTGTTAGGACTGACTTCATGGTGCTTTTTATGTAGCCTGTTGTAAAACTAGACAAATATCTAGATGAGTTGATGTACCCCCTGGAACACACCCCCTGGTTGAGAACTAGTAGCCTAAGTCCAAACATTTTGCTTATCAAAGTAGTAATGCTTGGCCTTCATGGTGCTTTTTCACATTTAAAAACATGATCTAAATAATTAAACATGTAGTAAACTCCAAGGGCTAATAGGCTGCACTCATTACAGTTGCTTGTAATGATTCTTCTCACATACCTTGCGGATGAGCAGCTAGTCTATCTGCAGCACTGGTTTAAATGGCAGTTGCAGTTAGAGCTTTGTGTATTTTATTAGGCAGGGCCCGCCTTTAGGTCAAGGTGTATATTAGCAAATCATTCGCTCCAGCACTTGCAATAAAATTGGCTACTGCTTCTATACTCACTTCAAATCAAGTGCTTTAAAATGCTACAGGACTCTTTTTTTTTTTAAACTTCAAATGAACTGACGCAGTTGCTGTGCAGAAACTGACCACAAGATGTCAGGACAAAAGTTTTAAACAGCAGTTCAGCAGCACACAAATTGGGTCAGAGACGTGTCCTACAGTTTCTACTTCAGCGTCAGTCTTTGTAGTCAAAGCACCTGGTTACGTTAAGAGCGTATGTCTTAAAGGCATAATGTAAGGCCAAAAGCCCAGATGTTATCCATTGAAACAGAAAGAACTTTTAAGATCTAAATTAGTTTCCACTTTAATTTACAGTTTGTTGGTTAACTTACAGCAAGATGGCATTTTCTCATTAATAGTCTCATTATCACCTTGTGTTCTCACCGTATGTGTTGTGTCTACCTGTTCTCTCATTTTATACCTGCATTTTAAACAGTCTGGCGCCAGGACAGCCTTTTTGTTTGTACAGTGCCTACTACAATCACTCTGGGATCTTTATTACCGTTCTTTGTAATGTGGTAACACCTGGTAGGCCTACACAGCCATGCAGGGGAGTAAAGGAGAGGAAGGCAGCCCTTTATATCCCACAGCACAGGGCACAATGAAGGGAACAAAAATAGTCTTGTTTCATACACATGTAGGAAAGGACTAATAACTCCTTTCATACACATGTAGGTAGGCAGAGGGGGGCAGAATCTTCATGTGAAACCCTCACCTCCTCCCCCCGCCCACCACTTCCTTCTGCTCCAAAAATGCATCAGAGCTGAGCCAGCATGAAATAGGAAGTAATCCACTGCTGTTATAGACCAATGGCAGAACAAAGGGGAAACAGAATTAACTGTGACTCTGAGTCACAATTTGTCCCATGATCTGCTCTTAGAGCTCCAATGCTTCATGCTGCGCCTTACTCAGGCTAGACTGTGAGGCAACCCACTAGCCCTTAATTTGGAGAAGGGACATAGACCAGGTGCTTTCACTGACACTCTCTCATTTCTCGCTAAGCTTTTACGCTGCACTCAGCACCATGGGCTGCAATGTATAGCTGCAAACACTGCAGGGCAAACTTTTTAAATCCAACCAAACAGCCTTTTTTATTCAATTAAATTCATGAAAACTGCTGTAGCCATACATTTTGTTAAACGTTTTGTCCGTTCCTGACTGAGTAGGCCGTGTGATTTTAGAAACGTTTCCCTAGTTTGACATCAAGTTATACAGGTAAAATGTCATCCCTGGTAGTGCAGAGAGTCAGCGCACACCTGAGCAAGTAACCAGAAAGTCACAGACTTCCAGAAGATAATTGCCTCTGAAAGCCAGCTCGTGATTTTTCCAAGCCCTTCATGGTTCATAAAGAGACTGTAGGCTGTGCTTTAGATAGTAGTGTCTGCTAAGGGGATTAAATATATTGTTTAGAGGAATGCCCTGAATAAGGGCATTTCAGCAGCAGTCAGCTGATTTTGGGGGCAAGAACCTGAGGCAGGGATTTCAGAGAGGAAAAGGAGGCACTGCTTAGCATGATGGTTAGCACAGACTGGAGCATCTGGCAATGGAGTAGTTATAATGAAGTAGGAAACAGCTGGCCATAATTTCACACCTGCATAATGATGGGCATTTTGCATGGGCCCTCTTCAGCTGTGCACTGAGGCATGCACACACACAGCTACAACAGCCACAAAACTCTGCTACAGAGGGATCAAGGGGCCACTGTGACCTGCAAACACTAACGCCATAATGGAAAGACATTCTTCCTCAGGAACAACCATCAGACAGCAATTAAAGGTAAGTGCACCATGTTTGCAAAGACTGAAGGAAATCATGGAAAGAAACCTTTATGAGCAGAACTGTAGCCTCTCTCTCATTGCTACAGAACTCCCCTGTAGTACTGGAGTGTTAGAAAGCATGATACCCTTGTAAATCAGGGGAGTGAGGAGTGACTACATATAATGCAGTCAGTGTGCGGCTGAATGAAACCCTGATGAAGCATGCATGCTCCCAGCTTGCTGGCTATGGAGTGAATCTCAGTGCAATCACTGGAGAGAAAAAGACAGGTGCTATAGAAACATAAGATATTGCTGCAAAACAGATCCCCAGCAAGGGGTCTTGGGTTTACCTTACCAAGGTGCTGACTCAGACGGGCCTTGCTGACGCTCCAGTCCTGTAAGGTGCTGAACACTCACCTCCCATTGACTTCAGTGGAACCAGTTCCTTGAGTACTGATTTGTAGGGCCAGTCCCAGCAAGAAACACCAGCTGCTCTGGGAATCCAGCTCTGATTTTGGGAGGCTCTGGTCTCTAATGCTTGGTTTCTCTCCAGCCTTATTGCTGATTGGGTGTAGTTCCACAGCCAGTGACTCACTTCCCTTACAATATGGATATTTACTAATCTATATTAAGTGTTTCTAAAGTGAGGTGGTGTTGCAAATAGCTGTACATGTAACCACGTTTTTGGATCGCTGGCCGTCGCAAAAAAGAAACAGTTCCTCTGGAACCGAAACCAACATTTTTTTTGCCATTTTGGCTATCGAAAAATTAAAAAAAAAAAAAAAAAAGCATCTTGAGTTGAATGAAATATTGTATTTGACCTAAAACATTTAGTTTCCAGGCATTTTTAAAATAAAAGGACAGGAAATCATTCACCAAGGGATGGATGATGGTGCTGTTGCCCCATAATCATTACCCCACTGCTTAGAGCAGGGGTCGGCAACCTTTACTATCAAAAGAGCCATTTTGCCCCCTCTTCCACTGACTAAAGAAAAATAGTCTGGAGCCGCAAAACATAGCTTACTGTGGCTGAAGAGCCGCATGCGGCTCCGGAGCCGTGGCTTTTCGCAGCTGAAGAGCCGCATGTGGCTCCGGAGCCGCGGGTTGCCAACCCCTGGCTTCGAGCATGCAGCTGGGGCATAGAAAAGACATGTTTGAATCTGCTCTGGAGCAGGGACTTAGAACCCAGGCTCTCACCTCCCACGTGAGTGCCCTAATCATCTGGGTATAGGGCATGCTGGGGTCAGTGGTCTCAATCTCTCCTGTTGGAGCCGTTCTACTTTATATCGATGTTCATTGGAGCAGGGACTGTAACCCACATCTTCCACCTCCCAGAGAGTCATTTCCTCTCTCTAGCCCCATTTGTACTGCAGTAGCACCTGGGGGCCTGATCTTGGATGCCATAGAATCACAGAAGATCAGGATTGGACAGGACCTCAGGAGGTCATCTAGTCCCACCCTCTGCCATTGTGCTAGATGCCACAAACAGAACAAGAAGATGGTCTCTACCCCAGAGAGCTTAGTAACCACGTCATGTTGCCGGTGTCACGGCTGCCTGCACAGTAGGGGCTGGATTGAGAGCCACCCAATTCAGTTGTATAAACAGCAATGTGACTATCAAACCCAGGCTAGATTCAAACCAGTGATTTAAAAGTGAAGGGTTCAATCTCTCTCTGCCAATGACTTTAGACAGCTCGTTCCCCCTTTTAAAGAATTTTCTCTAACAAGTCCCTTATATTCTGGCATGGTTTTAACTTCCGCTCTTTGTATGTGCTGCATGCTCGGTTTCTCTTTCATCTGTTTACACGGGGAGGATTTTTCACTTCCTGCATGTTCCTAGGAAAGCCCGGTTAGCAATCCAACCCCACTTTTGACAGTATTTTATAGAGTCTGCTGAAATGAAATTAAAATGCCAGCCCCGCACCTTGCTAAGAGCTGATGCTGCAGCAGCGTCTAAAGGGAAACTTTCAAAGAGGAGGAGAAATGAAGGGGGCAACATTTGCAAAAATCATCCCTGTGCTGCCAACACAATCCAGAACTTGAAAACCCTGGGCTTCAACCTGTGATGGGCTGAGCTGCTGCAAGCTCCACTGAAAGTAATGCCATTCAGGATTTGACCCAGTGGGCCAGATTCTCATATATTATATGAGCACCCAGCAGCTCTCACTAAAGTGCCTAAACGGGAGCTAAGCTCTTTTGAAAAACTGTCCCTATGGGGGTTGTAGTAAAAATTCACCCCAACAAAGCCTTCCCCAGGGTCTCCATGGCTGGGTCTGTCCCTTACTCCATGGACTATATTCAGATGTGGGGCTGGATGGGGAGTTGAGTGACACCCAGCTGGGCTGACGTGGGTTATAAAGCAGATTAGAACCAGTAGTGTCAGCGAAAGCATATGTCTGTCCCAAAAACAGACCCATGCTGCCCGGAACCACCCTATCAGAACCCACCCCCCTTACCTGATACCACGCCATAAGAAAAAAACGCTTCAGCAGCACCAGGTGGTTGCAAAGTCCCCTTCCACCTATTCTCACACAGCTCCTGAAGCTGCAGAAAGGGGAAGGCGTTCCCTTCCTGCCTCACCTTTCCAGTTTCCCCGCATTGCCAATAAAGGCCCAGTCATCCGAATGTCTTCTCCTCGTTAACTCTTTGCTGACAGGTGAGAGATGAACAGTCACATATGAGAGACCTCAGTTAGGTGATTCCCACGTGCCCAAGGACGCGCACTCTGGGGTCAGGAATCGTTCAGCATGGTCTCTTTATGGAAACAGCTGGGATTTAAAAGAGTGGCCAGACTTCTAGTGGCAGGAAAGTGCTGGGAGTTTAGTGCTGTCTTCTCACTGGCCCTTCCCAAAGAAATTCATTTCCTGGAATAACAGGAAATCAAGGTGTGCCCCCAGAACCAGCCCTTGTCACAATCAAAGCCCAGCAGCTTGCACCAGGCATAGGCAGAGTAAGCAATTGCTCAGGGGCCCGAGCAGCTCAAGGGAGCCCCCCCGATTTGCTCTTATTAGAAGAACTTGCTTGTGTTAGTGGGGGTGGGAGGAAATATCACCAGCACGTTCGTTGGGATCTATTAGCTTGCATGTGGCAGACATGAGTCACAGCATTGCCGAGGACATGAGGGAAGCAAATCTTTTTTGGATTCAGCTCCAATGACCAGAGTGGTCAGAGCAAGCATCATAAAGGCTGCTGGGTCTTTCCAGGGCAGGAAGAATCTGGATGGAGGGACTCGGTGAGCCTAGCCTCTAAGGGATTAAAGGTCCTGATTCAGCCAAGCATGTAAGCACATGTTTAAAGCTAAGCACATGAGTAGCTCCATATATTTCCACTGGGATTACTCAGGTGCTTAAAACTAACCACGTGCTTTGTGGAACCTGGCTTTCGCTGAGCATAAACACAGGGCTTTTGAAGAAGGGGGTAAAACACTACCAACAACGCTGCAATGTCTTCAGCCAATGCTTCAATTTTTTGTTTTTCTCCAAAACAATATGAATCTGTAGCACTTTAAAGACTAACAAATTTCTGCGGGCATAAGCTTTTGTGGGCTGCAACCCACTTTGTCAGATGCATGTGGGTTGCAGCCCACAAAAGCTTATGCCTGCAGAAATGTGTAAGTCTGTAAAGTGCTACCGGACTCTCGTTGTTTTTGCTGTATACAGACTAACACGGCTACCCCTCTGGAATTTTTTGCCAACAATTTTTGGGACAGCAAATTCCCTGATATATGTGGCACAGGGAAGGTGTGGGGGTGTGTGCACGCATGCAGATTTCTGTGCATTTTGTGAGGTGCATGCAACTGTGAAATCAAACTGAAGCTTCTTTATATGTCTGCCAGTCAGGTACAATTCCATTCATTTCAACTCACATTCATTTCATTTCGAGAGAGATGTTCTCTCTCCTCTTCCCACACCCATTGCAATTGGACAGTCTGAATCTGACGTACGTGGCAAAGCTCTCTTTGGTTACAACTGCAACGTTACTGCTTTCAGAGAGATATAAATGTCCTGTTTCCTTCCCACTCCGCCCCAGCTGCTTTGATGCACTGGACTCATTCTGAGGAAATGGGTCTGATGAGGTCTTGAGGGAAAGTTCCCTTCTGTAGGAGATCCTGGCTCACCTTCCAGTCAGTCTCTTTGAAGCCAGTCAGAAATCCCTCTTTCTGGGGAGGAGGAAAAACAAATCTAGATGAGGACCGGTAGGAAGAATGGGATGGAATTAAGAAAGGGACTTAGGGCTGACTAGCAGAAAAATGAGATTTTGAGATCTGTTCGGCTTGATTGTTGGATTTGTTTCTTAAAGGTTGCAGGGTGGAGACGTGGCTTGAGCCATTAAAACTAGATTTGATGCAACAGTACAGATCAATCCTGTATTGGGTCCAGAGAGATGGACTGGGTGGAACCATACCCTAGCAAAAGTTTTTAGTATAGATCTGGCTTTAGTCAGCTAGAAACAGGTTAATTAAACCAAAATAAGAGCATTCACACGCCAGCTTTTGCACCAGTTAAATAGTCTTTTAAACAGATACAATTAAAGTTAGACTGGTGAAGCTTTCCCATGTAGACAAGCTCTTACATATGGAGAGAAGAGACTCCAATAAGATTACATCAGGTCCCATGTACACATTATTCAGCAACAGGAAATTCCCAAGACATCCCACCCTCTGTTATGGAATAGTCAGGCCCTTTGTTTTCAGTTTTTAACTGATTTTTGCCAAAAGTTTCCCAGGTTTTACAAAAGCCATCATTCGGCTTTTACCCATTTTCACCCATATTTTGGAAGTGCTGGCATTCCCACGAACCACCTCCCTGCTCTGGAATGAGAGATGGTGACTCCATGTTACCTGGGCCTGAGAACTGGATACCACCAGAATTATCTCCCCTTCCCCGAACTGCAGATGATGTTCGTCATCTGACATGTGAGTCTGGATTGCTTGAGCCTGGAACGTGAAAGACGGGGAGTTACTTTCCTCGGAATCACTGACCCCTTCCCCCACCAGCAGGACGAGATTGCACGTGGTGGAATTTGGATTTGTACGTTGTGTCAGAACGGTGCGATTGGCTCTTGATAGCCACATTCCATCCCACGTGTCATTGCTGAATTAGCAAGTCCTTTTCGGATCACACCACGGCAAGCAGCAGCACCTACACCCGGACTGGGAACGCTGGTAGTAGGAAATGCTTTACATTATTTCCATGTTCCCAACCCTTTTGAGTGAAAGCCCCACTAATTAACACTAGGTGAAATATGCGCTCCTCCTCACCGGCCATAAACACGTATCACCCCTATAAACACACACACTACCACCACCAATTATATAACACTAATGACATTAATAAATGACTCTTACCTGAGTTAGGAGCTCAGCCTTTCCTGGCGCAGCCGCCACCACACGCCCACGTGGCCCCCCCTTCCCATCCCGAAGTGACTAAGGGTACTGGAGGCAGGCCCTGGCGGGTTGGCCGGGGCTGCTCCAGGCCCCCACCAGGGTGGAGCTGCTCCTCTCTGGCCGGTGCAAGGTTACTCCGCTCTGGCCAGCGTGGAGCTTGGAGCGGGGGCTAAATGATCTCAATATCACTGAAGCCTCATGGACCCCCTGTAATCTCTGGTGCCCCTCCCCAGGTTGGGAACCATTGATTTAGGGCCTCTCCTCCATCCCCAGGAACTGCTGATTGTCTCAAACAGCTGATGGCCATCACACTGTTCCCTCTGCTTGTGTGAGATGTTGGTTTGTCGTATAGGTCATCTGCACTGCCTATTTAGATAATCCGCTTGTCCAGGCAAGGACTGTCTGCTCTTCTGTTTGTACAGCACCTCCCACAATGGGGCCGGAGTTTGGGCTGGTTCACTAGGCACTACCGTAACACGCGTGATTAAGAATAGAAATGAATAATACCGACAGAAGCCAGGTCTACGCTAGAGAGCTTGTCAGCATAGCTTTGCCAGTCAGAGGTATGAAAAAACCACCCCGACTGACATCGCTGTGCCGGCAAAATTCCTGAGTACATGCAGCTATACCAGAAAGAGTCCCTTTCCTGGTATCGCTTATGTTGTTATGGTTTAGCTCTACTGGGAAAATAACTCCTTTGGCTGGTCAAAGCAGTGTCTCCAGTAGAGGGCTCTGCTACATAGGCTTAGCCACACCAGCAGAGTCTGGGGAGTGTAAACTAGCCCCCAGAGCCCAGAGAAACCCTTACAAAATTCTTTTGCTGAAGATCAGCCTTTGAATCAACCCCAGCTGCGTCATGTTTGTGAATTAGCGTTCGAGTAGCACCACCAGGCCCCAATGGAGATTTGAACCCCCCTCTGTGCTCGGTACTGTACGAACACAGTGAGAGATGGGCCATGAAGAGTTTACGGTTTAAATAAATCAGACAAAAGGTGGGAGGGGAAACAGGCATAAGCAATTTGTCCAAGGTCACACATTAGGCCAATGAGCCGAACCCAGGTCTCCCAACTCCCTGTCCAGTGTCCTAGCCACTAGACCAGCTCGACTCAGCCTTACGTTACAGCAGGCAGCTGGTGTTTCTTACCTTGAACAGGAAGCCCAGAGGCAGCTCATTGCTGCTGCCGCCGCCTTTTTCATCATCTGGGGTGAAGCCAAACATAATCTGAAATCAGAAACACATTTTATGGGTCCAATTACTCTACCTTCTTTGCCCATGCACAGAACTATTCCTTTTGTGGACTTTTTTTGGCTGCTGGTTACATCACAGACTACACAGAGATCCACTTTGCAAAATCGGTTTTAGAAAATGATGTAGGAGCATAGTTGGGAAGTGGAATTAATCTGGCCTTTCAGTTGGGAGTCCCTGCTTCCTTCAGTGGATTCCCATAGATCTTCTGATTTAGATCCAGATGCTGTTACCCTTAAAGGGCCACTAGCCCTCCTGGGGAAACCGACTACATCCGGAATAAAGCACTAACAATTGTGTGTAAGACCAGGCGATTCTGATCCTGCAACATTTCCAGTCCGTTAAAGATTCACAGGGGCAGATCACTAACAGAGTGCTAAGCAGCTTCATTTCCATTGGAGGAGTTTTGCAAACAGCACGATGGCTTGCTCCTCATGGGGAAAGTCACAAACTTTGGTTAAACTTTGCTTTATCATCCTCCTCCTCAATCACGTGTATTGCAATAGTTCCTAGGAGCCCCAGTCATGGATTAGGACTTCACTGCACTAGGCACTGTACAATGACAGCGATTAGATGCAGTTTGTTTCCCCCCCCGACAGGCTCTCTTCTTTTCACATCTGATGACAAGAAGCATGGTCGTGCCAAATGAGAGTGCTTGTTTCTAAACGTGTGCCGAGTGGAAATGCCTTTTGCCTCAGCTTTGTGACAAGAGGTGCACAAATCCCATTATAATTCAGCAGGAGTTGGGTATCTAAATCCCATAGGCTCCTGTGAAAATCCCAGCCTAGTATCATTTTACAATGCAACACAAGCCTGGGAAATGGATGGGTGAGGGACAGGTTCAAGGAGTAAGCATTCAGGGGCGTGGGGGAAAACCTCACCTCTTGGAGGGCTGGTGGCACAAGGAAGCCACAGAAAACGTATCACTGTGTGAGAGAAGTCCCCAGCGTTAGAGGGGCAAAAGCCCTCCCTGCGTGCAGGAGAGCAATTAATAGGAAAGTGCTACGCGCCTTCTTTTGGCACTCTAAATAGCAGCAGGACATCGGTTATTGTTCAGCTGTTTCTTGATGGAAACAGGGTTTGTGTGACATCTTAATTTCTATCCAAACATGACCGGGTTTGGACAAAGGGAGGAAAAAACTTGTCTTATTCTGCAAGTATTTTCCTATTCACCCTGGATTAAGAAAGCAAACCACACCATGGACAGCATGCTCCACCGAGGGACCAGGGCCCCACTGCTGGGAACGGCTCTCCTCCCCCATCGTCCTGCAAGCTGAAAAGGAGCCTTGGAAGATGAGAAACTTGCAATATATGTTTTGCCACGAGCTCTTGCTTTTCAGTTGCAGAGGACTGCGTCAGTTGCTTACACGGGTCACTGCCCCGATACAGGGTCTGGTTGTCAGTAATATTTCTAGCAAGGACATATACAATGAAAGCAGGTTTCCTATTTTGGTCCTACCACTCCTCACCCCACTTTTCCAGTAGCTCCCCCCTTTCATATCTTCAATATACCTGCTTGCCCGCTACTCAGATACCTGCAACGACTTTGCTTCATCCTAATTGTCTCTTACCTGAGTTTTGGTCACCTGTGGGGAAACGTTTAGTTCTTCCATACTCCCATCACTCCCACGCTCCTCTTCGACCTCCCGGCTAAGCTGGCCAACCGTCTGCTCAGTCTCTGACTGCTGCTGCTTCCGGCCCTTGCCCAGTCCCTCTGTTTCTGGTGGACTGGAGCCGCTGGTGCCGGCTGGGTCTTGACAGACTTTGTGGGCTTGGGTAGGAGATGAAGAATCTTCGTCAGGAAGGCACGAGACATTTTCAGGGCAAACTAAAACCTCACCGAGGGGCATCACGTTCCCAGGCTGATTTGATTCCTCCTTGGGAGCTGGGGGTTGGATGTCTGAGGGCTTGGTCTCCTCTCTCGAGTCAGATGAAGAGGATGCTTGCAGAGATTGGATTTCATTGCTCACTTGGAGTACAGAGCATTCATTTTCCCCCTGCAGGTCACTAGCATTGGCCTCAAGGCTTTGAGAAGGAAGGGTTTGTGTTGATGCACCATCAGAGGGCAGCTGGGACTTTTCAGCTCTGCCCCCAGCTTCAGCTAAAGCTTCAGATAAAATCTCTGCAGCCATGGCGGCTGCAATATCTTCGACTCCCCGGTGTGGCCCCTCTGTAGCTCTGCTGGGTTCATCCAGAGTCCTGGTTTGGTTTTCATCTTGGAGTTCAGTGGCACCGGAAGACACTGACTTCACCTCTGGTGCTGACATGGATTCTCTCTTGTCATGGGTCGAAATGGCAGGAGACGTAGGTGTCTCATCCTGGACTTCGCTGGCACCAGAAGACATGGACTCCACCTCTGCTGCGGACATGGATTCTCTCTTGTCATGGGTCAAAATGGCAGGAGACGTATGTGTCTCATCCTGGACTTCACTGGCACCAGAAGACACGGACTCCACCTCTGCTGCGGACATGGATTCTCTCTTGTCATGGGTCGAAACGGCAGGAGATGTAGGTGTCTCATCTTGGATCTCACTACCACCGAAGAATGCGGACTCCGCCTTTGCCTCTGAAACCGATTCTCTCTTGTCACACGTTGAATTGTCAGGAGGCAGCGCAGGGGTCCCGTCCGCAGCCTTTCCCAGTGATGTGGCAACAACAGGTGGACTACTCACCGGGGAGGAGATGACAAGCGAACGCCTGTTACTGCGTATGGGAAGACAGTGCTTTTACTCATACAGGACGTTCTTCCTGTGATGCACATTACCTGTCTAAGTACTTTGCACCTCCTCCAGGACAGCGCACGTTACGCTAAAGCCTAACGCATGTGCTCCTGCCAGGAGCACAACTCAACGAGGCTCCAAGCAGACAGACTGCAGCAAGTCTAAGGATCCCTGTCAGCTTGGCCTTGTCAAACCAGGGTTTGAACAAGGAAGCTGCATGGCTATGAGTGTCTATAGCTTGAGCTAAAGGACTAACTCCCCTAGCTTTGAACTGCCACAGACTTATTCTCTCTGGTCTGGACCCATGGTAGGAGTGTGAAGTGAATGTCCCACATGAGACAGTGGGTTACATTGATTGAAATCTGTGAGTTTCCCTCCCGGGAAGCTGGATTTTAAATACTCAATATCCACTGATGCGATGAATGTACCCAGTTCAATTTTTATCCCTGGGAAGTGAAGAGAAAGTATAAAAATCCAGTATCCAAAACACACCCATTGACCAAAGTACAACTGGTCAGGAATTCCAGCTAAGGGTATCTTAGCCAGGGGGTTTGAGAAGGCTTCTCCAGAAACAGATTTAAAAAAGAGTATCTAATGATTTTCTGAGATGGCAAAACTTGAGACACATTTATGGGCCCTGATTCTCAGAGGGCGAGCACTCATCACTATTTGAAAACCAGGCCCCATTAGGGAACCTCAGCCCAGACTTCCTAGAGTTGTGGCAGGCCCCCAAATCAATTTGGGAATCTTGGTCAGAGTCTCTTTGTTCCATCTTTACGTGAATGTGACTATTCTGCGACTCACTGAATTTTATTTATATTCCCTTAAAGAAACAGTAAACATCAGAGAATCAGGGCCTAAAGGCAAAGGAGAACGTTTTCAACGGCTCCAAAGAACTCAGAAACTTAAGTTCCGTTGAAAGTCAATGGGACGGAAGAGCCAGAATCACTCGGGTACTTTAAAAAATGTTACATGATCTAAAATGGCACCCAGAGCTCGTCTTGTTTGAGATTTAGCATCTCTCTAGCCCTCGTCTACCATGGAACCTGGAAAGCCCTTTACCTTGGCACTCCTTTGATGATAAAGACTTTGCTGGAGTGCTGCTTTTCCAGTTTGCTCATCACCTCATACAAGTCGTGGTTCAGCTGAAAACAACGGGAGAGAAACAAACATCAGAACCTATAATGAGATGATGCTACATAGCTGCTCTCTCTGCTTTCATTTAATGCCTTCATGTGGTTTCTCTTCACATCCCTGTAAGCATGGACTCACCCGCTTTCTGAACTACAGCCTTCCACTATAACATGGGCTATCTAGAGGACTCAAGACAGGAAATCATTTCTGGAGGAGTCCTCCGTGCTTCTCCCATCCCTTCATTTGGGGCTGCATTTGTCCCGCAGTCTCCAAACCTTCCCTTTGACAAAGTCATAACAAGAACCAATGGCTGGATGTTAAAGCTCCATACATTCAAACTGAAAATCAGGCAGAAATTTTTAATGGTGAGGGTGATTTAACCATTGGAAGAAACTACCAAGGAAGTGATATCTCAATGTCTTCAGATCAAGACAGGATGATTTCTGAGGTAATGTCTTTTTTTGGACTAACTTCTGCTGGTGGGAGAGAGAACCTTTTGAGTTTACACACCGCTCTTCTTCAGGGCTGGGAAATGTACTCAGTGTCCTCACAACAGATTTTTAGCGTATTTCAAGGGACCATTCAAGGTGAAGTGGCCTGTTAACACCTTTCCAGTCATGGGAGGGGGGAATTAACTAGGACCAGAGGGGGTGATTACAGAGTCAGCAGATTTTTTTTTTTACCTTCCCGATTCTCCTTTAGGTGGCAGCAATGGGCGATTATTGCTAGAGCTCAAAGGAAGAGTTTTTAAAGAAATTGACACCCCCATTACTAGGAAAACACATAATCTGTGCGTCATTTAACAGGCTTGTATTTTAAGGGTCAGTCTCTCACCTTGCTCATCTCCTTGTAGAAGATGTCTCTTAAATTGGAAATATTCTGGAAGATTGTCACGTAGCAAGCAATTCGGCTGTTCAGAAACAACAGAAAGAAAGAAAAGCACATTGAGTCGTGCCATGCAAGGAAAGGAGCGGAAGGTGAAGCAATGAAGAGAACAGGTTGGAATAGCGACGGGTTAATTGACGAGTGGAACAACTTACCTGAGGCTATGATGGAGTTGCCATCTCTTGAAGTCTAGAGATCAAGACTGTCTGTCTTTTTAAAGAGAGGTGCTTTAACTCAAACAGAAGTTAGGGTCTTAATGCAGAAGTTCCTAGGTGAGGCTCCCTGGCCTGTGGTAGGCAGGAGGTCAGACCTGGCGGGCATAATGGTCCCTTCAGGCTTTAAAAATCTATGACTACTATTACTGGGCTGCTATTCTGCACAGCTGTCGATCCTTTCTGTGCGAGACTTCCATCACTTTATATCCAGAGTACTATGAAGCTTCAGCATTACTGTAGGCTGGGGTATAGAGAGGTGAAGTGTCTTGTGGGGCTATAGCAGGGCTAAGAAAAGAGAACAGGAGTCCAGATTCACAGTCAATTACATTAACACCTTGAGTACACCTGCTTTCCCAGTCGTCTTGGTGCTACATGATTTGGGTACGTCCTCCGTGTGACTTAATGAAGCGAGTAGGAAAACGGGAATATTGTCTGAGCAGAGCACTGATAAAAAAAGCTAACTCACTAATTCCCTTTTATATTAATTAATGTGGCCAATGGAACTGGCTGGTGGGCAGAAATAAACGTCTTTCTCAGTAGACCAGTCAGATGTGCCAGGTGGGTGAGGTAATATCTTTTATCTCACCCACCTTGTCTCTTGAATGTGCTGGGACCAACCTGGCTTCAACAAACACTGCATACAACTGTGGTCTACTGCGCAAAGTTCTCAATCTGCACATTTCCCTAACAGGGATGGTGTGTGGATACAACATTTGTGAAGCACTCGCATATTATCGCAATGGCCCCCAGCATGTGAATACACATCACAAACATTTTCACCCTTCCCCCTTTGCGGGTGGGGAAACTGAGGCACAAAGCAGGTAAGCTATTTGCCCAAATGCATACAGGAAGTCTATGGCAGAGCCAGGAATAGAACCTGGATCTAGAGCCATTTGGAAACTTTTCAATACAAAAAATTGGGTTTTGGTTAAAAATGAAATTTTATTGCAGCCAAAACATTTTGCGAAAATGTGTTATTTTGACCAACGTTTGACTGATTGGTTTCTCAGAGCCAGAACGGACTTCCTGAAGCAGGGGAGAAGACAGAATCTGACTTTTCTGATCCAAAACAGACATTTCAACACAATTCCACTGTCATGAAAGCATTTGGTTTTATTTTTGATCCAATTGTGGAGCAAAAACAAAATGTCAAAACCTCGAAAGTTGTCACAAAATGGAATTGGCATTCTCCAGCCAAACTCCACCAGGATTTCTGTTCTATTTAGGTTCTTATACTGTGGTAGGTTCCTATACCGTGCTCATCCTTGTAGCATCTGAGCACAGTGTAAGAGTCTATACAGACTAGAGATCTAGTGTCTGAGTCCAAGTCCAAAGTCTTAACCGTAAGACCATGATATAAGCAAGAATTAAGTGTTGCTCTTGCCCTGATTCAATTCCAATACAAATTGCTTGCAAATTAAAATGAGTAAAATGTGTCAGTAAATTAATACAATTTCTAAAATGACAGGGAGTTGGGTGTCAAAAAGGCAGTGTGTGATGACGAGACATGCATAACAATTCTTGCTAATGGATAGATAATATAGTTTCGCTTCCGTTGGAGAAACCTTGTATTGCTGCCCTTTCAAGCAAAGAAACAAAGGCAAATATAGTTCATAGTATTGTTATACAGTACAGCAGCCACATTCTCATTTATGAATCTTTACTGCCATCTTTTGGTCATTAATCATCAGAACTTTTCAACCACAGATCTCAAAGCACTTTCACTGGAAGGTGCTCTGTGTATTTATTACAGTGGGATAACGGAAGATGAGGCTAAGGCCAGATTTTCAAAATTGGCTGCAAATTTTGGGTTCCTGTTTAAGGTTACTTCATTTTAGAAGTCTAAATATTTAGAGACTGTTCATTTGACCCGTGTCTTTTCTTTGGACAAAATTGTTTGGTAAAGCAGAGGAGATATTTGTTTATGTGCTAAAGGTTTGTTGAATTAGATTGTATATCACACAGTTGCATGGCTTGACAAGAAAATAACCAGTGCTGGCTGTGGAATGGCTTCATCCCGTCTCCCCCCGCCCCCAACAGGCAGAAGCAAGAGCAGGAATCTCTGCACGATACAGCTATCTGTGAGGTGGGGAGAGATGATAGGGGTTTAAGAGGTAAGATTTGAGAAGCTGTAAGTTAGGAGTGAGGAGGATAAAATCTCATTTATTAGAACTCCAGGTTTTTAACTCACATCACATTAACTTGTCTGCAAAAAAAAAATTTACTCTGCTTTTCTTAATTCCCAGCTACTTAAAAAAACCCAGAATTGAAGGAGTTTAGGGTTATTATTGTATAGTTCAAAGATTGACTCGTAATCTTTATATTAGAGGAAAGTAACACTAAACCCTATTGCCTATCAGGCAATATTCCACTTGGATGCCTGTGAGGTGAACAAGCTCATTCCCTGGCTAGGTTTCTCTGCCATTCTGCACCCCTGCTATGAGCCGTCTCTGCTGTAGCATAGGACAGTGGCAATGCTGAGTTTTCCTGGTGAATTATGAATGAGAAGCTCTCTGCTATGCCATGGAAATGAGCATTTTGGCTCCCCGAAGTCCTCCTGATCACATGCGAGTTCTCCTTTAACTTGCCATTTTTATGCTGCTCATTAAAGCGGGGTGATTTTCTGGCTGGTTTAGCAGGCAGGAATGAGACCTTACCTGCTATACAGAACCGGCAGCTCTTCTCGTAGTTCCTTGTTAAGATCCTCAAACACAGTCTGAGCTTTGTAGAACTCATCTTCAGCCTGAATGACAGAAGGGGACAGCCGTCTTAAGGTACAGGAGCATGAAGCTGAGCTGTTGTGGCGAGATCCCAACGCGGCGCTACAAGAATCTTTCCACACATGATTTCCAGATGTGCTGGGTAATTGAAAGTCACTTGTGCAGCTAGAGCCAGCCCCCAGTCCCAGATACATTGCAAGCCATTTTAGCAACAACCTGGCTTTAAGGTCGCCAAGATGCTTATCCAGGACTCAACCCCATCTTCAGCATCAAAGGAGCAAAAACCCTGGGTGCCAAGAGTGGCACATGGAAGGGCACCCATTTCAGGTCACTCAATGAACCTTTTCCACAAGTGCAACTGCAGACAGAGTTGTTTGTGCTGCAATTAGGGGCAGATGCAGAATTATGTCCAGCGTGAGGCCCAACAAAAAGCCAGGACTGATTAGGGCCAGGTGGAGATGAAGCTCTGAGTTACATGGGAGCAGCTCCTAGGTTCTAATCTCTGAGGGCTGAAAGGGCAGCCTTTACCTTTGCAATCTTCGCTTCATCTTTCTTCTTGGCATTCTGCAGCGCCTCCAGGTGATGCCTCGCGCTGTCATAATCCACCAGCTTCCGCCCCCGCTTAGCTATTCGCTCCTGTTCGGAAACCAAAGGCATGGAAAGTGAGCTAGTTCGGGAGGAGAGGGCAATCTGTGTGATCCGTAGCACGTACGGGTCTGTCCCTTAGACTCTACGTGGCTCAAGGGAGTTGCACGCTATAGCTGCGCACGTTGCTCAGTCTTATTGCACCCTGAATGCCTGGGACACATCATGACCCCCTGTAGGTGGTGCTTACCACCTGGTGCATAGTATCTGTTTACATCGCTGTCCAGGGCCCATCCTGTGCTGCATCCCAGCAATTGTTTGCGCCCTGTAAACTTATGCAAAGCCTCTTATTTTACTTGGAACAAGGGTCAGGGTGCAGCTTTCTGAAAACACAGCCTATGTTTACACTTGGTGGTACCTTAATTTCACTGAACTGAGCCATGTAGTTCTCCATGGTCCTCACCGCCTGGTCAGCTAGTTTTTCCTCATAGTCTTCCCACAGGAGGTCATTGCTCTGGAAACGAACACACAGGGGACATTTTAAATGCTGCTGCATTGTAAGACTCAGTCAGGTTCAGTCTGCACCACCACACTTTTTTCCCTGGATCATTCCCTAGGGTGAGGATGGTTTACAAATTAGGGGTGCGAGGGTGGGATTTAGGAACCCCAGGTGCAGTCCCCTGGTTTGCCACAGGCTGCGTGACCTTGGGCAAATCACTTTGCATCTTTGTGCTTCAGTTTTACACGTCAGCTTAATGGCAGTTGCCCACCTCACAGAGGCGTTTGAGGATAAATACCTTAAAGATGGCTCAGATAACATGGTGATGGGTGCTGATAAGTACAATGGACACAATTAATTTTTCAGCCTCTTCTTTTCAGTCAGTGGATCACTGAAGGCTTCGTTATAAACAAACAGACCAGGCTATTATCCTTCAAAATGATAGGCAGGTGCTGCTGTGTATATGTGCGCACATGCACATTTTTGTTTTAAATTAGACCGTGAAATCTGTAGAGCACGGAAACTTGGGGAGACTTTCCAAGCTCATTTGGAGGATCTAGCCACAAAGCTTCCATTCATTTAAAAACCTTTTGAGTTGGCTTTGAAAAGGACAGCCACTTGTCTGATGCAGCCTTGGTATAGTCATGTTGCTCCCAGGATATTAGAGAGACAAGGTGGGGGAGCTTTTATTAGACCCACTATTGTTGGTGAGAGAGAAACTTCTGAGCTGACACAGAGCTGAAGAAAAAAAAAAGCTACTTTCGGGAAAGTCTACAACACAGTGAAAGTTCCCTATTATTTCTTTTTAATATATGTTGGGTACAAACATGGCCCCTGTTACTGTACTATTTATCACCTCAAGCTTTTTAATGTATTTTTCTCCCTCACAACCCACCTCGGAGGTAGAGCAGAGCTATTATCCCCATTTTACGGATTGGTACCTGAGGCACAAAAGAGGTTAAGCGACTTGCTCAAGGTCACACAGGAAGTCTATGGCAGAGCAAGGACTGGACTCTGGGTCTCTGAAAATCCAAGCTAGCACCCTAACTGGACCATCCTTCCTCTTATTCCACCCTTCAGTGAGTGAAGATTTTCTAGTTAGTGTTTTTTACTCCAGGAAACTTTCATCCCATCTCTTACCTCTGCAATGGCTTTCAAGTCCCCGTGGCCATCCCATTCCACATCATAAATTTCATGCAGGGTTTCTGCCACTTTCTTGGAACTCTCGTGCATCACTGGAAGAGACAACCAGGCACGTGACAAAGCTGCTACCATCCCAGAGTCATTAACACCCCCCTAAAGCCAATTTCCCTGCTGTGTCACTAAGGAGAGCTATGAACAGAAGACTTCACCCCTTAGAGATCAGATGTACCCACATCCTGTAGTAATAAAAGACCTTGGTGTTAATAAAAGTCAGGGGAAGACTATCACACCCGAGAGAATAAACCCAAGGCAAATGCGGTAAGCAAGTAAGTTTGGGATAAGGGGAAAGCTGCCAGACTGGATTCAGGAGCGGCTTCTCCAATCTTTGACAGAGGCTGGGTGGCAGGGAGCATCAAGGATCAATGACAATGGTTTAAAATTCTTCTTCAAAAGCAGTTTCTCAATGTTGAGCTCTTCCAAGCCTCCCAGGGAAATTTAGATGCACAATTCCCTACTGAAATGAATGGGATTGTACATCTAAATCCCCTAGGAAGGTTTTGAAAATTTCAGCCCCAGGCCCACAGCCCCCACACCAGGAGGGAGGGTCAATACAGGTAGGAAGGGTGGTGGTAATAGTGCACTGGGGACTCAGGAGACCTAGGTTCTACACTCAGCTCCAGCAAGACACTTAGCCTCTCTGTGCCTCAGTTTCCCCATCTGTAAAATGGAGATGGTAACACTGGGGAACTGGGAAGGTAAAGTCCATTAAGGAAAGTGAAGCACTCAAACTACAGTGGTGGGGGCCATAAAAGAATTTAAATAGATACCCATCATCCCCATTTTACAGAGAGGGTCAAGTGAGGTGACGCATAGAGGGAACCAGTATAAAAAGTGGGATTAGAACATGGTGGTGCCTGACTCCCAGACCTTGGAGCACTAAAAAGTTTTGCACTCCGCTCATTAAAACTATTGCTAAGTCTCACAATTTTATCTCTAGTCTTGAGATACTTGATAATTTCCCTAAAGCCCCAGCTCCTGGAGTCATGTGGTTAACTTAAAATCTCAGTTTTCTTTTAAAAAAAAAGAGCACATGTTGCTAGACTTCCTGGTTACAGAGAAAGGCTTGAAAACGTGACTCAAGTGCGACTCGAAAGGTTCAGAAACCAAGTAAAAAGAACCCCAAATTTCTTATTAAAAAAAGAAATCCTGATTTTTAGGTCAGTCTCATGATTAGAGACCTGCGCAGATACAAATATGTGGATCCACGTGCAATCAGCATCTACTGGAATAAACTTTTACCAGACCCACGACTGGCCCTCCCTCTTTTAGATTTAACTGCATCTGCACATCAGCTGTTTTGGAGATGGCAGCCCTCCGTCAGCTGTTGAGCCCCTCATCATCCAAAACAGCTGATTTTTCAAGGATCGGGGTCAGCCACATGGGGTGTCAGTGATGTGGCAGGGAATCAAGCAGCAAACTGTACATTTGAAGAACGAACTGGAATTTCTTACCTTTCACAGCACTGAGGAAAGCCTTAAGATCCTTGTAGAGTTTGTGGCCTTCAATCTGAAAAGCAAAGAAGAGCAATAGCCAGGGTTTGCATCAGCAGCAAGGTGGGATAAGGTAAACGTTGTGGTTGAGTTAGATCTGGACAGGGCATATTGCATCCATATGTAGACGCATGACAGGCTCCAAAGAGGACACATTGGGTCCACATGGCATTTTTTCCTGTTCCTAGCCTTTCATGAGAACGGATCAGGTTCTAGTCAATCAGAAATGTGCCATTTTTTGTTGAACCCTTCCCTACCCATTTACCCTTCAGTGCTCCAGTTCCTGGCTGGCTGCACCTGCGTGACTCATGACTGGTTACAGCGGAGAGTGTCTTTGAAAGAAAACCAGCCTCTTTCTCCCCCCCTCCCTGCCCATTTCCCCTCTCCAATACATCAGACACACCTACTCCCTGATTCACTCCCCTTCCGCTTTATCTCAGGAGATAACCCCCCAACCTCCACTCCTTGCTTCATATTTCAAGAGAATCCCCCTCCTCCAGATATTCAGTGACCCCACCCCCATATCTCAGATGACCTCCCCATGTTCCTGCCCCTTCCCATGTTTTAGAAGACTTCTCCCCTCTGCCCCTGTGTATCTCAGGCTCCTTTCTCCCCTGCTCCCTGCAGTCAGACCCAACCTGTTGCTGCTGGAAATTGTAAGCACTTTGTTCAAACTGCTCATCTTTGGTTTCTATGGTCTTGCCCAGCTTCTGCAAAACCTGGAGGAAGGTAGGAAAAGACACAAAGTTAAAACAAAACAAAATCTCCCTGGTAAAAACTCTGAATAAATGATAAAGTGTGTTATGAAGTTTACATTTTATTTGCTCTCTAGGAGCGTGTGCAGCACCTAGCGCAAAAGGGGACCGTGATCTCGGCTGAGGCCTCTAAGTGCTACTAATTGTATTAATATTAAGGATTTGAAAATTATTCTCCTTTCAGCTGGAACATGTGACTGTTACTGATCTTTAGGATGATCTAATCTGACCTCTGGCACAGCCACGGGGCAGAGAATTTTACCCAGCAGTTCCTGAATAGATCCTGCTATCTATTTTGGATCTTCACCTAGGTAATTTTTTCCCAAGTCAATTTCACTGAGGATTAGTGTAAGTTTGACCTTTGAAGAAAAACAAGCTTCTGTTTGGAAAAAGTTTAAACTAGCTGCAAGTCTGAGCCATTCAGGGCAGATGGCCCATGATGCAATTTCAAAATCCCCTCTTTTTGTGATCTGCATCAGCTGTACACCAAAGCAAATGGAATCCATGCCTGGTGCGGTGCTCTCTGTCCCCGACTGGTGGGGGGGCCATACGTAGAGACTGATGAGGTTACAGCAGTCTTGGCTCACAGAGTAGCTCAGGTAGCAGAGAGTCATACTCTTCAATCTGGAGGTCCCCAGTGTGATCCCTGCTACTGACAACTGTGCTGAATGTAGCGGGGGATTTGAGCTGGTCTGGTGCTCAGAACCCACTTAGCCAGCCGGAGGGAGCATGTAACATGCACCCAGTCCAGCGGGACACTCTGGGCCCGGTGATGACCCATGCAGGGGCTTAGCCGACTGCAAACTGCACTGGGTAAGCTCTGAATGAAGGCCCGCACATTTAGAAAATAGGGACTTAAGCGCTTTGTTAAACAGAGATTTCTAGCGCCAGCCCCGATTTCCGTGGGCTCAGCTTTCTCTCTAAGTCATGAGGAGCCTGGTGTTGTGTGATGGTTCACGGGACTACATGTTACCATTATGAAGAACTGAGAGAACTAGTCACTACGCAGTCTACAAAGGGGAAGGAGCCCATCCGCACTCCAGGTCAGCTGACTTCTTCCCAGTCCAGCCTGGGCCTATCAGTGACACGTGCACCCTCTCAAAGAACCTTTGCACGTCAGAGCCTCTCTCGTCTCTCCTCTGGAGTTCTCTATCATTACACAAAACTTCCTTCCCCTCCTAAACAGAATCCTCCCCCAGTTAAGAACTGAGACACAGAGAAAGTAAGGGGCTGGCCAAAAGTCACCCAAGAAGTCTGTGGCAGAGCAGGGAATCTACTTCAAGAAGGGACAATACACAACAAACTAGTCTCAAGGAGTTCCAAAGTCTTCTCCAAATCACCTCCTCTCTCTTCTCGATACCAAATGAAAATCCGTATTTTCATCATTAAAGGATAGCACCACATTCTGAGGTGCTCGAAAGTTTCTCGCCTGCGTTTGTGGTCAAACAAGAGGAAACGCCCTGCATTTTCACACATCTGAATTCTGGAGGTGTAGAGCCATGCTATGTGCACATAGCTCACGAACAGCAGTTCAGTCCAACAAGTGCCCAAACTTGCAAATAGCCAGTGAGAAAATTCCAGCTAGCAAAGGTGATTTACAGGACGGTGACTCTGAAACCGTGCTTCCACCCCAGAATAACTTTGCAGACGGTACTCCAGGTGCCCATGGGGGCACTCATGCAAATCTTGCACTAGAAACTGGTTGTAGTTTCGCATCAGATTGACAGCTCTGGAGAAGGCTAGGGCTGGTCGTCTGAGTAAATCCCCACTATGCTGAGTAGGCTTGTAAAACCGGTGCTGCCATGGCTTCATTGCTATTCATTGCCACAGCAACACTGCTGGTTGCAGCGTAGACACACCACTGGAATGGAAGAATAATTCATCCAAGCTCCACGCAATCTTTGCTTGCTATTGAGCCTACCAGGTAGGAAAACCCTTAGTTATGTGACCGGTAGGCCCCATTCAATGAGATGTAGATACTATAATGGAGATGAAGAGGCCTCTAACAGGTATTTAATTGCCCTAGGTAATTGCCCTAGTATGCTAAGCATTGTAGAAATCTGTTGCAAGACAGCCATCCACTGGAAACTAGCTGGAGGCCTCCCCTAACCGATTTCCACACAGGCCACCAACCAGCCTTCCAATGGCACTCAACCACAGAGAAGGATTCCACCTCAATGCCTGAGGTGAAAGATTCAGGTAAGGATCTCTGCACGATTGGTCAGAGGGTGAAATGGGGCTGGGCTGGCTTGACTAGGACAGCTAGGTTAATCCTGAACTGGAGTGAAATAGGCAAAACTCCTATGCTGTCGGAGAGGCTGCACTTAAAAAGAAAGAAATACCAAAGCTAGAGGAACTGGCAGAGACCAGCTCTCTTTCTACCCACTTCCTGAGCCCAGCCCCCATCTCTGCCTGACACAGTTCATAAAGAGTTTAGGTGGTTCATGCTAGCAGATGGCTCATGCTCGCATTTCTGGGGTTAACTCCGCTTGTCCGACCCCTGCCTTGTTCTGCGTTTGCTCGCCTTTGAAAGGCTCTGCCTCCAACCACTCCACTTCCTTGCAATGGCCACACTGAATCATCAGCCACGGCAGAGACCTTTTGGGTGACAAGTCAGCATTTTTTGGTACGGTTGAGAGGGTAGCCACACAACTCAGCTACCCAGAGACGTTCGGAGATCGGCCGAGCCGAGCCCCCCCTCTGTAGTAACTGAAGGTAGCGCTCCGTGGCAGTTAAATCAGGTACACATTCAGACACAGGGTTAATGCTTCTTTTTAAGCAGAGCTCCAGTCCATGTCGAGTCAGGCTCGCTGGGAATAGGTCATCAGCCTTGGTATCATCAAAGCAGCTGGCTCCGCATCCTATTTCATAATATTGTTGAATTACAAATACCACAATGATTGCAAAAGCGCCAGGAATTA
Source organism: Mesoclemmys tuberculata (assembly GCA_007922155.1). Classification (NCBI taxonomy): domain Eukaryota; kingdom Metazoa; phylum Chordata; order Testudines; family Chelidae; genus Mesoclemmys; species Mesoclemmys tuberculata. The sequence continues at coordinate 3,698,118 of ML675652.1, forward strand.
GAGAAACACGCAGGCTAATGCTCAGAACACGCCTCTCACCCACTTGCTCTGTTGCACTGCCTGATTTCTCAACTCCTTAAGTTAAGAACCTGGTAAACGGAAAGGGGAGAGGGCATTTCACGCATGCCTTGCAAAGACATCAAGCAGTAACAAACAAATTAAGTGTCGCGGTACCAGTACCTTCTCTTGGGCTCGGCTGAATCGCTTTTGAACCTGCTTTGCAAACTGCCCAGCTCCTCCCGTCTTGCCCTCTGCCATGGCTGCAGCTAACGGTGCAATTTCTGTTTTCAGTGTAAACTTGTGGTTTTAAAGTTTTCTGGGGGAGGAAGTAAAGAGACAGTCAGCTGTCACCATGCTCGGCATCCGCTGAACAATCAGATCTGGGTGTGTGTGTGTGTGTGTGTGTGTTTACTCTGACCCAGGAATGAAGGTTCTGTAGGTTTGGATGGCTGCATTTGGGTAGGGGTGCATGCGAACCCCTGAATGAAGTTTGAATTAGATGCACTGTAGGGGTGGGCGAAGCGGTCATTAGAATCACGGGAGGTGTGTGTGTGTGTGTGTGTGTGTGTGTGTGTGTGTGTGTGTGTGTGTGTGTGTGTG
>ML675652.1:3701897-3886763 GCA_007922155.1 Mesoclemmys tuberculata
CCAAGGATATTAAAGGAACTGGCACATGAAATTGCAAACTCATTAGCAAGGATTTTAAACAAATCTGTAAACTCGGCTTGTACTGTACGGCTGGAGAATTGCTAACATAATTCCAATTTTTAAGAATGGGAAAAAAAGTGATCCAGGTAATTACAGGCCTGTTCATTTGACCTCAGTAGCATGCAAGGTGTTGGAAAAGTTTTTGAAAGAGAAAGGAGTTCAGGACATTGAGATTAACGGTAATTGGGACAACACACATCACGATTTTACAAAAGGTAGGTCATGCCAGACCAACCTGATCTCCTTTTTTGAGAAGATAACAGATTTTTGAGACAAAGGGAATGCAGTGGAGCTAATTGACCTAGATTTCAGTCAGGCATTTGATACGGTTCCACATGGGGAATTATTAGTTAAATTGGAAAAGACGGGCAGGAATGTGCCAGACCATGCTGGAAAAGTGATGCAGAAAGACCTTTGCGGTGGAGATCGTATTTGCTAAAAGGACTAATTATACTGAACTTATCATTCAATGAGGGACAATCAACACTCATTGTGATACTTGTTTGCCACTAACTGACCTCAGTATTTCTCTGGTTCGAGCGACGTACCCCAATGTTGCCATGTTTATTTCTCAACTGTATCACTAAATGAATAACCCTTAATCTGGGATAATGCCAATTATGTGCTCTTTGTGCTGTATGATTTTCAAACCAAACCTTGTACCTTTTGGATAATCTATGCATTATCCCCAGATGGACAGAATCTTGTCCCTTCCAAGACACTGCATTTGATCATTTTATAACATTAGCTTTAATCAAAAATGTTTAAATCTGAAATTTGGAAGGTGGATAAGGAACTGGTTAAAGGGGAGACTACAGCAGGTCCTACTGAAAGGTGAACTGTCAGGCTGGAGGAAGGTTACTAGTGGAGTTCCTCAGCGATCGGTCTTGGGACCAACCTTATTTAACCTTTTTATTACTGACCTTGGCACAAAAAGTGGGAGTGTGCTGAAAGTTTGCGAATGACACAAAGTTGGGGGGTATTGCTAATACAGAGAAAGACTGGGATATCAGACAGCAAGACCTGGATGTCCTTGTAAACTGGAGTAATAGAAATAGGATGAAATTTAATAATGGAAAGTGCAAGGTCATGCATTTAGGGACTAACAAGAACTTTTGCTATAAGCTGGGGACACATCAGTTGGAAGTGACAGAGGAGGAGAAGGACCTGGGCATATTGGTTGATCACAGGATGACTACGAGCCGCCAATAGGATGCGGCCGTGTGGTCCTAGGATGCATCAGGCAAGGTATTTCCAGTAGAGACAGGGAGATGTTAGTACTGTTATATAAGGCGTTGGTCAGACCTCATCTGGAATACTGTGTGCAGTGCTGGTCTCCCATGTTTAAGAAAGATGAATTCAAACTGGAACAAGTGCAGAGAAGGGCAACTAGGATGATCTGAGGAACGGAAAACCTGCCTTATGAGAGGAGGCTAAATGATTCTTGTTTAGCCTAACCAAAGAAAGGCTGAGGGGAGATGGGATTGCTCTCTATAAATACATCAGAGAGAGAAATACCAGGGAGGAAGAGGAGTTATTTAAGTTCAGCACCAATGTGGACAAAAAAAACCAAAAACAAATGGGTATAAACTGGCCATCAGGAAGTTTCGACTTGAAATTAGATGAAAGTTTCTAACCAGCAGGGGAGTGAAGTTCTGGAACAGCCTCCCGAGGGGAGCAGTGGGGGCAAGAAACCTAGCTGGCTTCAAGACTGAGCTTGATAAATTTATGGAGGGGATGGTATGACAGAACAGCCTAATTTGGCAATTGACTGATCTTTGACTACTAGCAGTAAATATGCCCAATGGCCTGTGATGGGATGTTAGATGGGGGGGTTCTGAGTTATTACAGAGAATTCTTTCCAGGTGTCTGGCTGGTGAATCTCGCCCACGTGCTCAGGGTTTAGCTGATCGCCATATTTGGGGTTGGGAAATGAATTTTCCCCCAGGGCAGATTGGCAGAGGCCTTGGCGATTTTTCACCTTCCTCTGCAGCACGGTGAACAGATCACTTGCATGCTCAAAACAGCTGATATAATCAGACTAAAAAACAGAACGAACGCAAGAAGCCAGTGTCTGCAGCTGGGTGCTTCCTCATTGCGGTTCCCCTTCCACGCAAAGCCAACTTACGTTATTCATCCAGGAAATGTAGGCGGAGACCCGGGTGAAGACCGTGGGCTTCCGGTAGGTGTTACATCCCAAGCTGGAAACAAAACTGGTCACTCCATGGACATAATACCTGCCGTTCACCAGGCAGTTGAGAGGCCCCCCAGAATCACCCTGCAGAGCAAAGCCAAAGGACAACAAAACTTGGCACCTATTGCAACGAACAGCAAATGCTTTGCCCTTCTTAGCACTTGCCTGGAAGGCTCACTGTCTGCCTGACCGGAGAAGGGGAGACAATCTCTGAGTGAGGTGACTGGACAGAAAAGCCATCATTAAAATACAGGCATCCTGACCTGTGGAACTCATTGCCAGGGGATGTTGGGAAGGCCAAATCTATAACGAGGTTTATAAAAGAACGAGGTAAGTTCATGGAGGATTGGTCCATCAAGGGCTCTTAGCCAAGATGGTCAGGGATGCAACCCCATGCTCCGGCTGTCCCTAGCCTTTGAATGCCTATGCTGGAAGTGGGCGACAAGGGATGAATTGCCTGTTCAGTTCATTCCCTTTGAAACACCTGGCACGGGTGACCATTGGATGACAGGATACTGGCTAGATGGACCTTTGGTCTGACCCAGTATAGCCATTCTTATCACTCAACTCTTCTTGTGCCATCCATTAGTCCATACAACTCCTTTTCCTACAATACACAGGAAATGAATTCACCAGACACTGACCAATCAGCACTTATATAACCCCTGGTGAGAATGGGGTCCCCCTCTGTGCCCAATCCAGAGTCAGTTACAGCCCCAGCTCTCACCCATGGGCTCTTTAGCATACACTGTGGCAGCTCATGTTTTTAGCGATCAATTCAGCATGGCAGCTGCGAGAAGCATCCTGGGGGTTACTGCAAATTCACACAGCACCTGGCATAGCACCAAAGGTGGACTGACTTTCAAGAGACAGAACGCAGAGCTGGAAGTCAGCACAGGAGAAGGGAATGGAAAAGCGAGGGGTCACTTGGCTAGTCGTTTTTTCTCCCCAACCCTAACCACCTAGAAAGGTGACAGAGCCACGTGAACATTGTGTGAGTGTAATCTCCGGCTTCAACCCCCCAACGCAAACAGCATACAACAGCCAAGCGTAACCCCTCTAGAACACCTCCCTCCAAGGAGGTGGAGGGCCCTTTTACAGAGCCATTCATCTCAGAGTGCTTTGGCAAGGAAATGACCGATGTGCGACACAGAGAGGGAAAGTGACGGGCCGAAGATCACACAGCAGGTCAGTAGCGAAGCAAGGAACAGAAACCAAGCTTCCTGACTCCTCATCCACTGCCATCGGACCACAGTCAGGAACAATACCCAAGTGTAACCTTCACATATAGCACATCCCACCCCGGAACGCTCTTGCTTGGTTCAATTGCTCGGGGGTTACCTGGCACCCGGAGTGCACGCCATCACCTCCAGCGCACACCATGGTGTTCTTGACCGTGGAGCCCCAGTAAGCTGAACCGGAGCAGATACTGTGGGACACGACGGGAAGCGAAGCTTGCTGCAGGACTTCAGCCAACTGCCCGTTAGCTGCGCAAAACACATTGGAGACCCAGGGTTAGTTTACAAAGAAGATGGCCTGTTTTTCCCAGATCCCTGGTGTGAAGGTTTGGGCTGCAGAATCAGACGCAACCAACTTCTGTATCTAGAATCCCTTTATATTTTCTTGTTCGTTGGCCAACTTCTTACCTAAGATATGAGCTTTGCTGTGCTCATCCCACACCCGTTATGGAGTTATGGCCGTAAAACTTGACTGGGAATTTGCTTCCGATGAGCTCTCATGATGAGGACTTGAGCCAGTCTGGACTTTTATGGACAAGTCTCAGGATCCACAAATTATAGACCACGAATCTGAGCTCATTTTTAGCAGTGTAAATTACGTGCAACTTCAACGGAGTTACACCAGTGTTAAACACGATCAGAACGACGCCAAGCAGTTCTTAAATTTGCTTTAGTCTAGTGCGTTTTCTGGAAAAGCAGAAGCCTCTAGAGGCTGCGCTGCGGCTGGACACAACAGCGAAGTGGGAGTGCAGGGATAACCTAATATTTCCTATGCGGTGTTGTCAGGGCTCATTTGAATCAGTGAGCAGATCACCAAAGGGCAGCTGACTGCAGTTCTGACATTTCTCCGTAGCGTGTTGTGACTTAGCTGGTGCAGCCGGGAACAGCGTTGTCCTGCATGGCAGGTTGTTTTGCCAAACCTTGAATGAGGACTGCAGTGAGGCCAAGCTCCTTCTGGAGGGGGAGCAAGCAGGGTTTAGATCTTGTACACCAAACTATAGACCGGGGTAAAATCCTGGTCCTATAGACCAGCAAAACTCCCAACAGGGCCAGAATTTCATGTAGGTCTGGTGTAATAAATCGTACTGTGACCCTTCTATGACATTCCATAGGAGGACCCTCAAAGGGCTTTACAAACTATTACCAAAGCCACACCCGCAACAACTCTGAGTTATCGCCACTGTTTCATAAAAGGAGACACTGAGGCACAGAAAGGTCTGGGATTTGTTCAAACTCTCAGGAAGCTGGGGGACAAAGCGGGGTTGCTAGTCGCATCCAAGCCCCACCCTCCTCCAGGCCTGTGACCGCAATCACTAGGGCATCCCATGTCCGCTCTGGAATGTTAATCAATTACAACACTTACATCTGGTCATGCCCCAGCCGGTGATGTAGCAAGGATTGTTGTTTGGCAGAATCTCGTTCGAGCTGGGCAGAGCTCCCAGCTGCACGTAGCTGTTCAGAGTCGCGCTCTGGGAGAGACGGAGCAGGGCGATGTCGTAGCTGCAGGGTAACAGAGGAAATTGTGACAAACGGCCTCTCGCAGACATTTCGGAAACGGGAGCAAATTGGCTCCATTTAAACTGATCCCCGCTGCTGTAGCCCGTGACGGTGCTTTTCAGTTAAATCTCGGCAGGGGTTTTCAAAGAAGCCCAAATCAATTGAAAGCCAATGGGAGTTAGGCGCCGAACTCTTAGCTCTTTTGTACCTCCCAGCCCTAACATCCTGCAAAGAATGCGCAGAGGACTGAATAAGGTCTTCAACGCTGGACCTTGTGTTATTTAGCAGATGCTTGATAAGCTAGCAAAATACCCCATTGCCAGGCCAACCCAGGAGCACTGAGAACCCTGGGGAGGCCAGCTCTCCAGCTTCCAGGCTGTCACAGAATGCTTATTGTTACTCATGACAGTCTGTGTGCAAAGTTATGCAGACCCAAGGTACCCACGGAACCCATCAGAGCAGTAAGACAACGTTGGCCAAACTGGAGTCTGCTTTTATCATTTCCAATCACGGTTTGTTCTGCCCCTGGATCTGCACCTCCTTGGGCGCTGGATTGTCCTGCTCTGGTCTAAAACTATCGTACCAACAAAGAACACGGTTTAGTGGGACCTGCTCTAAGATACCTATCTGGCTTCTGTTTCTACCAAAGATTTTTGAGTGCTGTCTATATTCGGTGCCAGCTCAGGAGGTTTGTAAGTCACCAAGCATCTCAGATGAAGGCAGCTGCATGTTCAACGTGTTCTTATTTCTTTAGCTCCATGCAAGGAGCTTGAACTTTGCGACCTTAGGCTTGAAATCCCTTATTCAAATCCTGTAAGTGGCTGGTGTGATCCAGGAGGTGCCTTACCCAGCAGCAATGTTGTTGCTGTTCCAGTTGGGATGGATGAACTTACTCCTCACGCTCAAATACTGCTCCGTGCCATCGCTCTGATAGATGTTGTAGTCTCCGACCACCACCCGGAAAGTCAAGGATCTATGGATAAGATGAAAAAGTTGTGACATGTTATAACATGTCACCAATCCCCCTCCACCCCCAAATATTTTCACCCGCCTCCAATGGTTACAGGTTGGCCCTGCTGCCAACCTGTCCTCAGAGGACAGGAGCTGTTACAGCCTCCAGCCCACACAGCCCTGTCGTCTTTATCTCAAGCTGTAGCAGCTCATGGAGGTAAAAGCTCATGCTTTCAGTCCTGGAGGACTTTGATTCAATCCCCGGTGTGTTGGCCGTCAGCTGCTCAAGCAATGTCCACCCATGAGGATGCACAAAGGCAAGCTAAGAAAGCAGCCGGCATCCAACAGACATCCCACTCCAGGGTTAAGAGAAGGGGGAGCACAACTCATCCTCTGCTCACAGCAGACAGCCCCTCTTTGCCTTGGCTTCAGAGAGCACCTCCCCTCCTTGCTTGATGCACTGACAGTACCCACTCTGATTTCAGTCCGCTTTAGATCCTGCTCTGCACCTAAACGAAAGGATCCTGAACGTGCAGATAAGCCAGCCACCATGGTCTCCGTTACCTGTCCACACAATGAGCAGCAGTCATCACCCAGTTCTGCCTCACCAACGTCCCACCGCAGGTGTGATACCATTGTCCACCAGAGCTGTACTGGAGGGAAATCTAGGTGTGGGGTGGCGAAAGGGATAGATAAGAAGACAGTAAATATCATAATGCCACTATATAAATCCACACCTTGAATACCATGTGCAATTCTGGTCACCATCTCAAAAGATGGCTAGAACAGCTTCCACAAGAGGGGGGAATAAAAAGACTGGGACTGTTCATCTTGGACAAGAGATGACTAAGGGGGGAGATGATAGAGGTCTATAAAATCATGATGTGTGGAGAAAGTAAGTGTTATTTACCCCTTCACATAACGTAAGGACTTGGGGTCACCTAATAACATTAACAGGCTACTGCTGGTTTAAAAACAAACAAAAGGCAGTACTTCCTCACACAACACAGTCAACCTGTGGAACTCATTGCCAGAGGATGTTATGAAGGCCAAAACTATAACTGGATTAAAAAAAGAATTAGATAAGTTCATGGAAGAGAGGTCCATTAATGGCTATTAGCCAAGATGGTCAGGGATGCAACCCCATGTTCTGGGTGCCCCTCCGTCTTTCACTACCAGATGCTGGGACTGGACGATAGGGGATGGATCACTTGATATTTGCCCTGTTCTGTTTTGAAGCACCTGGCATTGGCCTCTGTCAGAAGACAGGATACTGGGCCAGATGGACCATTGGTCTGACCGAGTATGGCTGTTCCTATGGGTGGGGCGAGGAGAGCTGCATTTTGAAGAGGAAATATCTCACAAAAGAAGCAACACCTCTCACCAGCCCAAAGCTAACGTGTATCAAGTGCATGAAGAAACAGCCTTGCCTCTATATGCACCAGGCACATCCCATTAACTGCATCGAGCACTGGGCCATGGTCTATGCAAGGCATGCCCTATGGACAGCGGGGCTGTAGAAGCTGGTTGGCTGGGCCCCCAGACACATTACCTAGTACAGAAGCCACCCCTCCCAAAAACGAAACAAAAAACCCCCCAAAAAAGAAGCTTAAGGACTGACTGGTCAGGGCTGGGTCTGCATGGAGGCATTCTTCATGAAACTGAACTGGCAACGTGGCCTTGTGCCAAAACAATAACAGCAAAGACGAGATGTCCACTTCAGATCCCCATCATCTCAAACACGCATACCTCTTCCTGACCCCAGGAGAGGCTCAGGTGAGAGATGGGTACAAGCCTTGATGTTCAGCTCCGTCTCTGGATTTCCCCAGATTTCTAGTTTGGGTCAATCCTTCGTCTTTGTTCTACGTGAAATGCTTCTCTTACAGGCTGCTTTGGCCTTGACATGCATGTTATACAACACAGCATGGGTTTAGTCCTGGCAAAGGCAAATCCCATGTGGTTGCCCCATTCAGGAAAACACAAATCTTTGGTTTTTCCGGTAGCCATTCAGCTACTATTTCCTCTTGGGAGCAGCTAATCTGCACTCTCAGGCATTCGGCATGCCTTCCCATCTCTGCCTACATGCCTCAGTTGTTAGTGGGAGGAAAGTTAGATGGAGAAGGGATTTAGAAGCAGATATTGTACCTACCTGTGATGGCCAGGCTCCACGCTGTGCATTCGTTCCCCCAACAACACGCCCATTATCTTTCAGCGACTCTTCCAAGCAGTGTCCTTCAGGAGTAAAGAAGGAACAACATCTGGAATAGCATCTGTGTGTTGCAGGAGGAACCCAAAATCCCATTGTGTGTCTGCTGTTTCTGCCACAGGATGCAAGTCTACACTTGTTTTTACACCCCTTTGTGCAGAGAACATTTCCCTGGCTAGCTCCTCAGAGACAGAGTTTGAGAAGGGAAATGAAGCGGCTGTCTCAGGGACAGATTTTGAGCTTTACTTAGCACCCACAATCGGGGCCAGTTTCCACAGGGTGTGTGGGCCTTTTCAAAAGTCTGACGTCCCCCAATGGGGAAATGGTGGGAGCAGAGCAACTTTGAAAAATGCCAGGCCCATGGGAACAAGGGAAGAGATTAACTCTCAGAGGCAAAATGGATGCATCGTCTCTTCTACAAGAATGGAGGTTTTTCTCATGTGGATGACTGCCCAGGGCGGAGTGTGGTAAGACCATTTAACTGAAGACTGCAGTCTTATCTTAGACTTCAATGGATTTGCACCTGCTTGTACCCATTCTGGATGTGCCCTTCCTGCTAGCTCTTTGGCGTGGGGACTGTCAATCATGTTTAAGGATATGAGTTGGTCACAGATTCCATGACTTTCTGGGACCTCCCTGATTTCTGGGGCAGGGCTGGAACAGCTGACTGGCCTGACCTGGGGTCTCTGCCAAACAGCTGATCAGCCGGGGCCCCGGCATCTCTATTTTCCCCAGGGTATTTTTAGTAAAAGTAAGGGACAAGCGGCAACTTCTGTGAATTTTTATATATTGCCTGCAACCTGTCCCTGACTTTTACTAAACATACCCGTGAAAGAATCTTAACCTTAGTCACGTTCCACGTTTGTACAGTGCCCAGGACAACAGGTCCCTAACCTGGCTGAGACCTCTAGGTGCTTCCACAACGTACGTGCTAGCCAATAATAGTTTCTTAGCACCAGAATGCAAGACATCACCACCGCAAAGCCCCACTACTTACCACAGAGGACAAAGGCAGCTAGGAGGACAAGCTTCAGCATCATGAGCAAATAGTAGGTACCACCTCAGTCACTTCACCTTCTATGTGCTTATAGATCTTGTCTCTTATACCAGGGCTGGTGTTAAACAGACACCTCTGTGTGTGCGCGTGCGCGTATGTATGTATGTGTCTTGGAGGGCTGGGGGTGGGAAGAAATACAGGTGATTTGGAAATACAAATGGAAAATAGTCTTGGCTCCTTTTCTAACAAAACTCATATTTCATTCTTGATTCCAGCGAAGGTCAAGGCTGGAACCTGACATTGAGGGCATCAGATATCGGGAATCTTTCTGTAGAGTTGAGAAGTTGTTTTGCAAATATAGAACATGCTCCGAGAAATTGGAAGTGCAGAATCAAGAGAATTGGGGGTGGGTGTGCCGAAACAACAAACTTAGGACCTCTTTTTTCACATCTGCTCCCTCTTAAACCTCAGCTGGAGTTGTGGACTAGGGCTAGCCAGAAACAAGAACTCCATTTTTCAAAAAAAATAAAAGAAAATGAAGGTTTTGGGATTTGTTTTTGCTCTGCATTGGAATAAAATAAAAGACCTTTTGAATTTTTCATGGAAAACAACCTGAAGGCCCTCTCCTTGACTAGCTAATAGCCCAGTGGTATGGACACTCACCTGGGAGGCGGGAAACCCAGCCTCAAGTCCTCGTTTTGCTTGAGTTGGATATTTTCAAAAGGCCGAAAGGAGTTTAGTGCCATAAACCTATTGAAATCCAGCAGGAGATGGATATTTTTCTCCCTTAAGGTATTCTGAAAAAATCCCAGGGGTAAACCTATCTTCAGGGCTAGGGGAACCAAAGAGACAAACAAATGATCATTTGAGGGAGTCGATAAGAGGCAATTTAGGAATTCTTTCCCCTTAACCTATTATTCCACATACCCCAACCCAGAGTATACATGACTAACAAGGGTCACCATATTTATTCTGTACCTGGCTCCACTGTACCAGATCTTCACATATCCTTCATTAGAATCCACTTTCCCTTTAATACCAGTTCTGCACTTAAAGCCGTCAGAGCATGTCCTCGCAAATCAAGCATTCTCTGACTACTTACAATATGGTTAATGTTTGCGGTGTGGATTGGACGTACGTGTAGTGACATCAGTTCTTGGGGATGGATCAATTGAGGACCTGTTCTTTTCATTCCCTTTGAGGCACCTGGCACTGGCCACTGTTGGAAGACAGGATGCTGACCCAGTCTGGCTGTTCTGGTGTCATGTAACTGAGCCAGCACCTTTCTGTGGCCCAGTTACATAACCTCTGTCTAAGATGCTGTCTGTATTACACATTATAGTTGTGTTATGACTGGTCTCATGAAAGTTGTTTTTGTGGCACACCGGGCCTCAGAGCCTTGTTTAGCTCCGTTATGTGAGTTACTAATATATCTTGACCGGATAACCATTTTCCATGTTTCCTATTGATATGACCACCATGCTGTTTTGCAGCTATGGTTATCTATAGCCTTAAAACTTCCAGCTTCCTTTGTGTTTGGGGAGCTGTTGTGATAAACACATGCACGCTTGTGGTCATTGGAAAGCAGCTGTAATGGAGTCACAAAGTGTGCTGTTGGGAACACGTTCTGACGGAGGCTTCTGGCTAGCATACCCCTCTGTTACGCATCCCCCTCTGTTACAGCCCCAGCTTTACAGGATGGACCTTTTACACAAAATCACAGAGGCTCACACCTTTAGCTCTTGAGATCCCCGATATCAGCCTCCCCACTTAGACACCTTTCTAAAGGCACCCAAATTCATGTTCAGTGCCTCCCAGAACAGAAGAGGTCAACCCTGCTTGTTACAAGAGAACGAGGGAAGAGAATTTAGATACAAAATGTTTCTTCAGTGCAACTGCCATTGGATTTGGTTCCATGCAGTGGTTGGAACACACTTTCTAAACAGATCATTTCCTGCCGGGGCTGATGGCATATCGCGCAGTATGTGTCTCAGGCAATGTAACTCATGAGCATCCACCAGTGTCTGTCTTAGGCACTCCCATAAATAATTACTATTACCTAGTTCTTCTCATCAATAGATCTCAAAGTGCTTTACAAAGGAGGTCAGTATCATTGTCCCCATTTACAGACGGGAAAACTGAGGTACAGAGAGGTGGAGCAACTCACCAAAGGTCACCCAGCAGGTCAGCGGCAGGACCACGCACATAACCCAGGGCTCCTGAGTTTCAGTCCAGCGTTTTAGCCACTTACGGCAAACTGCCACTTTATACCCATCACCACAGGACCCTTTGTCCTTCTAAGGCCTTGCCTACACACAAAAGTCACACACTGGTTTAACTATAGCAATACAATTAAGCACTACCAACCCACCCGTGTGGACACAGTTATACCCGTTTAAGAGGTGCCTTATACTCAACTTTTTCCCATGCAGGAAGGGGAATAAGCTATACCAATATAAAGGCACATTCATAATGGTATTAACTGTATCCACACTAAATATTTGTTACTAAACAGTTACATCGGTACAAAATCTGTGTGTAGAATAGGCATTTGTTTCTTTAGGTCCACGATATGAGATCCACATTTTCTCTAAGCTTATTTACTGCATACAACATGACAGCAATAAGAAGCTATCAAGTTCCTCCTACCTATTAAATATCTTGGGTCTTGCAAGCAGTGATATCGCATTTAATAACTATGGAGGTGCGTGTTAGTGACACGGCAGTTTAGGCTGGGCCTTGGTTTCTCCTATTTGACATGCCATTAACAAGAGCCAAAAACAAACCATATTTTTGGCTAATCAGTATTTGTTCTGGAGTAAGACCAGGATTCCTTGTCCAAAGCACAGATTATCCCACAGAATAATCTCTTTAAAAACCAGTTTGAGATACAGACATTCCAGATCAGTGGCTACACAAAAATTGCAACAGGCCCTTGGGTAAAATCCCAACAGTTTTAGCATCTGTTGTATTTCTGGTTTTTTTCATCCTTTTTGAAGTATCACACGCCAGGAAATGTAGCCATGAAGTAAATATAAGATAAAGGGGGTAAGGCACTTACTGCAGAAGAGCAAGAAACCTGTAGGCTTAGACTTGTAAGAATAGCTTAAGCAGTTAGCATAAGTACAAAGGCCCTACAGCGTGAGTAGGAGTAGTTGCTTAATAAGTTAGCATTAAGTAAGTGAACAAATAGTAACCGTAAGTCACAAGATGGCATCTGGCTTTATTTGCTGCTTTGTAATAATCACAAGTGTTGAAAAGTGCCGACAGGTAACGGCAAGAGGCCATTTGTACCAGTTCAGGATATTTTTGGAAGGGAATATCAACAGATGCCTAACCGCAGGTAATCGTCTTAATCCAATTGACGTATATGTTCATGGCTTTAATCTAATTAATATACTAATCGGTAGGGTAAGGACACACAAACATTCTCAGGGTGAGGAAGTTAAGATATGGTAAAGGAGGGAAGAGCTCTTCATACATATGTATGAAGGAAATCAAAGCCTATAAACCATTTGGCCTTAGGTAAAGCCCCGTTGGAGTTCTTCGTTGGCATGCCATGGTCAGACTAGGATCTGTCTCAACCCTTAGAGCTCTCTGCAGGACAGATCGAGTATGTACAGGCAATGGTGCGGGTTGTTCTTATAGTGTTAGATTATCTCACTTTACTTGTTTTACTTATTGGACTAAATCACTGTTGTAGTGAAAAACTTTTACCGTGGCAGAAGGTCTTTCCTGAGTGTGAATGTTATTGTCACTGTGGTGCCCCGCACGGCTCCCAAAGCTGTAACAGGGATAAATACCGGGCCTGATCTTGGGGTAAGAACCTACCAAATTAGAGTGCTCATCGGGGAAACCAATAATATAATCAATGGATCAGGCAACAGAAAACGGTCTAAATGTAAACTGATTCGTTATTGCACCACATACGACAGGCAGCACCATTCAGAAGAAATGGGCTGTGACAATCAGCTGTCTTTCTTCAGAATAATTCAGCAGAATCGGAAACTGACGAGACAAAGGCAAGATGATTGGTATTGAACAACAGCCTAACTTTGTGACAACAGTGAAGTAGCATTTCCAGCACTATTCAATTGCCTTGTTAGGGGGGTCATTTTAATCCAAGGAAGGGACTTTATGAATAGGGATGAGGCAGGATAAGCCACGCCAGTGTATGCCTGGGGTGTGTCATTGGTAACACGGATGTCCCAGGGAGGGGAAAGAGAAGGTGATAGGCCTGCAATACCTGAAAATAGTGCACTGATTATGCAAATTGTCTCAGTTGTGCAACTCTTCTCTTGCACTGAAGCGGAGTCAAACTCATGCGACCCAAAGATGCCTCCCTCACTGACTCCAAGTCAGACGCAAATAGCTCGAGGCAGGTATAATTATGCTTTGCATCTTCCACTGCTGGCTATCAAAGCTTTCGACTAACATTAGTCAAGCCTTTGAGCTCCATTGGTTTTTTATTTTAAAGCCCTGTTTGACAGAGGGGGAATCGGAACCACAAAGCAGTGAAGTGAGTTGCCCAAGGTCACAAAGCTGGTCAGTGGCAGAGTCACGACTAGAACCTAAATCTCTCGACTCTCTGTCGCCTGCAACAGTGTAAAGCTAACTTCCCATCTGTACAATGGGGATTACCGCACTGCCCCGCCCCACAGGTATTGGAAAGATAAATACACTTACAAATTCTGATGTGCTCAGGTATGCTGCTAATGGGGGCCACGTAAGTATCTAAGAGAGAGATTCATCAAACAAGACTGCTTGCCACTCAAACAGGACAAGGGCCTGGATCTTGTGACCCCCCGCTGAAGATCCTTGGGACAAAGGGAAATCAACCAGGCACTGGCTCCCCACTGAAAAACATCCGTGGCAAACAGAGGCTTCAACAGACAACAGCTGAGCAGATGTGCTAGAGTGCACCTCCCACGCTATTTTTCTACACGCTTAACCGGCTGGCATTTTTGTACTGAAATCAGCCCCTCGATATGCACAGCAGCCTTGCGGGACTACAAATCTCAAGACTGCTTCCAGGAGCCTGTTCTCCAGTCATCCAGGATGAAGGGGAGGCCTTCCCCATCCTGCTCCAACATGAAGGGTTGGGGGTGTGTGTCTGAACCCGTTTTCCTTGCGTGATGGTGATCCTATCAAGCAGACAAGAGGACACGCGAGTCCTTTGGAGGCTGTCATGGCTCTGTAGTTTGTCTGAGAGAACTAGGGCTAAAATGGTGGATGTGCCAAGATTGTCACTCATCTAAAGAGGCCATAAAAGAGTGATAGCTCTAGCATCAGTTTTTAGTGTTGTGAGGGGGCTTTCCTCCCAAATTGGAAGATCCCTCCAGTTTATCAAGGTGCTTCAAAGGCAATCTCTTACTTTCAGAGCCTCATGAGTCCGAATGTGATGGGAACAGACCCTACCTCTCCAAATCAAGCACCGCACACACTGTGCACACCAGAACGGATGCTTCGAGAATCTGCCATGTCTAGAAACCATCTGTGCCATTGAGCTACGTCGTGACTTGCCCCTGGGATCCAGGAATGAACGGCAATGGGAAATGGACACAGGAGCTCTAATCCCAAAAGGCAGCATGTAACTCTGTCTTCCTGGGTGGACGTTACCTGCAGGCCTGGGAGTTGCCTTCCTTCTCGGGCCACTATTTTGGCAACACATGTCTCGCTTATGCTGACAAAGTCTCATTTAAATTTAAACCCCCACCTCTCAAGAAACTAAATTGCAGAACTAAAGTGATGCATACCACCATCGCATTATTCACTCTGCTTCTATATTCCAGCCCAGCCTTGTGCTGGTCCTTTCTATTTAGACTAAGTTCTCTGGGGCAGAGCTATGTTGTACTTTGTCCAGTGCCTTACATAACAGGGCCCTGATCTTGGCTGGTCCCTAGGCACCACCATAATTCACATGGTTAATAACTGAACAGATAGTTGTGCCAGCTCAGAAACATCTGGGTTAAGTCTCTGTGCTTCTAGGTCCTGTTGAGTGAACTGGGATCCATCTGCTCCAAAGGGACCAAACCCAGACAGGATTCTTTTGTAAAACAGATCTCTTTATTTTACGTTCAGGTCACGTATCCAAATGGAAGTCTTCTCCCTCATTTCCAGGATTTTTTTCAATTAAAATGAAACGGAATTGCTTAGAAACTAATGTAAACTACAGTATTCAAGTCTCAAAGAAGGTCTTACATTCAATCCCCTACTACGCCATCTTTTCACAAGATGCTAAACTGGTAGAGAAACTAGCTGCGCAGTTTAGAACAGGATGGATGGAACCTCCCACACAAAGGGGATACAAGTCATGTCAGTCATGATACAAGAGGGGGAATGGAATCAGAGTTAAAACTAAGCCCTCCAGTAAAGAACTCCTCTCTCTCCCACATACATTCTGAAGCGTGTGAGCTTCCCGGATTGGCATTACTGTATATCCTGTAAAAAGCAGCTACTTCGCTTGTGCACTTCCTAATTTAAACAGTCTATGGATGGGGTTCAGTTATGAGAAGTGCTGCATGGACGCAGATTTGCACGCTACCAAAAACCAAGCATGAAATCGAAGAAGCCAGCCCACGAGGAAAGTGGCACTAAACATTTCGTTTGACTGGCACCTGCTAGAAGTTGCAGATGGTAGTATTGCTTCATTGCACAAGGTAAATCACAATCCATGAGCTAACTGGATTTCAGGCTCAGTGTTTCATATGCATCGATCCAGGGATTTAAAAAAAAAATCCCCCCCACCCGTGCAGGCTATTCCAGCACATTAAATCCCTCCACCACTATGATCTCATGGGCTCACATGTTCCTCTTCTCTCAAACAACGCTGCCTCTATATCAGGCTTTCCCCTGCTAGTCTACGGCAGCTCAGCGGCACCATCACCAGGCCATTTCCCTGTGTGGGCCACGTAAATAATGATTCATCTGTCTTTTGGGGATTAACTGCACAGAAAGTCCTTTTTATTTGCAGCATAATTAATACTACTGTCTCCTTGTGCTGGTAAGAGTTCCCGAGGTAACGCACAGGTTTCATTCGGTGCAACGGCCTGGAACGTCACAACAACAACAGCGCAGCCCAGTGTTATGTTTTAAATGTACTCGCCTATCTCCTCCCGAGCCTTCAAGGTTAAAGATCTCATTACACAAGAGTCTGTGCTAGAGAGCATGGATACACTCCACTGAACGTGACTCCGCAATTCCTCCTCGCGGCATCCTGATCTGCCTTTGCATGCAAGACTATACGACAACCAGATGACGCAGGGTACTATCTTTGGCATGAGACGTATTCAGAGGCCAGCTGCCACCACTCTTTTGGGACAGGCATTGTATTCAGTCTCATCCTTTGCATTCTGACTGGTTGCAGTCCAATTTTCCTGGGCATAGGAAGTGGGATTGATTGTTCATGTTCATTTCATGCAATTACCGATGCAGTTGATCCCATGTTAGCTAACTTAGGATAAGTTACACTATGACACTTACGTAGTCTGAAGACAAGGAGTTTGTCTAGTCCCTTAGAAAAAGTGATACAAAAATCCTCTCCACGTATTACACAGTCTTATCCCAAAGGCACAGAATAAAATTAAAGGCAACTGTGAAATGCAGCATATTGAAGACGTTAGCTTCTTTTAAATAAAAGGAGAGTCTCTTAGCTTCTGTTTTCCTGAGTGCAGTTTGGAATTATGGTCTCAAAGTGAGATGGGCTGGCACATTTCTTGCCTGTGCTGGTTGTGTCTTCACTGTATTGCTTAGGTAAAGAACCATTGTTGATAAGAATCCGAGGGGTTACAGGAAGTCATAGACGGATGCTCATCTCTTGCTGACAAACACATGTTGGAGGCCACGTTTTTAATCAGACGATCCTAAAAACAATAGATACCAAGCTCATGTCATCCATCAAATCTCAAAGTGCCTTACAAGGGATTGTTGTTATCCCCGTTGTACAGATGGGGAAACTGAGGCACATGGCAGCAACATGACTTGCCCGAGGTCACCCAGCTAACCAGTGACAGAGCCAGGAATAAAACCCAGGTCTCCTGAGTGGAGCTGGGCCAGATTATTGAGCCAAAACATTTTTTTGGGGTGAAGAATGCAGATTCGGGTTAACTGGCATATATCACAAATTTGTGTCAGTTTTGCTGGATTGTTTCAGTCAGGAAACATTAAAAATCAAGCGGTTTCATTTTGACGTTTTCCGAACAAAATGTTTCAATTTTTCAATTCAAAACGACTTCATTTCAAAATGTCCTTCAATTTTAAAGGTTAAGAAAAGCTCAAAATTGCAAGAAAACTGTTTGAGCTAAACCAATTGTTTTTGAAACTTCCAAAAAGCCAAAATAAAATACCCTTCCCGCCCTCACAGCTCCACTTCTCAGCCTCTGTTCAGTGCTCTCCCCAGTAGGCAGCACTGTCTCCCGAAGAAGCCTTCCCAGTTTGCCAGCAAAGCACAAGGCCGGATTCTGAAAGGCATCCAAGAAACTCCCAGCAGGGATGAGGAATGGGGAAGATGGCTGCTGCTTCTAGGTGCATTGAGCACCTGTCTTTACTTACGTGGGTCATTTCCCATTCTTCATTTCCCGGAACACGAGAGTTTTTTCCTGTGAAGTGACAGTCTCCCAGCTCCACCGGCCCAAAGCTGGATCGGAGGCAGAGCTGCTTGCCAATGTTGTGCCGCAAGTCCTTCTGGGACGTGTATTCAAAATACTGAGAATCAAAACCAGACAAGGGAGATTAGGTGGATGCTATTGTCCTCTCTAAATGGTCATCTGTGTGAGGAAAAGAACTCACCCTTGCCTTCTTCACTAATGAAGGCAGCCCCAAATTAATTCAAGGTGCTAGGAGAAGTCACTCTGACACCAGCTGATAATCAAGAACACATCCCAAAGCTGGTCCCCACACGTCAGAAGGATCCATCTCCCCCACTTTGACAAGACACATCTAGTCCCCAGGAAGTTGCTCCATGGCTGCAATGTGCACTGAGCTGTGTGGATACCAGATGGCTATAGGCCAGCCTGCTCACAGCACCAGTGGAGTGAATTGTGTCTCCAAATGTGATGTAAAGCCAGTGGCCCTGGAGAGGGTTTTCAGAAGTAGAAACTGGGATCCCTGGATCTTTATGCAAGAGCCTCTACTGCCTAAACTCAAGATCCAGCCGTTAGACAAGGCTGTAGCAGACTCATTGATTTCTAGGGAGTCTAGCTGTCACCAGAGGGGGACAGAGTGCCATGCCGAGCTGAGCTGCCAGGGAGGAAAATAAAGAGTTCAGCATAGTGGGGAATATCTGAAAGCAAAACCATCAGGCATCCAATGGAGCTGTTAGAGTGGGGTGATCAATTTAGTGGATAGAGCAGAAGGCTAGAAGTCAGGTCTCCTGGGTTCTATTCTCAGATCAACCACTGACGGGCTGTGTGAACTGGGCCAGAAATATTTTTCCCATCTCACTCCTGCCCCATACACTGCTGTCTGTAAAGAGAAAGGGAGCAGAGCTAGGTGAATTTTCTGGATGACATTTTTAGTGCCAACAAGATGTGGCTGGACCAAAACATTGCATGAATTTGCGCGGAATTCGCCAAATTGTTTCGGTAAAAAACCAAGATTCAGGAAAAAAATACCTAAATGTTTGTTTCAACGCTTTCTAGTGTGCTTTTGGGTTAGAATTTTACTTTTAAAATGGCTAAAACTCAAACACAACATTGTGTCTCAGTTCAGATGAAACAGTTCAACTTAAAACAATTTTTTTCCTGCAGTGTTTTGGTTCAGCCTGGAAACAAACAGAAAATTAGGACCGGGGTCTTTAATTCCCATTTATGAAGTGTTTAGAAACCCTCAGAGAGGCGCAGAGCATTGCTCAAGTGCTATGGACTTCTGCCCTTTGGTGGAGAGCTCAGAACTTGAATGGAGGTTGTCTTTATGGAAATAAATTAATTTGTTTAAATAAGAAGAGGTACAAAGGAGGGAGAATTGCTCATGCTACATACATGATTCATGCCTTCATTGTTGATGTGGAAAAGCTGGGTTTTCTGCCTTTTCCCAGCTCTGGGCTTTCCCATTTCAATTGGAGTAGGATAGGGTGAAATCTGGTGGGACATACCTGATTGCCTCCCATCCCATGGCATGGGTACATGATCAGCGGTTTCCCTCCATGATTGTTCTCACCGACATCCAGGCAATTTTTTGCCCCTTCATTTTTAATCTGAAAGCAAAGGACAAAACAAAGCAGGCAAGTAGCTCAGGTCCCAGGCTGCCTTGCTGCAATCCGGGTGCTCAGTCATAGACCCGACCTGACCCTGTGCACTTGGCCAGGGAATCAGGATCCACTCTTCAACTGAAAATACAGCCCAGCAAATCCTATCTGGAGATGGGACAGTAGATGGAGAGGGCTCTGAGTGATGACAGCGAATTCTTACCCAGGTGTCTGGCTGGTAAGTCTCTCCAGCATGCTCAGGGTGTAACACTGTGTTTGGAGGTCAGGAAGGGATTTTCCCCCAGGTCAGATCGGGAGAGACACTAGGCTTTTTTTTTTTTTTGGCTTTCATTTGCAACCTGGGGACAGGTCACTTGCTGGTTTGAACTAGAGCAAACGGTGAATTCTCTGTAACTTGAAATCTTTAAATCATGATTCAAGGACTTCAGTAACCCAGCCAGAGGCTCTGGCCCTATTACAAGAGCAGGCGGGTGAGGTTCTGTGGCCTGTGATGTGCAGGAGGTCAGACTAAATTATCAGGATGGTTTCTGCTGGTCTTAAAATCTGCCAGTCTATGCTTGCAGCATCCACAGTTCACATTCAAATGAACGGGAATTGGACATCCAAATTGCTTCGGTCTCTGCCTTGGAGCTGTGAGTCTACCCCCAATTGACATAAGTTACACCATTGTTAAGTGGTAGCGTGCACAGCGCTATGTCGGATAGCGCCTGCCGCTCATTGGGGGTGGTTTCATTATGGTGATGGGAGAGCTCCCGCCCGTCGGCATAGAGGGGCTACACGAGAGATCTTACAGCAGCGCAGCTGCATCGGTACAGCTGTGCCGCTGTAAGCTCTGTAGCCTAAGTCTTAAGAGGTTGGGGCTTTTAGGAAAGCTCTAACTTCCCAGGGATGATCGTTAGTTTTTGTAGATGGGAAGATTAAGTGTTTTGGGGAAAGAATGCTGAGAACTATAGAGCAGGTGTCAGGTAACTGGCTATGGACAAATAACTGTTGCCTTTGACGCAAACACAAAAGGGACCAGCCCTGCAAATTTATAAATCATCTACCACGCTGACTTCTGGTTGCACCTGTATTCAGGAATGCAAACAAGGGCAGGAGTGTGGCAGGGTTCAACTAGGATTAGGATCCGTTTCAGAATCAGTTTATATCTGGGTTACTTTTGTGCTGCCCATATGTTAATAGATAGCTGGATCAGAGAACCAGAGACGTCAGTTCTTACCACGCAAAGCAATATCCTTTCTGCAGTTGACATTTAACTCTTTTTGTGATTTGAAATGAGCTCAGCTGTGTGATACGACTTTCCAGGACAAATCCAAAGTGTATATTTTTCCTCAAGGCAACTGATGTTGAATTGCCAGAGAAGCCAACAACCATCTTTAGTGGCAATAAGAGATAAATAGAACTCTGCAAATAACCAATTTTTCGGTTTGGTGACCAAATAAAAAAAGTATTTTTGGTTTGAGTAGACCTGAAATGGAAATGGTTTGAATTTTTGGCAAATTGAAAAAGTTAAAAACAAAAAAATAGGTCAAACAAAATGTTTCATTAGACCTGAAACAAAGTGTTTCATTTTGTTCCACAACATTTTTACTTTAAAAAAAAAAAAAAAAGGCGGGGGGGAAGGAGGGGAATTCAAAACAAAATCCTTTAGAATTGAAAAGTTGAAATGTTCCATTTTGAAAGTGAAAAAAATGAAATGTTTGGACTTTTTGGTTGTTTTTCTAAATACTGAAAATCAGATAAATTTGACATGAATTTGTGAAATGTTTTGATTGATTTGGATCTGCATTTTATGGCAAGAAAATTATCTGAAAAATTTTGCTCAGCTCTAGACAAAAACTCTTAACACCAAGGTTGTGAAGGCTGCACTCTCCAGCTGGAAGAGTAACTTATTCTTCCTCCTTAAAAGGCTTGAGATTAACAGATGACCTAACAATCTTCATGAGAAACTTTTCTTAAACCTTGCCATCTGTTTAATACGAAGGCAGAGCCATTCTGCAGAAATCTCAAGAGACGCAAGAGTAATTCAGAGCATGAGCTTTATGCAAACATGTTTTAGATCTTCTCAATCCTGCATTCAAGGCTCACTTCTTTTGTAGGTGGGAAAGGACTGGTGCCTAAGTAGATGGTTTGTCACCAGGATCAACTGAAAAAGTTGCCTTTTCAGTTTTCCTTTCCTGAAAGATTTGCGTGGGCTCCTGAACGAAGAAGTGGCATGAGAGAGAGCCAGAAGCTCTGTGTGCTAAGCTTGCTGTGTGTATTCGACACAGTGAAGTTAGTACACAGAAGAAAGATGGTGCAGAGGCCACGGTGCTAGTGTGGGACTAATGCAGGTTCAATTCCCCACTCTGCCACAGACAGACACCCGGGGCAAGTCAGTTAGTCACTCCATGCCTCAGTGTCCCTATCTGGACAACGGGGCTAACAGCATTGCCCTGCCTCACAGGAGTACAAGGGAATTATATATTTAAGACTGTGAGGTGCTCAGATACTATGGTAACACAGGCCAGATAAGTACCTAAGAGATGCTATTTTTCTTGACTCACTGAGAAGGTGGGAGTCAAACTCCTTTGTCCTCAATTGGCTTCACTACTTTTTAGTCCCACGTTATACACCACCCTTCCCCAACTGTCAAAACCCTGCA
The DNA here is from genome assembly GCA_007922155.1 of Mesoclemmys tuberculata. NCBI lineage: Eukaryota > Metazoa > Chordata > Testudines > Chelidae > Mesoclemmys > Mesoclemmys tuberculata. The sequence continues at coordinate 3,723,889 of ML675652.1, forward strand.
CTGATACCATTTTCCCTTCAACCCAGATCTGGATGAGCCACTCAGGAGCCTGTCTATTACTTGGCCAGAGATACGGCTGTTCCAAGACATGAGGTACACCCTGCCCTCAGGCAGTGAGTCACCTTTGCTGCACGCCTCTTTCCTGCTGGTCTGGGTGGAAAAGCAAAAACAGGCTAAGTCAGAGTTGGCACGCCACCTCACCCTGCCCCCAGCTTAACCTCCACTCTTCCATTCTTGAGCGTAAGCTACGAATCACGTAGCTAGTTGGAGAAGAACACACTAAGAAATAGTCTGAAAGTAGTGATTTTTTTCCCCTCATTTCATTTGACATTTTTTATAATGCTTTTAGTCGGATGTTAAATTGTTTCGGTAGGAATAAAAACCACTTTAAAACCCTCATGTGCCTTTTCCACTGGAAAAAAATAAAGATGAGAGGCTGGAGGAAAGGTATGGGGAAAGTGGGTTCTCCACCTCACCCACAGCAAAGCAAAGGTTTTGTAAATTTTTGAGGTTTGTCAAACCAGAAAAAAAATTAACCAAAATTTTAAAAATTGTTTGGAGGAAAACAAATGTTTTACATAAAAAAGAAAAGTTGGATGGAAAATTTTTCCAGCTCAGCATCCTTGAACCAGGAAGAAAGCTATTGCAAGAAAGACGACACCAAGCCTTCAATTTAAATCCTAAAAAGAAACTCGGGGAACCGAGTGGTTTCTTAAGGCTTGTACATGCTACCATTATGTCGGTATAACTTATGTCACTCAGGGGTGTGAATACCCCCGAGCCACCGACCTTAGAGCCACTGTGGATAGTGCCATGTTAGCACGAGAGCGTCTCCCGCCAACATAGCTACCGCCTCTCGTGGAAATGATTTTATAACGCTGAGGGGAGAGCTCTCTCCTGTTGGCATAGAGCACTTCTAATGTAGACATACCTTAGACAAAAGTGGAGTGGGGGCAGGGAGAGAGGAGGAGAGAAATCAGGTGACTGAACAGGTGTTTTCCAAGTTTGACTGAGTTTCTTATGAACAACATGAGGATTCCACGTGCCAGGGAACCATTTAAAGGCCATGTCTACACTACGAGTTAGGGGTGTGATTCCTCTGTTCAAGCTCACACTAGCTCTCATTGAGCTAGGGTGAGCATACATAGCAGTGTAGCTACAGCCGTGCTGGTAAGTATGCTAAAGGTTCCTGGCTCTTCCAGCGACCTGCGGTGACACCTTCGTTCGTAGATTCCAAGGCCAGAAGAAACCAGTGTGATCATCTAGCCTGACTTTCCGTATAACACGGGCGACAATTCTCCCCAAAATAATTTCTACAGCAGATCTTTTAAGACGACATCCACTCTTGGACAAAGTCATTTTCCCTCTTGGTGTCTGAGTTTCTCATCTCCACCCTTTGTCTTGTCCATTTAGTCTGCAAGCTCTTGGGGGCAGAGACCGTCACATCAGCAGTCTGCTCCGTGTAATGGGGCCCTGATCTCGGTGGCTGCCTCTACACTGTACTGCAGTACAACACACCGCTATCACCTCCATTTGTTTCCAGAGAAGGAGGGAATTGAGGGGGGGGGTCTACTAAAAGGAAATAGGACAACACACAGGCACTTACTGCTCCATAGAAGGCTGGAGTCAATTCCGGGATGAAAATCTCTGGATAGATAGTCTGTAGATACCAGGTGAAGTTTTTACAGTGCCGTTGCTCCTTCAGTTTGAGCCGTTCTGTAATGTCGCCGTATGTTTTCTGTTGAAGCCACGCAAGAAAATTAAACTAACCTTAATAGGGCACCAACAGAATCCAAAGTCTAGTGTTCCCTTTAATAGCTTTGCCATAAAGCATAACAGAGAGGCCGTTCCCATTTGTAATTCACCTGAGAACCTTATGTCAATTGACTACACACCTTCCCTTCTTATCACAGTTAGGATGCAAAATAGCATTGAGGAGCATGTTCCTCCCCTCCCCTGCCCCAAGGCAACACTTGTCATTGGAAGTAGAGAGGGGGAGGAAACCTGTTTTCCCATCCAGCAAATCTCAGAGTTTGAAATTTCCCCCCCAACCCAAACCAGGACAAACAGTTGAAATCGCAAAAATTCTCAAACTAAAACACCCAGAAAGTTCAGGTTGGGTCAATCAAATTGTTTTCTTTTAAAGCTTTGTTATTTTTAAATCAAATTAGAAATTTAAACTAAAGATATTTTGAGCCAGAAAACCTGAATTTTTTTTGTTTAGAAAACGACAACATGAAACATTGAGAGTTGTGAGGCTTTTCCACGTTGGTTTGTTTTTGGGGGTCAGGAGGATTTGTCCAGACCTACCCTGCAAACAGTTTCCACAAATCAGCATTTTTGGATGAAAAACCTTTTCTTGAAAAATTCCCTGAACGGTTCTAGTTGGAAGGCTCATCTCAGACAGCACAAGGTGTTTTGGAGCCATCCTCGCTTTGGGTCCCGATCGGGGTGGAGCTCGTACAGAGGTAGGGGTGACTGCCCCAGTGGCCTTTCGATGTACGCGTGGCACCTAGTTCAGGATGCTATTACCAATGACCCATCGCCCTCCAGCCCCACTTCTACTGAAAACCTAGCTCTGCTGCTGGCCCTGATCCCACATGAGTTGGCCACTGACCCTGCACTGAGTGCAGCTGACTTTTACGGAGCTCTGCATAGGCAGAAGGGACCATCTATGTGGTTCTCTTCATAGGGTCAGCACCTTAACTATGGCATTACAAGAAGCTTGGCACTGCCAAAAAGAAACAATAAACTAGCTTCCCTGCATAGAGAAACACATCAAAGATGCTCTAATTACTGTGAGATGCGTTATGGAACTGGCTTTGGTACCTCTCTGGCCATCTTCGAGGCCTGCTGGTTTCTTCTGTAGAAGATTTCCTTATAGTCGTCCATCCAGACCTCCGCCAGGCGCACTTGGTTCCTAGAGATGACCTGAGTTCCTTTCGGGAAGGTGTGCGGGCTTTTGGAGCGGAACACATGTCCAACCACCGAGCAGGGGATGATCTCCAGCTGACCGCCACATTGCCAAACCTACACAAGGGGGAAGCCACCAAGGTAGTGGATTTCAAAGGGAGCTTTAGTCAAACAAACCCCGACACATCAATGCAAGGGAATTTTTTCCCCCTCCTTTGTCAGAGTGTTTTTTTCCCATAGTTTGACGTGCAGAACTGGACTGGGTTGAGATCTGGCATAATGTGCTTTGAGCTTCATTATTTGTACTGCAATAGCACCTCGGAGATCTGGTCATGGACCCTAGATCCTAGGTGCTGTACAAACTGAGCTCTGCTTTTCTAACCACACACATTGAAAACAAAAGATCTGGTTGGTAAAGATGCTGGGCCCCTTTTCTCTGGAGTTGAGAGACCTCAGCTTCTGGAATTCAGGTCCAAAGTTAAACGATTTCATCGGACAAGGTTATGAAGTCTTATACTCAACATGACGGCATTTTTCTGCAATGTGATAACTTTTGATGGCTACATCTGATCAAGTCCAGAATTTCAGGGAATGTTCTAGGGCAGAATCCTATTTTTCTTTTGGGGGGAAATCAGAAAACCAGAAGGGGGAAAATGGGGAACACACTGAGCAGGGAGCATGTGTGTTTGTGGGGGAACTCTTGGTGCAGCTCTTGCAACAAGATGGGCCTACAGAATCAACAATGTGTGGGCCCCCTACTTTTAATCTTGCTAGAAGTTAAAGGTATTTCCCCCCCACTTTGCTTGGCTCTTACCCTGAAGGACATTTCCACATTCTCCCCTCCCCAGATCTCCATCTGATCGTCATAGGAACCGATGTATTCAAAATAGGAACTGGAGATCGCAAAGAGGCCACCAGCAAAAGTGGGAGACCTGAGGAGATACAGAAGCAGAGTCAAGAGACCACACTTAGTGCTTCGCAAATGTTAATTTAGCAATCCTGGAAAACCCCAACATTTGTCCCGCTGCAAGACAAAGGATATAGGAAGTGGCAGGTCAAGATCAGAAATTAGGATACTCAAAGCTGAATACAGCAACTGGCTCCACCAGCGATATTTTGGTTATGGCAGCTCTCTTGGTATGGGCATACAAGGATGGAAGACCAAGGAATTCTGGAGCGTGTTTACCAACGCTACTACATGGCTAGCAATCCTGAGGTCACCAAAAGCTTCGGTGGTGCGATAAGGTCACCAGTGATGGACAAGCTGAACATCCAGCCAGGCCGTCTTAGGGATCTGGCTTGAGATCGATCTGGGTGGCACTCAGATCTGTAGGGAAGCTACATCCCTTTGTGATTTGCCATGATGATGGTAACAGTGGCAAACATCCCTACTTTGCAGATGGTGGGGTGGGTCATACTGCTATATATGATATTGATATAGTACACCAACCTGGAGACACTGAAAATCTGGGGTCAGTTCTCCACCCTGCCACAGTCTCCTTATCTGACCTTTAGGCAAGCCACTTGATCTGTGCACCTCAGTTTCCCATCTGCAAATGAGGATAACAGTGCTACCCTACCTCACAGGAAAAACACACCGGATTGTGAGGAGCTCAGATATTCTGGTAACGAGGGCTATAAAAGTATCTAAGACAGAAAGAAGTCAAGGGAGCAGCTGGTAGCTGTGACACCAAGTGGGTGTGAGACCCTGGGAGTTGATCTGATTCAGGAGGAGGAAATGCCTAGAGTATCATTACTGAACGTCATAGCAGAAAGGAAACCCAGACACTCAGGACTTCTTCTGTCTCCCTTCATAATCTGTTACATCTGATCTTTAAAGAGCAAGTGGGGGGTGGAAGTGAAACTGGCTTTTATAAAACTTACCGAACCGCCGTGTTCTCGCTGAGAGGAGCCAGCAGGGATTAGAGGCTGCTGGGAACCAAGTTACCAGCCCTCAGAAAAAAAAGGGACCTTTATTGGAAAAGAAACTTCTCCCATCTGACCTTTCCACAAAGTGGAGCCATACTCCAGGCCAAAGGCCAGGATTTGTCTCGCTATCGCGCAGAGGGCTAAGAGCTAGTATTGAATGTCTTCACTTGGGAATTCAAGGTTATTCTGTTTCTAAAGGGGGAAGAGAGCGGTTACTATAGTCTACAGTAGCTTCTGCCAACTGGGCAGCAGGCTGGCCGTGTTTGAAAGAGACAAAAGACTCTCTTCTATGGAGCTGCAGGAGCAACGTGCTTTAAAATGTCAAAGGTAAGTTACCGAAAACAAAGGGAAAAAACCAATCTTAGGAACTTATCTGGCCTCTATCCCTGTAGTATCTTTACTGTATTTGTCCTTGGAGCACTTTAGTGTTGTTATCCTTGTTTTACAAATGGAGACACAGAGGACAGGTCTACATGAGACAAGGTTTGCTGGTGTAGCTATACCCCCACAGTATAGATGCAGCCTAGATTGGCCAAAGAAGTTCTTTTGTGGCATAGTTAAACCTCCTCCCCCAATGACTGAAGCTATATTGACAACAGATCTCTTCTGCTGGCATAAGCAACTTCTCCACTGGGGCTTTTACAGGCAAATCTTCTCTAGTGTAGACAAGGCCTGAGTGATTTGTCCAGGATCACACAGGAAATCAGTGGCAGAGCAAAGATTTGAACCCAAGTCTCCTGGTTCCTAGACCTGTGTCCTCACCCCTAGACCATGCTGTCTCCATCCTACTCGATTTCATTGGAAGTAAGCCAATACCCACGCCCAAGCAAAGAACGAACACCATAAGATGGATGATTTGTCAAGTCTCAGTAGTACATTAAGCAGGTGCTCTTGTTTTATGCAGGCTGGCAATTCCTACTAATCTTTAATGCTTGCTCTGTTCAAATAGGAAAAGGGATTTTTTGTAAGACTGAACTAGGGTTGCCACCAGTCTGGTTTTTACCCAGATGGTCTGGTTTATGGCTTTTGTTTCTGGATGCCCTTTAGGGTTGCCAGGTGTCTGGTTTTCAGGACATGGCCATCCTAAAAGGGACCTGGAGCAAAAGTCCAGTTTCCACGGGATAGGGAGAGGCGCTGAATCATTCACCCGTGCCAGTCCTTGCTCAGCTGGGGCCGCCTCCTTGAGATGATCCAGTGAGTGACAGAAGGTGGCGGGGAGAGGAGTGAGCGATGGGGCGGAGCCTTGGGGGGAGAGGTAGGGCAGGACCTCGGGGGAGAGGCAGGGTCTCGGGGGTCCAGTTACCAAGAATTAGAAAGGTGGCAACCCTAGATTGAATGAGCAGATCATTCCCCCACCCCCACCCAGGTACTTACAGTGCGTTCAGACGACAGGGTTTTTGAGACAAGCGCAGAGATGAAGAGACACAGTAATTAGGCATTGAATGAGAGACTTTGCAAAGTCTCATGAGAGGCTTTGTCTGGAGTCGGAGGTGATTGAGAGCTCCTTTCATTCACAGAAATTAAGTTTCTGATGGCTCCTTCTCATTCAAACTCAAACAGATTTCCTCCCCACCAGCCACCCAGCTCTCTTCAGCTAACTTGAATGTACTGCACGCCGGTGGCTGACGTAGCTGCGTCACAGTGGGAAGGGGAAGCTATTCAAGATCTAACAGCCAAGCACCTATGGGGAAATTCTGACACTCAGTTAAGAGACGGTCCACAGCATGAACCAAAGGCCACGCTTCCAGTAGCTGCCACTGGCTTTGGACATTTGTTTTGGGGCCAGATTTTCAGAGAATTCAAGGGCTGCAGGGGCGAGAGCCACGCCAAGCCAGTCCAAAGCATCTCGGCACTAGGTCTAAGCTGGAAACCAAGAATTCTGTTTTGTGAAAAATGGAGGTTTTGAAATCGGTTTTCTTTTTGCATTGGAATGATGAAGTCCTTTGAAATTCTCCATTGGGAAAAACATAAGTCACTCGCCTGGGATGTGGGAGAGCCACGTTCAAATCCCTGCTATGAATCTGGCTACTGGTTATCCTAGGGTAGGAGGTCCCCCTGCACCTACCCAAAAAAAATTGAGTCTCGCACCACACCTGTGAGGTAGGGCAGTGCCATTATCCCTATTGTACAGATGGAGAACTGAGACACAGAGAGACTAAGTGACCTCTCCAAGGTCACACAAGGAGCCGGTGGAGGAGCAGGAAATTGAAACTATGTTTACCCATATCCTAGGCTATGCCCCCATCACTGGACCAAGTGGTACAACTCCTTTAGTGTGGATGATGTTACACTGGTATAAAGATGCTTATATATCAGCACAGCTTATTCCTATATGGGAAGTGGAACAAATTACATTGGTGTAAGATACCTTTGTACCAACATAACTGTTCAATAGGGGTTGTACCATCTACCGCCAAGCCTAAAATTAAATTTTTTAAAATAATGTCAATGGATAATATAGACGTTTATTGCTAAGTATTTTTTCTATTTTTATTAATTTACATTTTCACAGTTGCACAAAATTATGAGTTTTAAGCTTTTTTAAATTTTTACCGATTTAAATTTTCACAGTTGTGCAAAACTATGGGAGGTTGGTCAATAGAGGGGAGTCAATTATTTAATGATAGATTATTGTGGCAATTGTTAAAGTTACAGCTTCATAACTGTAAAAACACAAATTGTCACAGTCCTATCAAAAACACAGGCTAAATATCCTTAAACTCTAATTTAAATTTCTCAAGCAACAGTTTTTCTTACTTCACCCATCTGTGAATTTCAATCATCATCGATGGAAATATTTTTTCCTTGGTTTGCATATGTATGGTGAAATCAACGTTTACTGACATTTACTGATAAAAATCTAACCCTTCCAACCCTACGGATAACTATAGCGATAAAATAAAAATCACATCCGTGATTTGGCTGGTATATCTGTGTTCAGACCAGGCCTAAGAAGGAAACCTTGCAAACTGAAGAAAAAAAGCTGCTCCCCACATAGAATTGTTCTAGTATTTGTTAACTATACCATTAGGCTGCCAAGTGGGATCAAACACTCTTTCCATTGCTGCCTATTGTGGCACCATATCATGTAACAATCTAATATTTATTTGTGTTACTATAACACCCAGGATCCCCAGTCATGGACAGGGCCCCATCATACGAGGTGCTGTATAAACACAGAATAAAGGTCGGTACCTGCCCAGAGGAGTTTACAGTCTAAGACAAGAGACAACAGATGGCTACGGTCATACAGGGGGAGTACATGGGAACAGTGAGACAACATTGTCCAACAGATAAGCAGTGGTCTCAGAAGACAGCAATGCCACAGACATATTTACTTTGCACTTACTTGATAGGGTATGTCTCATCTTTTCTTCTCTCCTTCTCCTTAGGAGGAATGGCCTCCCACCCAAAAGTCAAACTCCAGTCAAAATTGCCCCGACTGTGCTGCTTCCCATATTGGATTGGCTTGGAAAATTCAAAGGTATTCAGGTCGATGGTGGTGATGTCTGGGCTCACCACAGCTGTGGGTTCCTCTGCAATACGGGATAAGAGAGGCTCCAGCCAGCCATGGAAACATTCGCCTGAGAAGCAGTGAGGAAGAGGACCATGAACGAGGGATTTCATCACTACTGGTAAGACGGCAAGTTCTTAGGTCAGGCCCCGTCTCTCTCTGTGGACCCAGAATCAACAAAGGAGTGAAGCATTTTCTGCAGAAAAGGACGTGGGGGTTACAGTGGACAAGAAGCTGGACGTGCGTCAACAGGATGCCCTTACTGTCAAGACGGCTAACGGCACATTGGGTTGCATTAGTAGGAGCATTGCCAGCGGATCGCGGGAAGTGATTATTCCCCTCTATTCGGCACTTGTGAGGCCGTAGTTTGCCCACCCCGTCATAGGAGATAAAAAGATACATAAAAACTTGAGGGAAGACACTATCCAAGTGGCATGACCGAAAGGCACCCAAAGAGCTGGGGAACATAAGTTGCATGGTTTCTTCTAGGAAAGAAATGTAGGTACTATGTAAAACATGGACCCAGGGCTCTGAGGTGGATGGGCCTGATTATACTTACAGTGAGCATCCAGGAAAGTAAGCACCTCTCCACTGGCGACGCTGGCGCCAAGCAGGCGTGCTGTTATTAACCCTTTCCTCTCCTTCTGCCGCACAACTTTGACTATCTGCAGCTGCTTCACGTAGAGGTCCAGTTGGTCTTTTAAATAGTCTGAAAGGGAGAGTTTATTATTGCATGACAGGAGGTGAGCAGGGTCAGGATTCAGAAGGTCTGTAGATCCCAAAGCATTTGCAAAGGCAGCAAGTGATACATTTTACAGATGAAGACATAGCGGCAGTGCCAGGAATAAAAATCGGGTCTTCTGCGTCCCAGTCCAGTCTCCTATCCACCGAGCAACACTGCCTCTCCAGGGCAGAAGGACTGCCTACCCAAGGTGGCTTCTCACCTCACCCCCGTGTCCCTCTTGCCCAAAGCCAAATTATTGACTGCTGGTGATCCTGAAGACGTCAGAATCAAAGTTCTAAATATGCAGAACACACTGCGGGGTTGAGGAACATAGCAGTTCCAGTGACACAGCCTGAAGCTTTGAAAACCCCCAAATACATGTTAATTTACCAGGCCAATCCTAGGTGTGGTTCTCACAGAGGAGGCAAAATCCACAACAAATTCAATTTTTATTTTAAAAGAGTTTCTCTCCCCAGTTGAGACTCGCTTCCCCATCCCCTCAGGAAAAAAAAATTAAATCTTTTCTGCGGAGCCCACTGACTCAAGACTACATCCTTAATTTTCTTCCAACTCCCTCCAAGATTCATGTCTAGGCTGAGACTAAAAATGGAAAAAGAGCCCCCCTCGCTGCCTTTTTTATTTGTTCTTGCAATGGAATGCACCCCGGAATCTGAACTCTGGAGCTCTTCCTGCAGTTATAATCTCTCCAGTTTTCTCCCCACCAAAGAGATTAGTCTAGGATTAGACAGTACAACCAAGTTTAAAAAAAACCAAAACTTCTCTTGACCTGTAGTTAAAACTTCAACATGACCAAGCAGATGAGTTGTCATGAAGGGTGGAGGGAAAATGAAAAAGTGCGACCTGCTCAGAGACCAGGTTCAGAGTTGAGTGCACAAAAAGAAAAGAATTAGGATTTTGCTTCTAGCCAGATGTTACTATGAGACAAAGGCCCCAGAGGATGAGCTCAGCAAAGAAGAGGAAAGGGGTTAAGAAGAAAGCGAGGAACACTGTGAAATATCCTAGTTTACGCTGCGAGAGGCAGGTTTAAGAAACGAAGGCACATAATAGAAGGGGGGAAAAAAATCAGGTCACCTAAGACTTTTCAACATGCAGCCAGGAAATATTCCCCAGTTAACATTTCAGGGGATAATATCTACCTTAGCTGTCTGGACACCTCATAACCTTTAATGGATTTAATCATCCCAGTACGATAATAAAACCTGTCTTTTATGTAGTGTTTTTCATCAGCTCCCAAACAGAATCACAATCCATGATGTATTTATTCTCCCAACATCCCTGTGAGGCTGCACAGTGTTGTTATCCCCATTGTCCACTTAGGGAACTGAGGCTAAGTGACTTGCCCAAGGGGACACAGGCAACCTGTGACAGAGGAGGTAGTTGAACCCAGGCACCCTAGAGTCCCTGGTTAGTGGTCTAACTGCTGAGCCGTCTTCCCCAACGATAGCAGAAAGGAAACGTTTAGAGAAAATCTAGACTTCTGCGGAGTGAAAATGGAACCTCAGAACCCACCACGTTATGGAACAAAGCAGGGAATTACACTTTTCCGGCACCTCCAACTTCTGAACTGGACACACTGGCTACCCTAGAACGTTCAGGCTCACATGAGCAGTTGTGTATCAGAACAGAGTCCGGTGCTGCTGCAAGATTAGACAGGAAGTGGTGAGTGGAGGCAGAGCTCGCACTTCTGTAAATATCTGAAAATGGCTGCTGTGGAAGAGGCACTTGTGTTGCCAGGTAACAAGTAAGCCACGTCCTCAGCACCTGGGCCATGACAGGAAACCACGACCGAACAGAACGTGCAATCCACGTTAGAACGTGTTCTGCAAAGTTTGTTGGACTGCCAGTCAGGACTCCTGGGTTCTTTCCCAGGCTGGGGGGGGGGGAAGCAGGGAGTTTGACCATTTGTACAGCACCTAGCATGGGCAGGGGGGAGGGGCTCATTTCCGGTTGGAGCTGCTTGGTGCTCCTGCAACAAACAAAAGCTGCTGCTATCATGCAGGAAGTTAATCCATCTGGTGAAAACCTCAGCCACAGAATTAGGCTGTAAAGTGACGCAGTTTTGGGGGGTGGGTGGGGAGAAATGTAGTACTCCTCGGTGCTGAAAGAGAGCAAATAAGACCTCCAACATCCCTTTCCCCAGCATAAGGACACCAGCACAGTAGAGGCCACTGAGCTATAGCAAAGAGACTGGGTAACACATAAAAACTGCACACAAGACATTATATGTCACAGGACCAAGTCAAGAAAGCGCCTTTAAACAGATTGGGTGGTGTGCCGGAAATGAGACTGGCTTCATCTGATAGAGACGAATTGGATGTGGTTTAAGCAAGGGCTAAAGGGAAGTGTCAAATGCCAGGACTGTCTTGGGGGAGATTCAGGTTTTCACTCGTTAAATTAAGAGTGTAGAGAGGACATTGAAAGTTTAAGACATTTCTCTGGATTAGCAGGGGACATGCATCCGCCAACAGACTTGGCTGTACCTGCGCTGTCAGAATGTGGGCTCCATTACTGCCACACAGACTAACCCCTCTGAAGAATGCAGCAACGAAAAGGGTATCCCATGTCGCAAAATTTAAACTTCCGATGAACACTGAGTGGGAATCACCACAGATTATACACTCCTGTCCTCTCGCCAAATCTCTTAATCTGCCCGCCTGCTGGTGGAGGTGTTCGCTGTAACTTTCAGATAGGAGACGGGACAGAATCTTTCAGCAGACCTAGGTTCTGTTCCTGGCCCTGCCTCTGACCTGCTGGTGAGACGCTGGGTGAGTCACTTCCCCGCCCCCCTCATGCCTCAGTTTCCCCTCCCACCCTTTTTCTTGGGTACCAATAGCAGTGAAGGGCTCCACCCAGGGTCCCAAGCTGTGGCTTCATTACTATCAATATGCAAGCTAGATCACTTAAAACTACCTCAGGCATGTTTGTGTGTGCTAGAATCACATCCCACCTTTGACTGCAGTGTAGAGAAACAGGGCATGCCTGCACAACATTCAGCACCGTGGGGCTTGGAGAGTCTAGGTCCTATCGTAATACAAACAAAAGCAATACACAAAAGCCATCCCACAGACCGAGTAAAGCAAATCACAATATAATTTCACCTCCACTCTCTATACCCACACGTGTTCATATAAACCCAGATTCCAGAATAAGGAGCTCTCAGCCCTACGAGGTACTCCAAGGGCGGTTCCACATTGGCGTGGCAGCATACTGAGGTCTTTGCCACGGCTGCCCGTTCACATGCAGCAAACGGAAGACATTTGTTTATCCCACGCCCCACTGGGTCAAAGCGAGATCAAGTTCCAGGCAGATCTGATGCTGAGCCATGTGATCAGTTTGCCTTGGGTGCAAATAACTTAGATGGCTAAGTGGCAGTTTGCTGCGCAAGTGAGTAATTCCCAAAGATGGAAAGTGTAACTGTTTACAGAACACAGGAGGGGCTCCCAGCTTGTTACGCGGGGACAGTTACATGTAAAGGCTAGATTAAAAAACAGGACTTGGTGCAAACAGGGAGGAGAATCAAGGAATTCCCCACATGCATTGCTCATCTACGCAGGGGATCATCTGAACGTTACCAACTCTTTGGAATTACACCTCCCCTGCCCGTGGAGATGGAAAGCAGCAGCATTTAGCCTAAAATAAGGCACTGTCAGGATTGCTAGGTCAAAAGTGTGACCGACCGTCCCTCCCTAACCCCCCACCTCCACAATGACAGGTAGGAACTGGTGACTCATTTCACCCACTCGGAAAGGGTTTGCAAATCTCCTTCACTTCTCCAGGGAGCATTAAATAGCCTAGCTCATCTGCCAAATTTTGAGCAAACTTCACCAGTGGAGTATGGCACCCATTAACTCAGCAATCCTCAGACATGTGGGAACTAAGCTTCCTTCAAGAAATGGGCAACCTCTTTCAAACCTATTAAAGGCCCAAAAGAAACAGCCAGACTAGATGAATTATGTAGCTCTTCCTAATACAATACTTCCTTTCCTTCCATGCTTTGGCAAGCAGTAAAACCGTGTTGACACTTCGAATAGCACCCAAGTTAGCACCCACGAAAGTGAATGGGACAGGTAAGTCATGCCTCTCTGTGCTACTGTTTCAGGCTCTCTGCGATCTCAAGCGGACGCTGCTGCATCTGTTGCACATGGGTCAAGTTATGGTTGCAATAAGACTTGAAAACAGCTAGAGACTTACGAAAAAAAAAATGAAAGGGCTGAGAGTGGAGATCCATCAGGAGACCTGTTCACCCTTTTTCCCTATCCTCTCAGAAACCATGTTTTAGTCGGATTTGCCATGCTGACATGTTGCAGTACCATGCAGAAGAGGACCCTCATGCTCCGTAGGAAGCAGCTCTTCCAGGGGATGGGAAGCCTCATGGGAAGCAGCTTTCCCTGACTGAACCACTACCAGGAACTCGACAGAGCTCATTTTAATAGAGTCCACTCTTGCGTGGGCTGGGTCTCAATCTGGGAATCAACACTTTGCAGCCCAGCTTGGAAAAAGCTTGCATATTGGGAACAATTTGTTGCTGCTGGGTGGAAATTAGCTCACTATCATTTGAGTCATTGCTGTGGATATTACCCTCCCCGTTTCCTTAATATTGTCAGCTGCCTGCACTGAGCAGATCAATGCAATTTTTTTATTTAAACCAGCAGAGCAAAAATTCCAGCCTCGCAGCCCTGAGGGAACCGTCCTTGAAGTTTAATGGTAATTGTCTGCAGTTGAGCTGGCAGGCTTTTAAGGGTTGAGCTCTCTTTAGCCCTTTGATTACCAGTTTCACTCGAGTTTGGTGCAATAGATGGTGCTGTATTATTACATTTTCTAGAATATCCTATTGCATGGGAACTTGTCTCATTTTCACACCCAGCTGTGCATCACAGCTGAAGAAGCCACCCCCTGAGACTAACTAGAGGCCAGCACCAGAGTTCAGAACTTTTACTTTAAGAGCCTGATTCTAAATTACATTAAGTCCCTTTCTGGGCTGCTCTGGCAGCAAAAAGGTGCCTTTAAGTGGGTGTAGAATTGCCCAACTAAAAGCGTCCTTTGTGCAGGCAGCTTCTCTAGCCAACAGACCTGATGAGCGCTCTACACCGGTCCTGCTCCCAGCCACGAGCATAGGGGCACATGCACAGTGTATGCACCATGGCTATTCTATAGGCACTGGAAAACAGAGCGTAAGTTAGGGAAGCCCCAGGGCTGCTGTAGCTTATACCAGGAACTGGGTAGGCTTCTGCACAGCTCTGAAGGAAGGGGCATTTGTCCCCACGCCAACCCTACCTAAGCCCTGTCCCACATGTAGAAAGAACGTAACTGAGAAACCAGACTGCAGCCTCCCAGTGGGAGAGGAGGGCCTTTTAGCAGCTAGGGGTCTATGATATTGCTGTATTGGAAGGAGACGTAGTAGCCAGAGCCCTGCACTGGGACTTCAGAGACCTGGTTTTAATAATGGGTTCAAAGACAGACTGCGTGTGCAACCTTGGTCAAGTCACAATCTATTCTGCGTCTCAGTTCCCTATCTCAGAGGGGTGCTGCAAGGGTTAAACCCTTTAATGTCCATGAGGTACATACATTACAACGGTATTGTGAAAGGGGGAGCAGGGGACCTCATATCAACTACAGGTTCTTCTCATCCCAGACTTTGCCATGCACCTCCTTGGATGTGCTTGCCCCAACCAGCTTCAAGGCCCTTCTTACCATCTGTGCTGGCATCATCCACCAAAATGATCTCCTTCAGTAAGATGGCAGGGGAGGAGTGCAGGACGCTGTATACAGTGCGTAGCAAGGTGGACCAGGCCTCATTATGAAACACGATGACGACACTGGTCGTGGGCAGCGGCGGGCAACGCTTGAACTTCTGGTCAATGCACCTACGAGAGAAATTGAGTCTAATTAGTGAGTGGGTTTGTAGCACGCTGGCCACTCTTGACTGTGTCTCCCTCTAGCAGCTGGACCTCAGAGCTTTACGAGCCTGCTATTGTCTACAAAGCTAGCAGGCCTGATCTTTTAGCTCCAGCAGAAGCAGCCTGTGTGGTGAGACTCAGAGGTCCCAGACAGAGCTGGGCAGGTTTCCCAGCCCCGCGAAGAGTCAAGATTTCAAAAACATTCCCCTTCTGCGTCAGGAGAAAACAGAGACCTTTTGACATGTTTCTCGAAAGACGAGACCCACCTCAGAATAGCCCAGTGGTTAGAGCCCACCTGGGACATGGGAGAACCAGGTTCAAATCCCTGCTCTGAATCAGGCAATGCAGGGAGCCATGTTCCCCCAATTTCCAGTCCCTGATGCAGAACCAGGGATTTGAAACTGGATCTCCCACATCCTAGCTGGGTGCCCTAACCAAAGTATCATCAAAACGGATCCATTTCTGCAAAAAATGTCTTTCAGCATATGGGCATTTTCCAACAAAACATTAATTTTGTCCAAGAAATTCCCAACCAGCTCTGTTCCCCTACTTAATCCCTGCAGATGACCCCATCAGAGGCATCTTCACGTGTATATTTCCAGAGCATAACCCAGCATGGTTAATGCTCTCTAGTGGCAAGTTAACAAATGCAGCACAGGAAATGGTAGGGGAAGCTTGCACTAAAGAATCATTCCCGAGCAAGAGGAGACCTTATTTTCAGTGGTTCACCCAACTCACAGCCTCTCCAACAGAACCAGCAAGAGGGGAGCATTTAATGACAAACGTGGTGGCGGTTTTTGCCAACAGACTGACACTCCTTCCCTTCATGCAGGCCATCCTACGGCCATTACACTTCACTTGCTCTTGATATGGGCTCGGCGCTATAGTCTGTTCCCAGGCTCACTCCTCTTGTAGGAAAGGTTTACAAATCCCATCACGATCATGGCCAGGCAAATTAATTTGCTTAAATCAGGTTCCTAAAGTAGTTAGAGAACCAGGCTGCAAACTCCAAGGTCAACCTTTGCTTAAGTGCCCACCTATTTTAAACTCCGCTATGCCCTCCATTACGGTAGCATCTGAGAACCTCTGTCTTTTCAGCTATTTATCCTTTCAACACCCCATTGTACAGATGGGAATGGAGATACAGCGATACTAAGTGACTTGCCCAAGGTCAAACAGGACGTCTTTGACAAAGCAGAGACTTAAACCTGGTTCTCCTCAGTCCCTGGCTAGTCCCTTCCATACTGGCCCTTCCCTCGTCTCACGGGTCTAGTGCTTTTGAGGGTTTAAGATGAAACCTTTTAAAGTGGCCTGATTTTCAGAGGGCAAATGCTCAACACTATTTGAAGGGGAACAAAATCGGTACCCCTTAAAATATCAATTCAGGTATCCCAAAATTAGCATACATCTGAAAAGCTTTGATTGTTCAATTAACACAATGCATACATAAATATTATACATATGAGAATATGTAAATATAATTATATTGTTTTTGGAATAAGAAAACCGTTAGCTCCCAACTACAGCCAAGTTCAGTATCTTCTTCCAGTCTGTCTATGACTTTTTGATAGTCTGTGCTTAGGGAGGGCACCAAAACGAAGACAGTCTTGAAATACTTTGGGGCTTGCGTGAAAATAAGAAATACCCCCTCCTCTTTTGATTTGACTGCATGTCAGCCCTGTTCTGAACCTTCCAGAGGGTGTGTGAATGGCTCCCTTACATCCTACATACTTCAGCTGCACATCAAAAGGGAGAACGTTCCACATGGCAGATCAGGTTCTGCTTCGACCTTGAAATCAAACAATGATGGCCCCTTCCAGCTGAGCAGCAGAGCCAATTTCTCCAGCTAGCCGATTTATGTTTCGGTTCTGGAGTGCTTTACACTTTAATTTAAATTGGTTTATGCCTTTTTGGTTGATTGAATAACATTCCTGTGCTCCCTGTCCTCCCCTTTCCAGAACTCAGCGACCTTCCATTGTCACAGCCACACCTGCTAGGCAAAGATAATTGCCTGCTGGGAAACAGTCTGAAAACCCGGTCTGGGCTTCCAACCACTATTCAAAGCAATTTTTCTTGGATGCCCTCCCTACAAAAGCTTTTCCTAACCCACCTCCCGGCAAGGGGGCAGGCTGACGTCTCAGTGCCTGGCTTGAGGCCACAGGAAAGGTCAAGCCAAGTCTTCCACATTTGACTCCTTTAGCCCGAGCAAGAAGGTAGGGGGCTGTTCCACTCAGCTAAGAAAGAAAAATTAGGGCATTGCTTCATAGAAATAAAGGGAAATCGATCAAACCCAAGGGCAGCCTGGGAACAGGGAATTAAGTGTTTTTTGAAGTAGGCAAACTCTTTTTTCTTTTCTTTTTTTAAAAAGGGAGGGCGGTTTCTGCACTGGGAGACTTACGTTTGCTGGTTTTAAACAAAGGGCATCAGGAGGAAGGAGGGTAGGAGAGCTTAAGATACAGAAAAGGAGGGCAGAAGGAAAGAATTATTGCCCTAGGCTTTTCACTTTTTAAAAATCTGCGGTGCGGAGATTTCTTGTGATCTCCTTTAGTCCGGATGGTATCTACTAATCAGAGCTGACAGCCAAACTGCGGCCATCGTCTCTCAGTATTTCCTACCATCAGCTCCATAGAACTCAGTCAAGCAGTCATGTTGATAGAGACTCTTTCACATCAATAACTGGCCAGTTATGGACAAGGCAGTTAGCCAGGTCAATGTTCTCCCTGACTTTAATGCTGGTTAACTATGGACCTGGTCTGAGTTGCAAAAGTTGCACTGGGGTAACTTGAATGGGGGAGGGTGGTAAGAGATCAGTCTATATACAGCAGTCCTGTGCAAGCCACTTATATAGATGCCCTTAAACTGATTTAAACCTAACTGCTTCATTTTAATTCAGATATAGTTGATTTAGTTACACCAGTGTAACTTCTGTAGTAGACACAGGCCCCTGGAAGTAATGGTCATGGCTTTACTCATGTATACCAAGCTGGACTGGTGTGACAGGCTGAGCTCTGCCCTCCAATGTATATGTGCAACTGTCTCAAGATACTAGCTATTCAGCTGCAGATCTGGGAGTTCCAATGACACTGTATCTAGGGGCGTTTGCTCCAGTAATTAAATTCACCCCATGCACAAGGGAGGTTTTCTGAAACAATGCCATAATTCGTGATTTGTGTCCATTCAAAACCTCAACTGCCCTAGCAAACGTTTAGGGCAGGCATGCCCAAAGTCCGGCCCCCGGGCCATATACGGCCCTTTATGCTTTTTAATCCGGCCCGCCGAACAGGTCCCAGGGTTCTTAAAATCGGGCCCGCCAGCGTGCATATCCAACCGGTTCGCGCGAACCGGTTCTTAAAATGGTATCGTGCCCGCCAGTCTGCAGCTCCGCCGTGGAATTTGACAGCGGAGAGTGAGTTTCAGGGCGGAAATTCTCCGCTGTGAGTTCCACTCTCCAGCTCTGCTGCCGAAATTGACAAGGGAGAGTCAATTTCACGGCGGAGGGTGGTCTGAAGTGCTGGCTGCTGGGGTGCAGTGTGTTGGGTGCTCTGTGCATAAATGTGTTTATTTATGGCCCGGCCCCTCTGTCAAATTTTAGAACCCATTGTGGCCCGTGAGTAAAAAAGTTTGCCCACCCCTGGTTTAGGGTCTGTGGAAGCAAGACCCAAATGAGAAGTACAGATGCATCGGTCTGTGAAAGGAATGGTGCAAGTTCTGTGTCCGCTGCTTTCACATAAAAAACCCCTTTTTTCATAAAACCATTTTGGTGGCATTTGTGATTGATTACTAGGGAGGAAAGGAATGCCAGGATACACATGGAATCAAAACTGAAATGCACACGAAGAGTCAATGGGTCTCAAACTAGATATCCAAACCAAAGAAGCATTAAGAGACTGGGGTGAGACTTTTCAAAGGCGTCCACACATCTTCCATGCTTTTTAACTGGAAGACAGGAGGTTAAATCCTCTGGTTTGCTTTGAAAAAAGAAACCTCAACCATAACCCCCTTGCTTTACACTTCTGGTACACCCATTTTGCCCAGGTGTAAACGACACTTTTCACATTCATTTTGCACAAGTATAAATGATAAAATTCAAGGCAGCGAAGAATCAGGCTCTAGAGCGGGTAGCAATGAGAAAGAGTTCCCCTTTCCCCGGATCTTAGAGCTTGTCTACATAAGTTGAAACCAGGGCAACTCAAAGATACTTTAAGATGATTTAGTTAAACAGGTGTGAAGAGCCACACGGGTGACATGGCCATTCTTATTTTAGAATAACTTAAATCAGTTAGGAATAGGCTTATGAACATTAGAGTTCACAGGGTTTTAAAAAACAGATTTAAGTTATATTGGTGCAACTTCTTAGACCAAGGCCATGTCGACACACAGACTTGGGTTTATAAATCCTGTCTCTCCTACGGCACTGATTTTTGTGCTGCTATTTACAAAAGGGGAAGGGGGAGTTCTTACTCTGGAGGTCGGCTGTCAGGTCCCAATGCCCTTTGGAGAGAGATCTGATCACTGGCAAAGGCATTGAAGCAGTGTTTCTCATAGCCGCGCTCTTTCTCCTTGGTCTCCTGCGGCGTCCACTGGTCCTTTTTAAAAGCTTTGCCCTCAGCGCCCGGGCTGTTGGGGTCTTGGGGTGGACGTTCCATCAGCGGTTTCAGTTCAGCTGGGGTATAGTAGCCCGGAAGGCAGGACTTGCTGCTTTGCAAAGGCACTTCTTGCTGGATCGGAGCCCGGATCTGTAGCTTTGGCATCGAGTCGCGAATGTTATTAACTGCCCCCATCATCATGTCGATCATTTGGTCTTTCCTGTCGACGATGTTTTTCAGCCAGGGCTCCTCGACGTGGTCTCCATTCCCGACATCTTTCTGTATTATGAAGAGGAAGATCACAAAGACCACACCCACCAAAGCCAGCTTCAATGGGCCATAATTTCTCCGGAATAGCCTCATCTTCAGGGATGTTTCCAATGTCCCCCCTAAGTTAGAGCTCTGTGCATTTCAGGGCCTTACGTGTTTTGACTATTCCATGGCCATCGGGTGTCCTTTTCCAAACCTGAGGGCAACAAAAAAAAATAGGCATGAACTCTGTCTATTACTAGAAACTCATGTTTACCTCACTAATAAAGAACCTAGCAGATGGCATTTATGCTAGGTACTGTTAATAGATCATTTCATTTGAGATGCAAGAGAGAGCACTTGACTTTGTGCAATTGTTGTGATCCACTTGTAGAGTGTGTGTGTGAGTGAGAGAGAGAGAGAGAGAGAGAGAGAGGCGACAATTGAACAGGTGTGTGTGGGAGGCGACGATTGAACAGGTCCTTCTGTTTCATGGGAAATTCCACTATTTTGACATTTGTTTTCATTCCCAATCAGAACAAAACTATGAATTTAGAAATGTCCAGCCGAATGAAATTTTTGGAAAAAAAATTAGCGTCATGTCAATTTTGAAATGTTTTGTTGCAATTTTGACTTTTTAAAAAGTTGTATTGTAATTAATTTATACTATAACATACATATATTTTGAAATGAAAAATAGTTTTCAAATAAAAAAATCAAAATGTTATCAAAATGTTTTGTTTTGATTTTTTTTGTTAAACTACACAAAAATCAACATGTTCCCACAGAATGCTTCGCTTTCGACTAATTGGCATTTTTCAAAAGGAAAAGTGTTCTACTGGAAAATTTTCAACCAGCTCTCCTGAGAATTTTAGCTCCAATATCTTGGAGACATGCTACATGTGGAGATTTTGTTTTTTTCCTCTGGACTATCCGAATCTTTTGGGTCTGCAAAGCTAGGCTGAAGTCTCAAGAACCTGTTCTTGTGAGATTATCTGGTACTTTCTACTGATCATGCTAGATCTATCAATGCAACAGCCTGTCTTGGAGTATTTCAGTAATTTCACGTACCTAAAACAGCAACTGCCGCAAATATTAAAGACAGTGGAAATAAAAATAAAAAAAACTTTTATCCAAATTATTTTTAATCTCAACACCAGGATTGAAGACTCACTCCTTAATTTAAAGACAGAATACCATAGGGTGGGAAAATACATAGACTATTTTGCTTGATCTCAGTTTTCCTGAGATCTAGGAGCCAAGGATACAGACCAAAACTAATTTCATGCTGGCCTCAAGGCAACTGAAAGGAAAAACGTCGTACTTTTAGGCCCATTTACAGAAGATGTGCAATATTATAGAATACACACATTGTTTTATTATGTACTATATAACTCTGTTGCTGTTTATTTCCCACTACAAAGAAAGATGAGGAGGGGACTAAAAAAAAAAGCTACGGAGATTGGAAAAGAATTACATGCATGGAGGCTAGTTGACACCTTACGTTCCTGGTTGGTTAAATAGGTAGGTAGTCCCAGGTCAATTAGTTACATCAGCTCATTGTCTATCATATTCACTTGAGACATAAGGCTGGCTATATTAGTTCGGAGGTCTCAGCATAAGGCCCAGCAGAATTCAGTCCTACACAACTGGTAGGGTGAAATTCAACTGCAGCCTGGATGCTGCTTTCAGGGAGAGTTGGGTCTGTTTCCACCAAGCATTCATTTGACCTTTTAAGAGAGGCAGGTGTTGCTACAGCTCAGGAGCGAGGGGCACTCATAGGAATGGAACATGTGCTTTACTTTAATCCAGAAGGGAGCCAATGTCCAACTTTACACCCACTCCTACGTAGATATGAGGATGTTTCTGGCACTGGTAGGATGGTCCAGTGGTTAGAGCACTAACCGAAGACTCTGGAAATTCAGGGTCAATTCCAGGCTCTGCCACAGGCATCCTCTATAACCTTGGGCATGCCACTAAATTTCTGTGCCTCTGTTTCCCCATCCGTACAATGGGGGTAAAAGCACTGTCCTGCCTTACAGTGATATTATGAGGAAAAACATTAAAGCTTGTGAAGTGCTCAGAGACTATGGAAATGGGGGCTTGATAAACACTTACAACCGATAGGAAGCTGTACGCTTTTTGAAAGCAGTATTGACCAGATTCTGCCACTTTCACTCACCTTAAATTTCCAAAAATTTTAGCCTTTTTTTTAGCCTGTGTAATTACACAGATGCAGGTGGTTAATGTCCTGAAGTGGAATTAGACACCTGCTATTAGCTCAGAGGGCTGAAAAAGGTTCTCTCTAGTTTTCCTGTTCTTTCTTGGTTTTGTGAGGTTTTTATGTGCCAAGAGAGAAGTGGCTGCATCTCTAAAGGCGAGGGAAAATCCAATCGTTGGCCTACGGATGTAGAGGTCACTGCTTTTAGCTACACGAAGGACTGTGGGATCAAGGACACTTTAGCAGGAGCGCTGTAAGCGAGCCTGCAGCCATCCTGACGTTGACTTTCAAAGGCACGTGCTGTGCACAAAGAATGATCCTGGCACTACGGGACTCGACAGGTTTAAAGTGGGCAGATACCCAGTTATATTAATGCAAAGAAATCAGTTTTATTTTAATCTCCCTATTGATTTTATTTAGATTTAAAATGACACCAGGCACCTACCCGAGGCTCTAGGTCCCCTAATACATTCATTCTATAATAGAAAGAAGGACCAGCAGCATTAAAATATTCATTCCAACAGGAACTCAGTCGGCCAGCCACTAACAGAAACTCCTTTGAGCCTCATCACTGTTATAGCAAATACTCAGCTCGTTCAAGCAGATGTCTTTTGCAGCATGCCCGAAAGGTCACCTAATTTGGATTATTTTGAACCCATCACAATGAGGAGAGCAAGTTTCAAGAGTCTGAGAACCTTCAGAAAGAACACCCAGACAGGCTTGGATTCTTGAGTCCGGCTGTAAATGGGAAACTTTTCCTGCTTGTGCTGATAAACCCACCCCCAAGTCATTTCTCCAATTCCGTGGCCTCATCGAATCAAGAAATCTGCATGTTACTGTTACGCTCAACTTGATAACAGCATATAGAGTGCTCTCAATGTTTTTGGGTGATAACCAAGCTGGGGGCGGGGGAAGGGGATGACAAGTACTTTGCGGGATGGATTGGAATTCACAATGATCTTGATAAACGGGAGAAACGGCCTGAATGAAATTCAATAAGGACATATGCAAAGCACTATACTTAGGAAGGAATAATCAACTGCAAAAATACAAAACAGGAATTGACTGCCTAGGAAAGAGTACTGCAGAAAAGGACCTGGAGGTCATAGCTGATCACACACTAAATAGGAGAAGACAATGTAACACTATTGCAAAAAAAAAACCCCCAAACATCATTTGGAGATGTATTAGCGGGAGCGTTGTAAGAAAGACAAGAAATAATTCTTTCACTCTGCTCAGCACTGATAAGGCCTCAACTGGAGTACTGCGTCCTGTTTCAAAGCACTGCGCTGCCGGAAAGATGGGGACCCATTGAAGAAAACCCAGAGGATAGAAACCAAAATGATTGAAGACCTAGAAAGCATGACTTACAAGGAAAGATTGGAAAAACTGGGCTTGTTTAGCCTGGGGAAGAGAAGACTGGAGGGGGGAAATGATAACTCTTCACATACGTAAAAGGTTGTTATAAAGAGGAGGGTGATAAATTGCTCTTTTTATCCACTTAGCACAGGACAAGAAGTAATGGGCTTAAATTGCAGCAAAGGAGATTTAGGTTAGACATCAGGAAATACTGTAATGGTAGGTAAGCACTAGAACAAATTCCCTAGGGATGCTGTAGAATCGCCATCATTGGAGGTTTTTAAGAACAGGTTAGACAAACACCTGCCAGGGATGGTCTAGCTAATGCTTAATCCTGCCTCAGTTCAGGGGACTGGACTAGACCTGTTGAGGTCCCTTCCAGTTCTACATTTCTATGATTCTATGTACATGGGCCATATATGAGGCAGCAAAGTCCAGCAGGGCTGTCAGCTTGCAAAGGAGCCATCTAAAAGGTTTGGTCACTTTTGTGGGACTGAGAAAAACCCCAGATATACATATATATATATATATATTTTTTAAAGGGCACCTGAGACCGTAGGAGGCTGACATGATTCGGAGACAGGTAAGCAAGCAAAAATACTCCCCCTTCTCCAAAAATCCCATCCTTCAACAATTCCCCCATGCCCTCCTCTAAACCACAGCTCTGATCAAACACCTTCCCCTCCAAAGCTCTCAAGAAATAGGAGCCTTGCAGAATGATGTGAAGGGCAGACCCAAGCTTTTCTGGTCTAGCAAGAAAGGATGATCCTAGCTAGAACGTGGGATCCCAGGGTTCAGTCAATTGCTCTGCCACACACCCCTTGCATGGCCATGGACAAGTCACTTAGCTCCTCTGTGCTTCAGCTCCTAGCTGTAAAATGGGGATGGTAGCACTGTCTAACATCATAGGATAAAGCTGTTGAGGTGTTCAGATACTACAGTAATGGCACTATGTAAGTACCATACATCATCTAAAAGGGTGCAGGAGGAAAGTAGGGATCCCATAGGTTAGGGTCTCACAGGTAACCCTCTACCATCAATTCCAATATAAAAATCAAAGAAGATCCAACTGCAGCACTTTCACTGACACACGCATCAGCAGAGCTATTACCCTCTTAAGGCACTAAGCTCCTTTCCGGCTCTTCCTAAATGGACACCGTTTATACTACCTGCCTTTGCAGTAACCCAAAGCAGAGTCCCCACTGACGGCAGAATGGAGTTTTCAACGGCGCAGGCACACGCCAGTAGTTTTTCCTGTTAGGCCAAGAAGCTGATGAAAGAAACCAGGATTAAAGAGAGATTTCTTGCCCCCTGAGACACCATCCTCTGAAGGGTTTGTCTCAACAGCCACGTCAGCACACTGCGTGAACTGGAGTTTTCAATAGACTTCACCTGAAGCAAACAAAAGAGCTTCTGCAGTCACTATGCGAAAACGCAGAGGCATTTCAAAAACAGTTTCGGGTTCACGCACTCGGGACTGCACTTGAAACGTAAGTGGAAGTGTTGCTTTCATAATCTCAGTGAGCTTGATAGCAGCTCAGAGCTTTACCTCATGCAATAGTTATTTTCTCCTTGTAACCTGCACCTTACAAACCCTGTAAATGTCCAGGAAAAGTTTGCTGCTAAAAGACCAAGATGCTGGCGGGAGCACTGAGCCTGTGAACGTTGAACACAGGGTTGGTACATTAAATCTTGCAATAATGAAGACTTAAGATAAATTCAGTAACGAACCCTTCCTATTGCTACTAAAAGAAGATTGCTTTTGCTGTGAGAAACAAGAAGGATGTGAAATCAGAGGAACTCTTCTACCAGAAGATTACAAGATGGGCCATAAGATTTTTACTGGAAAAAAATAAATTCCCTGCTTTGTGGGTGGGGGAAATAAAATGACATTTGGAACATCTTCAGTTGAGAATGCCACTTACTTTTACTTTGAGGAATTTTTTTTTTAAGGATTAATATTTAAAAAATCTAGAATTTAAAATCAAGAATATTGTTGCTATAGGGTAACATTTAGGGCCAGATTTTTGTACAAGGTATAGAGGTGCCCAGTGGGATTTTGAGAATTAGGAGCCTAGGGGCTTTGGAAAATCCCACTAGGTGCTTATATGCCTCTTTAGGCATTTAAGCACCTTTAAAAACCTGGACCGTGGGAACTAAAAATCACACTGAAAGTTTATGGGATTTACGCTTCTAAATACCCCCAAATGAGATTTAAGCCAGTTTGAAACATGTTACTTGTGATCTATGTAACAGGAACTTTTACTAGTCAATTTTTGTGAGATTCACCCCCATAATCCCCAAAGACCAGACTTCTTAAAACATGAGAAGGAATCAGACACAAACTCATCTTACCTTGGCAGTGAGATCTCTTGTCTAAGCAACAAGAACCCACCGTACTGATATTTGGTCAAAATGAAATACCTGCTCCACCCATATCAAACAGAAAGCCTTTTTTCTCTCTATTTTGATGGATAATAACCTGAACGAGTATTAGTCAATGCCAGTGGTTTGTTGATTTTATAATCCAACAGCAGACACACACAACCAACCTGTTAAACAGACATTTCAGCCTGAAAAAGAAATGACTGCTAGTGGCAGAGTCGCTGCTGGTGACAGATAACAGACAGCTCACATCCTGTCTGAAATAAAATTACATCTTAAACTCTCTACGAGAGCTGAGTCATTCCGTTGAAACCCAGAGCAAAGAGAGCGCATTTGATTTGCCAGGGTGGATTTTACAGCTCAAAGTTTATTTACACATCTCTCTATTTGATTCATACTTTCTGCACCAAGCTCTTACTTCCCACACCCTTCACAAAATACCTAACCACAAAAAACCACCCCACCCTCTTATTTTCTCCTGTTTCAAGTGTTGGTTAAAATTGATTGAAATGGACTAAGAGATTAAGGCCAGAGGGGACCATTGGATGATCTACTCTGACCTATATAACACAAACCATGGAATTTCCTGAGACCTAGTTACCCCTGTATTGAGCACTTCGCATTTGTCATACAAAAGTTTTAAATCCAAATATTCTTTAGGTCTTCATCGAATTTCAAAAGATACTATGCTTGAGACAGGCAATGAGATTCAGATAAAATAAATATCTAGCCGAACATTACTTCTGGAATCTCTGACATCCAAAGAGACAACACACGTGCTAGTGTCTCACATACAATATTGCTGCACTTCCTCATTAAAGCCAGAGGTGGAAATGGCAGGAGAAAGCCCATTCTTATGTTATTTCTGAACAGCTGAAGCAAAGAGGTACTAAACTGCTTGCAAGAAAAGAAAATGGTTCTTGGAACCTCCCTACTTTCCCAATAAAATCAACCACCACAGATTTCTATTCTACGTGGCATTCAGGAAGCAGCCAGTTTTATCCACTTTATTTGCACAGTAATACAGAGATTAGCAACACACATAGCAACTATATGATATGTTTGGGAAACATATGCCACTCGGACAGCATTACAATGCGAAGTGTGTGGTCACTAACACAAAGATACTCCTCTGTGAATTAATCGTCATTTTGCATCTTTCCTTGAGCTGGAACAGGTTTTGTATTACTAAGTACAGAAGCGCCTTCTTTGCCATCCCCTGGAGTTTCTTTAGATAACCGAGACAGGGCAGAGTTGTTTAGACCCAAGAGATTTTCCCATTTTCTAATGCATGTTGTTACCGAATGCATGAGAGGGCTCAAAAATAAGTTTTCCATCTACTCGCTGGAGACTGATGTCAAAGAAGGGCTAGTTTCAATTTCATTCTTCTGCAGCTATTTATTCTCATGTACTGGCTTTCCTACAGCGTTTGTCACTGCAGCAATTGAGCTCAAAGGTCAATCCTCACATCAACCCTTGAGAAAAGGAAGTATTATTAGCTGTTTGCCCAAGGTCACAGAGGAAGCTTATGCTCTACCAAGAAGAGAAGCTAAAAGTCAGCCGAATTCCAGGTAAGTTTTTAACCATCCTCTCAATGGCCCCGATTCAGCAAAGCCCTTGAATAAAATTCTCTCTATTCAACAAGACACCTGAGAGTGTTTTTAATTTTAAGCACATGCTTAAATCCTATTCTTTTGCTGAACAGGGATTGGGTTACTTGTGTGTGGTAATTGTTTTACCACAGTGGGGTCATTCACGGAGTCCGAATCCTGAAGTGACGAAACCGACAACTTCTCGTGGTGAATCGACCCCGCGTTCAGCACACGGGGGGCTTTTATTATGGGCGTGTTGCCAAGCAGATTACATTATGCATACATTATCTTACACCATTCAGGAGCAGCCATATCATATTCTGATGTGTTACCAATCACTCGACGTCCCAAGGGCGCTGGCTGCCTGCCCACTTCCCCGCATATGCAGAGTGATGTCTGCTCTGCTTCTTTTTGATACATGCGGGGGGGTTGGCTGCCCTTCTACTTTCCTGTACATTCCTTTAGCAAAGCAGCAGCCTAGTTTCTTATCTATGGTAATAAAACACAGACACATACAACATTTAAACAGATAGCTACAGCCATGATAGCTGCATAGCAAGCCACAAGAATTACATAGCAACACTTGTGTGCTTAAAACTAAGCATGTGCTGACGTGCTTTATGGAATAGGGGGATATAAACAGAAGCAGATGCACTGGAATTATTTGAATGCAGATGATGGAAAAAACACCCTAGATCGGGGTTATATTTGGAAGGGTTCTCAAAACCTTAAAGGGTTGAACTGTAGGTTTTATTTATTTTTTTTTAAAAGGAATGCTATAGTCCTGCATATATTGGTCATTGAGCCCAACTAAGTCATGATCACCAGCCACTAATTTCAAGTGTTTCCATTCTGTACTTCTGGATGCTTTTCAATGGAATTCCCATCGATCAAACAAGAGTCTTTCATTCTGGCAATGCCAAAGCATTAGAGAAAACACTGAGCTCCATTAATGACACCAAGGCAGGAGGAGAAGCTAGCCATCCAAAAGCACCTCTAGTTACTGCAAGAAGCAGACTGGACAATCAATATAGTAACGGAGGTTTGACAGGTGCATGGGATGCCTCTTTCATCAATGACACAAATACTATCCCTCAGAAAGGAAATCCATCATTGCAGCAACACTCAGCCTGAACACATTACACTCTTACTTACAGCATCATTTTCCTTTGCACCTTGCACTATTCTATATGCCATCTCCTCTCAGTTTTTTTCCTGGACAGCAGTTTTGTAGCTAAATCTTATTCCACTCAATCTCCCCAAGGAAAGGTCACATTCCTCAGATCAGAGGGTTTAAGTGTCTATTGTTTTAACTCACTAAACACACATTGTTGCATAAATGAAAGTGACATCAGATTAGCTTGGGCTTGTCTACACACAGGGAGTGATATAATAGCCATATGTTTTCCAAGAGAAAGTCTTTCTTCCCATGCACTCCCATCACGATCACTAAGCTAAAATAACGCAGCGGAAGAGTTTCCATTTGGCTTTGTATTTGATGGGAAACAAGCACCTGGTGCTGAATAAGAACGCACAGATGAGGCCCCAGGGCAGAGGAGCTTACAATCAGGAAGAAGAAGAACAAAAAGCAGATACATTTTTCTATTACTACTATTATAATGGTATCACCATTTTGATTCAGGACAGAAACTAACAATATGATAAAATTAATTAGCAGGTCAACAAAGGATAGTAACACAAAAGACCCAAACTGATAACTTCCTCCAGGATTAGGAGTTTGGACTTTTCTGACAATACAGAGACTAAGAAGAGAGGTCTAAAAAAAAATCTTGGCAAGGAACTAAAAACATGCTGGTCACTGCCATGAAAACCGAAATCAAGCTCTAGGAATCTTCAACCAACTTCAAGCTTGGTGTAAGCAGAAGCAACTCTGTTTGAACGCAGAACTGAATTGCAACTGCTTCCACTCAGCCTCCATTTGACACTTCCCTGTGGATTTCCTGAAGCTGTGTGCATTTTAAGGTCTTCCTCCTAACATCATACCATCACTGGGTTTCATTGAGCTTTCTGATTAGGGTGAGATATTGGCCTAAAGAGCCATGAAGCTGTCATGCCCCGAGTGGATATGGTAGGCCAAAGACTATGGGAGTACAGATTCATGTGCCCATTTGCAGCAGCGAAACTGGTCGTGCACTGAAAGGGTTAATACAGAGAATACACTAGAGCTGAAGATGCTCGGGTGAGCGGCAACATTTAACAGCTAGGGTTTATTAGCCACTGGGACAGTTATTAACGGAAATAGTAGATTAGTCATCATTTGGAGTCTTTAAAATCAAATCTGGGTGTTGTTCTAAAAACATGCCCTAGTTCAACTGCAAATTACTGGGCTCAGTAGTGTTCACTTACGTTAATAGGCAAAGAATAATTTCCTCCACTGCAGAAGTCGCTGGCTGAAGCTCAGCGGTAGGAGGTCAGACTAGCTGATCATAGCTGTATTTGCTGGCTTTAAAAGTCTAGGCGTGGACAAGCTTTTGCTGTGCCCTTTAGAAGACAGTCTGCGAAAACTTCACAAAGAAACTCAGCAGACCTAGAGAGGGTCATTCCTAACTGCCATGATGTTCCCAACAGCAACGTACTTGGCAACTTTTGTGGGGGAAACTAGCTCCTTTCCCATATTACTTTCAGAACTAGGTTTCTCCCTCCCTGTGCAACAGCTATTAGGTACAGTTATCTAGTAATGAGTTTGTTAGCCTAACCGCCCCTCCCTTCTTACGTCAAATCTATTCTGCCACTTTTGCACGCTCTAACTATAATTGTAGGAAGATAAATACAGGTGAGCTTGTGGGACGACTGCATACAATAGTCATTTTATTAATTCACCAGATCCTCCATACATTTAATATATTGTACATTCTGCACTGCTAAACCTCATGATTATATTGTAAGTGTCCAAATATTTAGTGTTACTCTTAAAGCCTCGGTACCTTGTGTCATGTGAAAAATTTCAGTTTTCAGTAAAATAATTGAGAGGAATTAAAAAACAGCCCTACAACTTGCAGAGAAAGCCTGGAAATGTAACCTGAATGCACCTTAAAAGCCCCAGAAACCAGAAAAGCAAATAAGAGAACCCAAGAAATATTGTTTAATTAAAAAAACAAGTCATGATTTTTAAGCCAATCATGATTTTTGAATATGAGGTTGGCAACATCTTGAGTATAATGATCCATCAAACTTGAGCAAGGAGTACTCCCCAAATCCAGGCAGCATTTACACAGGGGTTTGATGCAGTTCTAGCTCCTGGCTCCACACGCACATCCACATCCCCATCCCCATCGGCACCAAGAGAAGCCTGGTTAGTGGCAAGGAGGGGGCAGACTTGGGCATGCAGCACCCACCAGGGGCTCCGCCTGGGAGAAGCTGCTGGCGGAGACTGAATGTTCTGGGAGAAAAGCAGACCAAGTTGGGGACCAGCAGCCTAAAGCTTCTCTAGGAAGAGAGTGTTTGACCCACCAGGACAGGGAGATCTGATCTCGCAGCACACTATTCAGTGCAGCCCCCACCTCGCTTGGACCCTTTTCCCCGCAACTTCTGCTGGGGCATGGAATTGAACTCATTATACAGGAGACTCAAGGGCACAAGACGCCCCATCCTGCCAGGGACCCGCCTGTCCCCAACCCTTCCCAGAGGGAGAGAGAGAGAGCCCCACTGCCCCCAACCATAGACTTGTTGCCCCCCCCCCCAACACCACCCTTTTTTCCAGGGTCCTGTAGCCACCCCTGACTGAGACACCCTTCCCCACAACCAAAAGAATGCCTCCACCCCCTCAGAACCCAGTCAGCTCCCAGGAAAACCCCTCCAGTGCCCCCAACCCCTCCAGTCCTGTCTGTTCCCCCAATCACAGATCTGTCCTTGTGGGCAGGTGCCCCATCCCCGCCACAGACCTATTTGCCCCCAACACCTCTCCTTCCCTCCAGTGAGCCACCCCCCATAGCTGGGGGGTACCCCACCCCATACCCCAAGCCCTGTCTGCCCCTCCCCCCAGCAAAATCCTCCAGTGCTCTCTACCCCAGCCAGTGACCTCCCTGTCCCCCCCACTCTCCTTCCTCCAGGGAGCCACCCCCCGTCTCTAACTAAGGGGTTACCTCCAAAGAGTCCAGTCCCCCCTTCAGCAAAACCCCCCAGCGCCCCCCACCCCAGCCAGAGCCCCCCCAGCCGGAGACCCCCCCCTTCCTGCAGGAAGCCACCCCCACCCCCAGCTGGAGGGGCATCGCACCCCACAGCTGGGGGGGACATTTCCACCCAGAGCCCCTCCAGCGCCCCCCACCCAACCCCAGCCAGAGACCCCCCCCTTCCTCCAGGGAGCCGCAGCTGGAGGGGTACCGCACCCCACAGCCGGGGGGGGGCACATCCCCCCCCAGACCCCCCCCAGCACCCCCCCGGCGGGGGCAGGGGCTCACCTGTGCGGGGCGGCTCCCGCTGCCAGCCCCGCGCCGCGGCTGCAGGCGGCGAGAGGCGCCAGGTGGCCCCGGCTCGCGGGGCGGGGCGGGGCCAAGCGCGTCACCTGCCCGGGCTCGGCCGCGCGGGGGGGCAGGCGAGCGCCGCCGGGCACAGGTGTATCCCTGCCGCCGCGCCCCGGCCGCCGCGGGGTCCTAGCGCCGCCTTTTCCCCGCCGCTGGCTGCCGGGTCCTAGCGCCGGCCGCAGTGGGCTGGGCTATAGGGTCCCCCCCCAATGCCCCATCTGCTGCAGTGTGCTTTGGGTCCTGGCCGCTAGGGCTCCGAGAGGCTCTTAATGCCCCCGCGTGCTCCTGCTAGGGTGAACAGATGTCCCGGTTTTATAGGGACGGTCCGGACATTCGGGGCTTTTTTTTATATGGGCGCCTATATATGGCCCCCCTTTGGTCCGGATTCTTCACACTTGCTACCCGGCCACCCTGTCCTGCAGCTTCTGGCGCCATAGGATCCCCCAGCCCGAGCTGCCGCGATGCGCTCTGAGGTCCTTAGCAGTGCCCGTGGCTCCTAGCATTTCCTGGCGCCTAAGGGTGGCTGAATGGGCCTTCAGGGAGCGTCCCTGCCCGTGGACACTGCCAGGGGGTGTCAGGGAATGTGCTCCTTCAGCCCGCCCTGTTTAATAGTCAGACTCTTGTGAGAAGATTCACAGGATCCTCGAGGACAAGTGGCCAGGCCCCTCCATTTCTCAAAGCACCCCATAGTGCTCCAGGAGGGGTCTGATCTTCCTAATAATGCAGAAGGAAGAACAGCACAGCTGAACGATCACCCTTTAGGCATCAAGATATTCCCCGGAGGTCTCCTATTCAACTACTTCCTGGAGTGTGAGAACTGGTAGGCTCCTATGAAAGGCAATTGTGTGGCACAAGGCATTGAACATTTTACTAAAATCTAAAGCAAAGAAAATCGCACTCCTACCTCCTTACCCTTCAACTGCAAATATTCCTCTGCCAACTTCTCAAAATACACACACGTGCACACTACATTCTATAGAAAGATGTGGACAAGTCGTAAAGAATCCAGAGGAGAGCAACACAATGATAAAAGGTTTAGAAAACCTAGGCTGTGAGGAAAGCTTTTAAAAAAAACAGCTGGGCAAGTTTAGTCTGAAGAAAAGAAGACTGAGGGGAGATCTGACAATCATCTTCAAATTTGTTAAGGGCTGCTATAGAGAGGACTGTGATCAGTTCTTCTCCATGTCCACTGAAGGTCAGATAAGAAGTAACCCAGCTTAATCTACAACAAGGGAAATTAAGGTCAAATATTAGGAAAAACTTTCTCACTATAAGGATAGCTCTGGGATAGGCTTCCAAGGGATGTTGTGGAATCCCCATCATTGGAGGTTTTTAAGAACAGGTTGGACAAACACTTGTCAGGGTAGGTCTGGGTTTACTTGGTCCTGCCTCAGCACAGAGGGCTGGACCTGATGACTTTTCAGTGTTCCTTCCAGCCTAACAGTGCTATGCTTCTTCTAAGATATAGGCTTATCATTGTTGAAGATTTTTTTTTAGTCTTACTTTTACAGTAAATGTAAGGGGATTGCATAAAAAAAAAAGAGAGAGACTTTGAATAAAGGGTCACCAACCTAAAAAGGCTGAGAAACATGGATCCAGAAAAGTTCCAGAGGGGTAGTGCTACAAGACTCTCATTGTTTTTACTGATCCAGAAGTTTGCCTTCCCAGTGTACCATCAAGCTTCCAACATAGCCCAGGCCTGACAGATCAGATGTTATTGTATCACAGCGAAAGAGGCTTGACCCAGAGTTGTCTACACTTACAGCACAGCAGCGGTTCGGCTGTAATGCCTAGTGAAATTGCTACCTATGCCCATGGGAGAGCTATGACAATTTACATCAGTTGACAATCTGCTCCCTAGTGTCCAACTCCAGGTAGAGTTTTTCTGGAATAAGATCTGAATAAGGACCGTATGATTTGCCCTGAAAAGTTAGCATAGAAGTTAGGAGGAATGTGAACTCTTTCAATGCTTTAATTACCCATTTATATTTACTGCAGCAAACATAAAAAAGCCCTTTGACCTTTGCTGCTTAAGGGCACGGTTTCACTGCTAAGGACACAGTTTCCCACTTATCTTAAACCGTTCACAAGTATTCACAGAAAATGTGTTTTCTTTAGTAGTGGAGCAATGTCACGTACTCTGGTGTAATGTGGGCAGGACAGGAACCTCAAGTCTTGTCCACACTAGAAGTGTGACAGCAGCACCGTTGCAGCACATCCGGTAAAGATACTCTATGTTGACAGGAAAGAGCTTTCCTGTTGGCATAATAAATCCAGCTCAGTGAGAAAGGTGGTAGCTACATAGCATTGTCCATACCAGCACTTACAGTGGTGTAACTTAAGTTGCTCAGGGTTGTGGCTTATTCACACCCCGGGCGACATAAATTATACCAACGTTAAATGGGGGTGAGATCAAGCCTCATTCTCCACTTCACTCTTTGGCACTTTCATGCCTTCTTCCATTATACATCGAATGCCTTCTCTAGAGTAGTCTTTGAAGCCACGGTCTTCCTTCAGATCCCTTTTCAAGGCCCACTTTTAACATAACACAGTAAGTTCATAGTGGCTAGGCAAGCAGACCACAGGGCTAACTGAGAACATGAATAATTCCTGTTTATTTATGTCTTTGAACTTATTGACTTAAAACCTGCTAGCCCTTGCAATTGCGTGACTACTGTCCTTTCTCTTTCATCCCCCCAATAGCTAATCGCACCTGCTTGTTGCATTTTATCTTCAAATTTGAATGTAAACTCTTTGGGGCAGAGATCGTCTCATCCTGCGTGGTTTGTAGGGTGCCTAACCCAATCCTGATTGTTCTGATCTAGAGCTAAAAGCAAGAATCAGATCCTCAGAAGGTGGGAAGCGGCATGGCTTCACCAAAGCCACAGAACGACGCTATGCGGTTCTGATTTACAGCACCTGAGGATTCAGTCCCAATATTTCAACTTGAATGGAATACAATGGTTTCCTTTTCATGAAGACCCATTTTTAACACTAGGTGGTAGTAGCTTCCTGATTTCTCAGACCCAGGGAGAGGCAGCCACTACAAAGCTTCCATTGCTGCAAGAAAGCTTCTGCTGCTAGAAATCCATTACCGCTGGGACTGCAGTCCAGCCAAAAGACATTTGAAGTATGCATGAAATCAATGGTGGCAAACATCCGCTCGTGCTGGGGACAAAACTTTGAAAGGGCAGCATCAGATGAATGGAACTTTTGGGAGCTTGCAATGGCAGGTGTCAGCAAAGGGTAGGAAACACGGTAACGTGTTCGGACAGCCCTCTGACTGTTATAAATTGCTTGAGGAAGTACAGATTCCTGCAGCTGTGGAGTCTGAACCTTGCACCCAGGCCCCAGGAAAGGTCGGATGAGATGGTGGGAAAGGGCGGAAAAGAGGCCCATTTCACAACAGCAGGCATGGGCAGGCAACCAGCCACACGCAAGGTTTTTGAAATCAAAAGGAGCAAGTCCAAGGAGAGTTTTAAAATCAAAGGAAGCAGTTTTGAACAGGGGCCAATGGACAAGGATGACCTGAGTATGAGGAATGTCTTTCTGTATGAAAGAGTAAAATCGTATTATTGTATCAGAGTAGCTCCTAGAGGCAGCTAAGAACAGGGCTACTCTGTGCAAGGCACTGTCCAAATGTAACTGACAAGATTGTGTTTCAGTCGTCCCCCCCTCACCCCTCCACCCTCTGCCAATCCACAGGAGATGTGAGTTATTACAGGCCTTAGCTGTGAAGCGTTGGTTTTGTAGCTCACATCACAGCAGCTCAGGCTTTTAGCTCGGTGGTTCATTCTCTGGTGTGTGGACCAAGGGAGTGGCCGTCCCACAAGCATAAAGTAAAAAGACAGCCCCTCCCTTAAAGACCTCATGCAATAAACAGATGAGACAGACACAGCATGGGAGGGGAAACAGAGGCAGAGAGAGATGAAAGTAACTTGCCATAGGTCACACAGAGGGTTTGTGACAGAGCTAGGCATATAGCACCACTCTTCTGGGCCCAATCCAGTGCCCTAATCACTGGGCTGGTATTAGGACGTCTAATACCAGTCCCCTCTGATGCCTTCCTTCAGGGATACAAAGTATAATGCAGAACATAATTTTAAACCCTAGGTCTGCAGCTTTAATTCACTGCGACTTTATTTCCTGTTCTGTCACTGGTCTGAGGTTTCACTATTAACACAAAAACTGAAGGGAAACTCCCCGCCTCAAGAATTCTCCCACTGATTTCTTTTTTCAGTTGAAACTCATAGACCCAAATGCCACACAACAGCGGAGAGGCAAAGGAGAGGAGGGGACCCAGCACAAGTAAGTTTTCTCTGGAAATTGAGTCCTTTGTGTGTATCAGGTACCTACAGTGACTTAGCATGCTTGATTGGGCTGTGTCATCAGGCATGTACAGTGAGCGCATCTCCATAGAGTCACACGCTTGATTTGACTGTGTCTTAACCATCCTGTAGCCGAGAGAAGAGCACTGAGCAAGCCCAAGAGAACCAGGCAGCCCATGCCTGGGGGGCAAGCAGCCTGCCACTATATGGCCTCGGTCCTCTAACTAGCCACAGCAACCAAGTGGGGAGTCATGAAGGTCCCACACTTACTGTTACTGGCAGCACATCTGATTGCTTCACAGCTAAAGCAATTGAGCTTCATCCGGCTAATATACTGGAGGATAGGCAGAAGATTCAGGGTCATACCCTTCCCTGAATTGTGCTAGTGCCGTTCTACTGAAGGCTAAGAAGTCATACTGGCGTGCTCCTTTTTCTTCAGAACCAGAATAAAAGGTAAAAGCTGAAGTAGTTAGCCAAACTGTCAAGGCTCAGGAGGATTTGCCAACTTGGGGTCCCTACTTTGCTCTTAAATTGTGATTAATTTTCAGATTGCATATCAGATTACAATTCCTAACGACACAGTTATCCCAGCTTCACGCCGGTCGTTGTTGGAAATTAAACCGCAATTAGCTATTAAAGCATTTATTGAATGTGATCAATGCAATGAAGGCGTGCTCAGTAATTAAACCTCCAAGTCATACAATTTTTAATATTTCATTGGTATATTGATTTATGAATCTCGTATGAAATGTGTAGTAGGGATCTTTAACACATTCCTGGTGTTTGCTTTCCAAAAACTATTTCTGTGGTGACTGCCTTGGTGCACGCTTTGGCTGATATTGGTTTATGTTTCTAAGATCCAGTGCAATGTGTTTATAATTATACAATGCCCAGCATAATGCAACCCTAATTCATAGTTGGTTTTGCTAGGTGCTACAGCAGTACAAATAAATAAGAATAAATCAACAGAAAGGCTCCCACTGATCCAGGGGATGTTGGAGCAGGTGCGATTGCAGCTAATGCTTGTAAAATTAGTGAAAAGCCCCAAATAGCTTTGGGATGTTCTGTAAAAGTGAAAGGAATCAGTGGCAATCAACCAGCAGAAAATATGATCGAAAAATTTTTCTAGCTGTGTTCATGGTGTGACAGATATAAACATCCCGCCTTGTAATTTACTTTACAGTTCTGTCAAAAGTTCTCTTTGTGCTGTGTGTATTTCTCCTTCTTTGCTAATGATTTCAGCACTAGCCCATAAAGAATTATCCCTAGCTTCCACAGAGGCAAAGGATGTTTCATCAAACGGATTAACCGAGTCCCTAATTTTGGAACTAGAATTTACACTTTCAGTGCTGAGCAGCAGAAAAAGCTGGAAATTATGACAAGGAGCAAAGCCGATTTGCATAGTTATGCTAATGGAGATGTATGAGCCCTTCAAACAACAATTTACTTTGTAGGTGGCTCAGATTTCCTCTGAGCATTGGTGTTATTTCCTTCCCCCACCCCCTCCCCGAATGGTAATAATTAGTGCAAACAGCACAGTCAAATCCACAATATGACAGGTAAAGCAAGGAGGAATGTGCGAAATACGATGCAAAGATATTTTTCTTAGTGGTAAAACTGTTTTGTTATGGAGTAAACCACGGGCCATGAACTAGATTTCCACTCGCATGGTATTTTAGGGGGAAATTTTCAAACAGCACGAAGGCCAGTTTGTGGCCCAATTCCTGCTGGAAAAAAAAATCATGTGCCTAGCTCCTATATATGCCTTTGAAAACCTTCTCCTTTAATATCTGTCGCTCCGGAACCAGTTTGCCTCTATGCTACTGCACAGTATTAGCTATCAGAGGTGGGATGAAATTCAGGACTCCCAAGGGTTGACGGTATTGTTTCATAGGTGATGCAAAAACAAGCCTTCCCCCCACAGAGGGCGCAGCCCTAAACATATCTGAAGTACATCTCGATTCTTCTCCCTCTTCAAATCAATGAGGAAACTCACAACGGACTAAACATGGCAGGCCTAAGTTTAATTACAGACTTCCCACTTTTTATGACTGCAAGGCAGCCTGGTCTAATGGCTACACTGCCGGGCTAAGAGTCAGTCAGTCTCGCTGCTCCTCGTAGCCTACGTTGTGATTGAGGGCAAACCACTTCCCCTTTCTTCCCCCTGCAACTCTTCGTTCTTTCCTGGTAAGTCACAAGTGCATTGGGGAAGAAACAGCTTCTTATTATGCGTTTTTACAATGTCCAGTGTAATGGGGCCTTGATCTGTTGGCAACTGTTGTAATTCAAATAGATAATAACCATATCAATTTCAACAGCTCCTCATAAAATAAACCGCATCACTGTGACTGCCTGACTCCTTGCTATTTTTCTTCTTTAGTAACATTCAGGGCTCATCATTTTATATTCGTTCCCCCCCCTTCCTTAGCCAGGCACTGGAGAAATGGAAGAAGCATTTTTCCAGCTTTACCAACAATTCACACAACTGCAGGATTTATGTGCAAAGCAGGCAGAGCTACTACAGAAGTTGACCGTGAAGAAGGAACCAATGACGGGTAAGGAAGACGGCTACTTCTGTACTTCCGTTAGTGCTGGTTACAATTTCTGGCCCCCTACTAGAGGCGTAAAGCTCAATCAAACATGAATTGACATACAGTTGAATTGGATTTTGCACATAGCCAACACAAGGGGGCACACCTGGAAACTACCCGATATGTCATAAGGGTGTTGAACGCCAAGCAGACACTCAACATAAAAATGATGCTTGGAGTCCTCTGAGGACGCATGGCAGATGCCGCGTCTTTTGGGTCAGCGCACCATGGTGCAGGGGATGGCCCTTCACAGGGAGCCACTAGCCAGGTTGTAAGTTCTTTTGGACAGGGTCTGTCTTTTTGTTCTGTGTTTGTCCAGCACCTAGCACACTGTGTTCCTGGTCCATGACTAAAGTCCACAGGCGCTGCCGTAATACACCAAACACATAAGCACCCCACAGAATGCAATGCACATTTCTTGGACCCTGCTTTTTCTAGCCTAAGCATATAGCAATGCGTGTCTGTTTATATTAGATAAAAATTTATCCAAAACAAGTCGCTGAACTGTACACTCTTCTCCCTCTGGGGAGAGAATGAGAGAACAAACCCATGAGAGACATTAGTCACATTGCTTAATGTAATACTGAAAGGTGCTCAGCTGCTCAGAGCAGTGTGGCCTAATGGTCAGAACACTGGACTGGGACTCAGTAGACTGGATTTTGTTCCTGGCTTGGCCACTGGCCTGCTGGGTGACCATGAGCAAGCCACTTTCGCATTTTACTGGTGGGGAAACTGAGGCACAGAGGCCCGTGATTTTGTCCTCCTTTGTCAATGACTTTGAGATCCACTGATGAAAGAGTTAGGAGTTATTTTTATTACTACAGTGATGAGTGTGTTTTAAGAACCTATATAGAATAGGCTAGCACTTACCTATCTAAAAATTCTTTCCTTCCCTCTCTGGCACTTCCTGGCTTGCTAAAGATTGCACAGAACGCATCAACCTGTGACATCACTGAGATCATTCGTTCCAAAAGACGCAGCGGAAAAAAAAATCACATTCACTTTCCTGAATTCAAAGCAAGAAGGGATTTACTAAGATTCAAGGCTATTTTCATCTGTGGCCATTAGCTACCAGGCCAACTTATTTGCATTTGTGCCTTGGTATAAAGCATTTATCATCATTCCATAATTAAGCAAGGTGAGGAATGGTAGATGGAATTATCTTTACCTTCCCACACAACAGCATCCGTTGAGATGAGGTCATAGCCATCTCCGCTGTATAGCCAATGCCCAGGCACCCGTGTTTGTCTTATAATGCTATGATTCACAAAAGGAGAGTGATACCATTGGGGGGAAATGTCCCACGAGTAAGTGACCCCACTGTTTTCTTTTAAAGACATGCCCACTTCGATGCCAATCCAGTGCACAGATGACAGGGGGTTAGACCAATCAGAGAGGCTCCTCTTCAAACAGCAATTAACAAAGACTCCCAGCTCTGTCCTTTCCAGCCCAATGGTTCCTACCTGGCACAGCTCTGCCGTTCTTCGGGACCAGCCACGCTATGCAGACGTATTTTCTCATTTTGATATCAAGTACCCACCGAGTGCAG
Organism: Mesoclemmys tuberculata; assembly: GCA_007922155.1. Lineage (NCBI taxonomy): Eukaryota > Metazoa > Chordata > Testudines > Chelidae > Mesoclemmys > Mesoclemmys tuberculata. The sequence continues at coordinate 3,764,228 of ML675652.1, forward strand.
CAAACGACAGCTTGTTAAGCAGTGGCACCGGGAAGGCGGATTTCGCAATGGCACTTACGAGCGGGAACCACCACCAACCGCACGTGGGCAAGAAGGCCGATTGTGACACACTGTTGAAAAATTATATGACGTTGCCTGCCTTGAAAGTGGATAAGGAAAAACCCACAGCCATTCCCAGACCTCAAGAGCTTGCTACCCTAAATCCAACGGGTGAAGGCTCCTTTCCCACTCTCCTGGATCTTTATGAAGCACCACAAGATTTACAGGTGGAAAGTACTTCCATTCAAACTGCAGAGATTAAAATTCCTATAGAAATACGAGGACCGACGCAGGTACAGTATGTGGTTACACAACAGTATCTATTATTTGTATTATCATAGCTCTGGATCAAATCCCATTGTGCTAGGTGCTGTACAAACATGGAACAAAAAAACCAGTCCCTGCTCAGGCATTTTGTTTTGCTCCCTTTACTGTAGTTTCTAAGTACTTAACCATTTTCAAATATACTTATCCTTACCACATAATTCCCTATGAAAGAGGAAATTATTATTAGCCCCATTTTACATATGGCACAGAAAAGTTAAGTGATGTGCCCCAAAGTCTGGGGAGAGCAAAGACTTGAACAAACCCCGGCTAGAACCTTAACCATGGGACAATCCTCTTTCTCTAATAGATTGTGGGATTGGCCATACAGCAGCAGTTCCCAAACTTTTTGCCAGCACGACCCTAGTTTACTGAATTATTTCCTTCCAGGACCACAAACAACCCGGAAGATGCCATTTTGAAAACCCAATACATCACCCAATGCATCACCATCATGCCTTGTGATGTCACAAGCACCACAGGCACAAATTCATGCTGTGCAGAGCAAAATTGTGTCCTTCGCATGCTAGGGATCACCGTGGCCCCATCTGCTGATGGCACGACCCCATTTGGGGTCGTGACCCATAATTTGGGAACCGTAGCTATACAGGAGCCATCCATCAGATCTAGTATCATGTTCTTAAGGGGGAAGTGCTGGATTCCTCACCAAAAAATTAACCTCCCCCATACTGTACCTAGCCAATTGTATAATTCTGTACACAAGGGGAGCCATCCTGATCAATGTGGCAGTCAATTGATGCCCTGAGCATGGAATCTGATAACCTTGCTGTAATGCCTCACCATAAAAGCTGTCTTTCCTCATAAAATTACCAAGCCCTTTTCAGGTGACAGCCCATTTGCAAGTACTCTTGAAGGGATGAATCACCTTTATAGCTCTTCTCCAGGCCATTTCACTTTTAACTAGTGCCCACCTCCATCTCTGAATCGTCTATAATATTGTCCAAAGCCCAACAAATACTGAGGGACTGCCATCCATTTCTCTGCCTCTGAGAGACCAACCATGCAATACAACCCCATGTTGCTTATAACAAAGCCATATTTAATTCATTAGCAAGGCTTTGCCTCTTACCCCATATTTGATAATTTCCTTCAAAACCTCTTCCAAAGGACTTCATCCAAAGCCTTTTGAAAAATAGATGATCTGGTCCATTTAGGGACACTGCTCTGTTGGACGTGCCATAATTGCATGTAATTTTCCCATTAACCTTTTCAAAGGCCAGGGCATCCTGTCACCAGCCTGGGAAAACACTCTGCCACACCCAGTTACAGCCTTTCCCTCAGAGCCCTGTTGATCCTTCAGCGCACGCACAGGAAGAAACGTGGAACACCACAATCACAAAATAGTAGGCCAGGCCCACACCAAAAAGTTAGGTTGACCCAGCTACACCATAGAATCATAGAATATTAGAGTTGGAAGGGACCTCAGGAGGTATCTAGTCCAACCCCCTGTTCAAAGCACACTCCTGAGTGAAACAGTTAAGACCTCCAGTGATGACAGCACTAGGCTGATGGGATTCTTCCATGGACCTAGCTACCACCACTTGGGGAGGTGATTAACGACCGCGAGCAGAGAACCCTTCCCGTGGCTTTCGTGAGCGTCTACACTGAAGCTCTGCTGCTGTTGCATTTTAAGTGTAGACATAGGTTTAATCCTGTTCTCAAGCTGGGCCGTGGGGCCTTCTAGTCTCCAGCAGCTTAGTGCCCTGTATATTTCCCAGTCTAGGGGAGTCTGTAGGATAGTCCTCAGCTACCGTGCTGAGAGAATACACTCCCTCCTGGAGCTGGGACCCTAATTTATATCCCAGAGCTGGAACCATCAGATTAGTCTAATTGGATCAGATGATTCTCAGCACATGCCTTCTGAGCTCTTCTCCAGAACAGAGCTGGCTGCCCCCCGGCCCCTAAAAGAGGCAAACCCGTAACAGACCCCAATAAGGTAGAGGCAACGTTTTCCCTCTGGAGAGTCCTACATTCCAAAGCCAGAAGGGACCATTATGATTCTAGTCTGTCCTCCTGGATGACACAGGGCAGAGAACTTCCCCGATCAGATCTTTTAGAAAAATATCCAGTCTTGATTTAAAAAGGGTGAGTGATGGAGAATCCACCACCATAATTGGTAAATTGTTCCCATGATGCCAAGGGGAGTTAGGCGCCCATCTTCCTGAAGCCCCTTTGAAAATCTCAGTCATTATCATGTAATTAATTTTGTATAACCGTAGGATTTAAAGACTCCTCTTAGGAATCTGGGCTCTGTTATAGGGTAATATTTCCTCACTTTAGCTTTAAAGGTTTAATTCGGAGTTAATGTTTCCGAGAACAGGAGGGTTTACAAGGCAAGAACAAGAGGCATCCGGGCGGGGGTACAGGCTATCGGTGAGTACAGGGTCATTGGGGGTGGGGGAGTAGAACACACATTCCTGCATAGGTTCAACAACATGTGCTTGATTTACAATGTGCCATACAAGTGCTTGTCTCTCACAACTTAAATCTTTACCTTCTCCCCAGGCATTGGACAAGACAGGCCAGATCTCTCCTAGGCCTCTCTGGTCCAGCGTTCTCGACCCATCTGTCTCTCTTTTTAAAGGCCCCCAGCTGACGAGCTCAATCATTCTGTTAGATGTAATCATCCAATCCTTAACCAATTATTTCCTTTCTTTGGCCCATGTGGGGATGCCTGCAGAAGAGCACAGATTGATGAGTCACCCGCAGACTGCTCACACTCTGTCACAGCTCTGTTGTGCAAGGCACTGTTCAAAATAATAAGACCTTGCTAAGGTTTTACTAATCTGACCTTAATAAGATTGCAAGCTCTTTGGGGCAGGGATCATCTTCTTGTTCTGTATCTGTACAGCTCCTAGTGCAGTGGGATCCTGGTCCAGGAGTAAGGTGCTAGAGTAATATAAATACATAATGATAATAATGGCAAGACCCAACAGATAGATAAAATACACAGGTTGATGTTGGGAGGAGTTTATTGTAATGCAAGCATATTTTTACATAATTTCCTTTCATTTTTCCCAGAAACAGGGATCTCATTATAATGACACTATTATAATCATGCTATTAATAGTAACTGCTAAGGATAGTCAGTGGTGCCTGTATTTAGAATCGAGAGGTTTTTTAAGATGGGGGGAAAAAATGTCTGAACCACGTGTCTTGTAAAATCCAAACGTGCCTTATCAGCACTTAGTAATAATGCAGCAAAAAGGAAATTGCAAAAGCTTTCCAATTGACCTTTCACAAAAGCACTTTTATCACGTTGTGGCTTTGGCAGAGATTGGCGTCTCCAAGGAGGAAGAGATGGGCAACTTGAGACATTCAATTGCCATAAATAATTAGGATGGGAGGGGATCATGCAGGGGTTTCTGAAGGAATTAAAGTGGGAAACAGAGGAGCTGCTGATAAAGTCATATCGTACTCCATAGCCCTAGGCGTAGCAGGATAGATTCTGTACTGGGTCTCTCAGGAGGTGCAACCTCAGAGGAGGGGCAGGGGTAAAAGTTGACTTCCAGCCACATTTGTTCCTCCTGCATTCTGGCTGCTCCAGGGGGTAAATGAAAGCAGTCCTCATAGCTGCATTGCTATGCCCTATGGATACCCCTCCTGCTTTGGCCCCCCTGCACACATGATACACTCTGGAACAAGGGGGGCAGCATAGGAGCATATATGTGAGCTCAATGGTGATCCTGCATAGGGGAATTTCCCAGGGACCAGTGTGGTTTCTTTTTATAGACCCCGCAGCAGGGGTGGCAGCAGGGGCCAGCCACTGGTCGAGCAGCGGTTCCTGAAAGCGATGGCTATTTTTAAACAAGAAGGCAAGCTTATCATGGGAATTAACGACCCTGGGACTGAGGTTGAAATAAATACAGTTAAAAGCCAAACAAATAATATCCCTACCGTGGTTAACCCAGTTGTCACTCTTTCCCTTTAATAATTTTCTAGACTTCCTGGACTCCAGGATGGGTGGGAGAAGACAGTCCACTTGGTCGCTGTGGGATTTTGAACTCCAAGGATACTTTCCATACCCAGACCTGTGATTTCTGCCAAGCCATCTTCCCAGCTGGGGAAACAGCACAAAGAGACTATCTCAAGCACCTCATAGCGCATGTCGAATAGGGTTGGTATCATCGCGTACTTGTAACCCAGACTTACCCAGGATGGGTCTCTGTCCCACCTTTAGTGGCTGGATAACATAAGGGTTTATTAGCCTGCTCTTGGTAGAACTGTTTGAATAAGGGATTTCTCGGCTCAGTGGCTGCACCGAAAAATTGGAGAAATGATTTTTTTGGTTTGAGTGGACTCGAAATGAAAAAAATGTTCCGTTTTTCCAGCAAAAACTAAAAAAAGTAAAAAAAGAATTTGTCTTGGATTAATTCTGTTTCATTTCTGAGGTTTGATTTTTTTTTAACCTTTTTTTTTTAATAGCAATGTGATAAAATTAAGTGAAATTCTAAAATGAAATGAACCCTTTCAGCATTTCTCAATTTTTTAAAATATTTGACCAAATCCATTTGCAAAGTTGACCCAGATTTGTGAATTATTTTGGTCAACCCAAATCTGCATTTTTTTTTGGGGGGGGGGGGAAGTGAATCACACAACACAGTTTGCCTAGCTGTAAAACCTCACCAGTGCTCAGTGGCCCATGTAAGTTAGCCTGAGTGTGAGCAAGGTTCTGCACCATCTAGTGGTGATAAACTTTTCCAAGTTCAGGGCTGCTGACATCAATGGTAAAACTCTCAATGGTTCCAGTGGGATCAGGTTAATTCTCCAGTTAAAGTAGCTGTTTGTGCTGGCAAAGATAAAATAATACCTGCTTCGCCGCCCAGAAACGTAATCTCGCCACTAAAGGAGTGTCTGAGTTTGTTAATTCTCCCTAACCGTATTCAGTCACATGGTGGTGACCAGCTTCTTAATCAACCTTGTATCTGAAAAAAAGAAAAAGAAAGGAAGCACTTATACTGAGCAGGACTTTTAAGTCACCAATATAAAGGATTTGAATGAAATTGGGCATTTGTTGGACATAAAGCTTCTAAACTTTCTGCCAGATCCGATGTACCATTAATGCTCTGGCATCTGGCATCAAATGGGAATGCACCAGAGAATCTGGATGAAGGCAGGTGTATGCGGTGACATTAGTGGCACTGAGACTTACACAAATGCCAAATTATGTTTATAATTAATCAAACCCCCCAGGCTGCTATTAGGGGAAATTTAATGATCGTTTTGTTTTTGGTGTGTGACTCATTGATCACAGGAGCTTTTTCCAAGTGGGGACCTACAACTTCTTAACTTACATCGCAGTGTTATGCCTTTATACAGGTGCAACTTCTCTGACTTCACTGTCAGTCTTGTTTCATGGTGGTGTGAGAAGAGAATCAGCCTTATTATTTTGCTGTAAACCAATTAATATTCCAGTTACAAGGGCTCTGCTAATCCATTTACTCATTTACCCATGCATTTACTCATTAGCGTTTGGACAAAAGTCTGATAATTTTTTTCCATTCTTGTTCATTTCATAATCAAATCCGGAAGAAATGGCTTTGTTCACCACTCCCCCCCTCCCTGTGACTAGGCTGCTCCAGATAATAATGAGAGGACATCATTGTATTATGATCCTTTGTGGTACTTTAAAACAGGGGTTTTCAAACTTTTTTTGCTGGGACCCCATTTGAAAATATTTCAGGCTGTGACAACTCCTCCAAAAAGTGATGACCCCCCCCTCATGCCATGCCACCCTTACTGGCATGCGTGGGGGCTGACAGCTCATGACCCACTCCCATAACTTCATGACCCTCTTAGGGGTCACAATCCCCAGTTTGAGAACCCCTGCTTTAAACGATGCTGTGTTGCATGGCCTCGAAGAGAATATTGTTTCACACAGTGCTGATTTACTGGAAGTAGCATATCAGAAAGTCAGCATAGCAAGAGTGGCCATAAATTTGTTTGGTATGAAGTTCTCGCTGGCATCAGAAAGCTGAGAGTTTGCCAGAAGGAAAAGGCTAGATCTTTTCTGCTTTGAAAGCCAGTGTAGCAAATTTATTTAAAAAAAAAAAAAGCACAGATGGATTTTCTCAGGAACTAAACACATCTCCAGTGTATTGTTGATCGACAACATTTTACATAAAGTATATAATACTTATTAATATTAATTATAATACTTATTAATATTATATACTAGTATATAATACTGTAATAGTGATGAGTGCAGGAAACGTCTGTGCTGTGTGTGAATGGATACCACAGCGTGTGTGTTTGTAGCTGCATTGCATTGATGGGGGTGACACCACATCGCCATTTGCACTGACTGCATCTTTGGACACAACTAACAGAATATTCTTCTCCTTTCTGCATCCCTCATTCAGCAAGCTACTTAAGCATGTGCCTAACATTAAGCATGTGAGTAATTTCACTGACTTCAAGAGCACTGCTCACGTGCTTATAATTAGGTCTGTGCTCACCTACCTGACTGAATCACAGCCTAAAACCGCTCCAAGTGCCATAAAAACTAGCTTGACTTTTTAAAAACATGTTACATTTTTAATGTCACGTTGTAGGGAGCAGTTAGTCACCCTGACTAGGCAGATGGTCCACAGTGACATAAAAAACTTCTTTTTTAATCTAGTGCTTTTCATTGGCCTGAAAATTCCTTAGCACCTTAAATAACCTCAAGTATGAAATATTTGTCTGAACCGCAGAGGGAGTGGGTGGCATCTCAATATACTTGGCTGTGTTGAGATCACTGAAATGGATGCGATGTCACTTCTGAAGAAGCATGTGTTGGCTGAGGTCTGCAACTTCAGATGCTGCATAGGATGTGCAGTAGCGCCCGTAAGACTCAAAGCGGGCTTTTTCTTACTACTGAATTTATTATGGATACTGTTGCCTCCATGCTAATACAAAAACAAGCATGTATGCTCACTGACAATCGTCTAACCAGCCGGGAATGTTGTGGATACAACACTTCTCAGGTCTTAGTTTTCGTGGGAAGGTGAGATTCTCGGCTTTCCCGTAGCATATAATTTATAGTAGAGCTGGCCAGAAAATGCCATTTTTTCCCTTATAGAAAATATTAATAAAACAAAAAGTTGTCATTAAAATTTGCAGTGGAAGATTTCGACTTTTCATCAGAAAAACGGAAGCTCAGTTTGTTTTTCATTTTTAGGGGGACAGTTTTCTGATGAGAAACGAAAAAATTTCAACTGAAAAATGCCCAAAAGCAGGGTGCGGTTTTTTTGGCTGAAAATTTTTGTTTTTTTCAGCTTTCCAACAAAAAGTAAAATATTCTCAAGGGAGGCAGCCACTTTATGCCAAATATTTTATTCCGACAAAACCCCATTTTTCTGTTGGTAAAAAAATTTCAAAGGAAAATTTGTGATCAATCCAGTTTATATCCCTGTTGGCTCACAAGATGTGCCTTGAAATAGCGACTGGTCACTTGGATCAGGCAATAATGTAACTATTTACTAGATAGATTAGGGTGATTTTAGCACCTCAAATATCCTGGGCGAATCTGCCCTTGCAGTCAGGGTTCAAACATCTGATGGTTTTTGTGACGTGAACAAGAATCTCTTGCTGAACATGGCCCTGATTCAGCCAAGCCTTCAAGTGCACATGTAATCTTATCACTGTTCAGCAAAACACAAGTGTTTAAGGTTTTGGCTGAATCAGACCAAGGCCATCAAACTTAAGTGTGTCCCCTCAATTAAGTGGTGATTGCATTGCCAAGCTTGCAAAGTTGCAGAATGGAGACAGGAGAATACGTAGATCCTCAGAGCTCCACCTGGGACCAGACTCCCTCAAGGTTGGGGGAATTGTTTTTTGTTTACTATAATCTGCATCTGTTAAGATTCCATCTGAGTTAAGTTTCTCCCCTTAGGGCGTGATTCAAGACTCCCATTCAAGTCCATGTAGAAACACCCGTTGACTTGAATAGCGCAGGATCAAACCTTTAATGATGGTGACATGTTTTCCTGATTGTATATAAATCAGTTGGCTGAATTACGTCCTGTATATGGTCTAGGAATTCTTTTGGGGAAGATCTATGGCCTCCTTATACAATTCTGGCCGTGGGATCTCTAAATCCTTCAGGTTGCCACAGTTGCTATGCATCTCAAAAAGCGGGATGCCCACTGACTGCACCATCTCAGACCTATTCCTGATAATATCAGCTGGGAGTTTGTTAATTAAAGGATAACACATGAGAGGTCTTAAATGACACTAACGTACTTGTGCATCTTGTGTGCATTCTAAGGCATAAGGCCAAAGACAAAGTGTTGATGTACCTGTCTAATAGCTGGTATATATTATTCATATTTAAACATTGTTTTATGATTTTACTTTGGCTTCCAAAGGAAAAAAGGAAGATAAATATGTTACATGAGTCTTAGTCACAAGTTAACTGAACCATGGCAATTGGAGCTAATTATAAATGTATGGTGACCAAATATGGGCCACAATCTGTTCTCTGTTAATGACATTGATATAAATCTGTAGTAAATCCATTAAAGTCAATGAGAGACAGCCGTAATTGCGAATGGAAATTTCCCCTCTTGGTTTTGTGTAGACAAAACTAATCAGGCAGTAACAATCAGATACTGACTGAATCTGAATTCTCGTTGGCTACAAACGTAGAGATCAGCATTAATGATTTGCTCACAAATAAGGCTCTGCACTCAACTTCATGTCCTTTCTCCATCTGCCTTTCTGTCTGGTTGTAACGTGATAACTTTGGAACACTGCACGTGATCAGTTGCAAAATTTCAGCTTATGCTCCAGGCGTCAAAGGACATAACCCTACTGATTTTGGTGAAAATCAGAGAACCAGAAAAGCCAGATTTCTATTAAAATCATGCCCACAGAAGGCCCACATGGTGCGGAAGGCAGAGGAAGCTCTCTGGTGATCTGTGCTGCTGTCTACACACATCACAGTCAGCAGTTTACTAGAAAGCTGCACACTTAATTGCTCATGTAGGCCAAGCTCTGTGTGTTATCCACCCTTTGAAGTGCAAATGGCTGTGAGAGGAAGTGGCCTGAGTGGGGGGCAAGGGTTCTGGCTAGGGTGTCTTGGCTGGAGAAGGGACAAGGGGCTAAGTTTGGGAGCAGGGATGAGAGGCTTGGCTCAGGTGTCTGCCTGGAGAGGGGGCTGGCTGGTCAGAATGGGGGGTGAGGATCTAGAGGGGGTGGGAATAATAGGTTCATGAAATATTTCCTTACAGTATGTACAGAACCAATATTTCTTGGAGAAACCAAAACCAAAACCAACCAAACAACAAACAACAACCTCTCCCCGCTGTGATAAAACACGTTTGATTGGTTCCAGAATTCTTTCAATGACAAAACCGGCAATAAATATCAGTTCCTTACCTCCTACAATCTGGTTGTCCACCTGTTATAGGAACTCAGTAATGGCTCTGTTAATTACTAACTTACCAAGTTACACTTCCATTTTCAGCTTCCATTAAGACACAGGGAAGATTAATGTTTCCTTATATCACTTCATTAGTAAATGAATATGAAACTGGCACATGAACAGAAAATGCCCATTTTAATCTATTTATAAGTAAAAAAATAATCTCACTGTACTTAGAAGAATTACAGGGAAAGCTGTATAAAGTGGGAGCATTTTTGTTTTTAAAAGCTACTTTTGAAAGCCCCCAAGTTCTATGCTAAATAAGGGGAATTCTATGGCCTGTGTTACACAGAATGTCAGACCAGATGACAGGATTCAATATTTTCATAAATGATTTGGATAATGGCACAGAGAATACACTTACCGTACAAAGTCTGTGGACGATACAGAGCTGTGAGAGGTTGCAGGTGATCTGGAGGACAGGATAAGAAAATTCAAAATGATCTTGACAAACTGGAGAACTGGTCTGAAATAAATAGGAAGCAATTTTAGTAAGGACAAATGCAAAGTACTATATTTAGGAAGGAATAATCAGTTGCACAACTACAAAATGGGAAATGTTTGCCTAGGAAGGATACAGAGACAAGGGGGTGAGGTAATATCTTTTATTGGACCAACTTCTGTTGGTGGAAGAGAGACAAGCTTTTGAGCTTACACAGAGCTTTTCTTCAGGTCTGGGAAACTAACTCAAAGCGTCACTATTAAATACACAGGAAGCAGTGTGGCAGAAAAGAATCTGGGCTCATAGTGGATTACAAATTAAATGAGAGTCAACCATGTAGCCCCTTGCAAAAAAAGCCAACACCATAGTGAGATGTATTAGCAGGGGTGTAGTAAGCAAGACGCAAGTCATACTTTTTCCATTATACTCTGCACCGATGAGGCCTCATTTGGAGTACCATGTCTGGTTCTGGGCATCACGCGTCGGGAAAGATGTGGACGAATTGGAGAAAGTCCAGAGGAGAGCAACAAAAATGTCTAGAAAACATGATCTACATGGAAAGATTGAAAAATTGGTTTTGTTTAGTCTGGAGAAGAGAAGATTGACGGGGGGGAATGATAACAGTCTCCAAGCAAGTAAAAGGTTGTTATAAAGAAGAGGGTGGTAAATTGTTCTTATCCACTGAGAACAGGACAAGAAGCAATGGGCTTAAATTGCAGCAAGGGAGATTTAGGTTAAACATTAGGAAAAATTTCCTGACTGTAATGGTAGCTAAGCACTGGAACAAATTGCCTAGGGTGGTTGTGGAATTTCCATCACCCGAGCTTTTTAAGACCAGGTTAGACAAACATCTGTCAGGGATGGTCTACATAATACTTAGTTCTACCTCAGTGTAGGGGACTGTACTAGGTCACATGTCAAGGTCCCTTCAAGTCCTACCTTTCTTTGATTCTATAATCATAGTGGTGCTTTTTGTTCTTGGAATCCATAAACCTATTTTCAAAATGATAAAAGCCGCCTGGCCCATGCACATTGGTTGATGGTTTTTCTCCTGATTTCCTGAGTTTACGCCCCTACCCCACACCACCACGAATCAGAGAAACTCACAAGTTAACATTCTATGATTCACATCTCTAGAAAGACGTGTTGCCATGTGGTTTACACAAAATAGACTTTGCTCTTAATATCTGCATTCAAAGGAGCTACATACATTTCATTATATTTTTCTTAGGGCTTGATCCAACTGCCATTAATTTTAATGGCAGTTGGGACATATCCTCCGTGAATAATTGTGAATATGGATGTGAGTTATAATGAGAGTTGAGTGAATAGTTGATCTTTTGGTTTGGTGGCTGAACTGAAAAATTTAAATTATAATTTAATAAATAAAATTAAATAATTTTGGGTGACACTGAAATTGAAATGTTTTCTGGTTTTTTTTTTTTTTTGGTCTTCTAAACAACAATCAACTCCTGAAAAATTATTTACTCTGAGTTCAACAAAACATTTTGTTTGACCCAAACTATTTTTGGTTTGTTGTTGGTTTTGTTTGGTTATATTTTTGCGTGTTTTTAATACCCTTTATATTTTTCTTTCAAAATCCATCTAGCTAAATTTCGTAACGGAATGTTACTTTGAAATAAAATGTTGCAACATTTCATTTAAAAATGTCAGAACAGACTTTCCTTTTTTCCCCATTTTTGATTCATCTCAAATGATTAGCCAAATCCAACCTGAATTCATAAATAGTTTCGGTCACCCTAAAACTGCATGTTCTGGCAAATAAATTATGCCTTAGAGGAAGAGAGAGTCAGCGCTGATGGGCAAACAAAATTTTCCTAAGCTGCATGTGGCTGGAAATATTTATCTTTTGCTCCTGAAAAAATACGCTGAGTGCATTGATGATAACCCAGCTTTCAGTGTATGCAATATGAAGGCAGGGAGAGAGTTTGGAGAGGTGGGCATCTCCTCATCTCTTCCCTCAAAGAGCGTTACCTGGAAATTCAAGTCCTTTGGTACGATCTGGTCCATTCCATTGGCAAAGAATTTGAGTTGCTCTTTGGCTGTATATTTTACAAACCCCAGGAATAAAATCATCTCTGGCAGGTTGGGTTTAGCATCATGGGGCATTTGGGGGTCGGCAGCGGGAGGAAAGACATGGACTCCATCAGAGGCAGGGAAAGTATTTCAGCTCTCCTTCCAGTCTGGAGGCAAAATTTTAGCGACGCGCTTTGGGGTGCTCCTGTCCTCACTGTCGCCTCCCAGTACATTCCCCTGCTTCTCCATCTAGGAACCAGAACAGAACTTCTCTCTCCTCCCTGATTTCTCACCTCTCCAGCCCTCTTTACTCCTTGATTTGCCTCCTTGTATTTCCATTTCCCTCCCTCACCCCCTCCTCCGTATCCCTTTCCCCCCAACACCTCTATGTCCTCTACCACCTCTTCCCCCTCATACCCCATCTTCCTGCTGTCCCCTTCCCCCTACCTTCCCCTCGAGACATCCCCCCTGCACACTTTTCTCTCCCCTCCCCTGTACCAACTCCCTCAAAGCCTCTCCTCTATATACCCCTCGCCCACCTCTGCACTCTCCTCTCTCTGTACCCCCATCCCCTCTCCCCTCTCCCCCCAATCCCCACTCTTCCTCCCCTGGTAATCCCTTCCCCCTGCACCCCCCACCTCTCCTCTCCCTTGTAGTCCCCTCCCCTGCACCCCCTCTTCTCCCTTGTATTGCCTCCCCCATATTCCCTCCCTCTGCACCCCTACCTCTCCCCCTGCACCCCCTCCTCTCCTCTCTCCATACCTCCTCCCCCTGCCCCCCACCTCTCCCCTCCCTTGTATTCCTCTCCCCCTGCACCCCCTCCTCTCCTCTCTTCATACCTCCTCCCCCTGCCCCCCAGCACCCCCTCCCCTCCCCTCCCTTGTATTCCCCTCCCCCTGCCCCCCCACCTCTCCCTCCCTACACCCTCCTCCCCTCGTCGCCCCCCCCTCCATCCCTCCCCCGCCAGTGGCCGCTCGCCGGGCCGGGATTGGCTGCCGGGGCTGGGGGAGCCGCCGGGGGGTGGGGGGGGAGGCTCCCGGTCTGCGGCCGCCTGTGGCTGGCGAGCGGGGGGCCGGGCCGGGCCGGGGGAGGGCGGGGGGGGCCCGGTGCAGCGAGCCCGGCGCGGAGCCGCCTGCCCCAGCCATGCCGGCGGGCAGCAGCGAGCCGGACGGCATCCTCAGCTACCAGGTGCGGGCCGGGGCCGCCGCGCCGCCGCGGGGATGGGCGCGGGGGGGGGACACGGCGCGGGGCTCCGGGGGGGGGGGGCAAAACCGAGGGGGGCCAGGCTGGTGCAGCCGGGCCGGGGTTCGCTGCAGCGGCTGCTCACTGCGGCAGAGCCATTTCCTAGCGCGGGGGGGAGGGTGTGACTCCGGATTGGGGGGCACGCGGGGGGTGTGACTCCGGAGTGGGGGGCAGGCGGGGGGGAGCGCTGGGGTGCCCAGCCCCGAGTGGGGGGGGTCGGTTAGGGGAGACACAAACCCCCCCCTCTGCCCCCCCCGCCCGCCCCACTGCGGGAGGTGTCCGGATGCGCTCACCGAGCACGGGGTGGGTGTGTGTGGACACACAGTGACTCCCCTTGGGGGGCGGCAAGGGCAGACCGAAGCCACCCCGGCCTTGCTGCAGGGAGCTGTCCAGACCCAGCTGTCCCGACGCAGTCATCCTTTGGGCTGGGCACGCACAGCTCCTGCCTTTGGGGGTTAGGGGAGGCCAAGTCCCCCCCCCCCCAGACAGCTGTCCAGATGCAGGCCCCTGGGGAGGGGGGGTATACACAGCTACTGCCCCCGGGGAGCGGGCCATAAGGGGAGACCGGTCTCCCCATCAGGGAGCTGAGAGCTGGCCTTTGGGGGCGGGGGGAACGCACAGACAATGCCCCTGGGGGAACCAGAGCAGCCGGGTCCCACCCCCAGCAGTGTAGAATTGTCTAGACACACTGGCCTTTGGGGGGGTGGCAAAACAGCCACAACCAGGGAGGGAGAAGAACCCCTTTCTGCCCCCCCACCCCGTTTTAGGCGGCAGAGTGTAATCCAAACGCTCTCCCCGGTTGGCACCCGAGTGACCCTCTCCTTTTGCACCGAGACAGGTGGCTTTACGCACAGCCGCTGCGTTTTTGGGAGCCGGGGGGGCCAATCCTGAAAGAGCTTCCACCACACAAAGAGACGGGCCAGCATGGACAATAGGCTGAAGGACTGCGAGCAGCACGCTCGGTGTCCACTGGGAATGGTGTGTGGGTGGATGATGGTAGAGAATTCAGACTCCCTGAAATTGCAGTTTACTATAACGATGGAGAGACGACTGCTGTCTGATTTCTCTCTTGCACAATGTGTGCGCGCCCACACGTGAGGGGTGAGGGAGGCTGGAGGAAGACAGAATGGGAGACGTATATTTAAAATAAGCCTCTTTTCCCCCCCTCTAGCTTAAGTATATCATGGGTAGGATTTTCAAAGTGGTTTAAGGGAGTTAAGCACCGGACTGACTGGATTTTTCAATTATTGATCCGGTTTTTAGTGATGTTTCTTGAAGTGGTGGGAACATAGTGGCTAATGGCTTTATAATAATGGCTTAATAGGATTATGATTTATTTGTCTTTTGGTAGGCCCCAAATCACTTGGAATAGTAAGAAACAGACAATGCCCCAAAGAGCTTACAGCCTGAGCAGGCAAACGGCGAGAGGGGAAACAAAAGCACAGATAGGTGAACTGATCTGGTCAAGGTCACACAGCGATAAAAGCCTCCGAACCGCAGAGCTGTTATGTAGTCCCTGGACCATGCTACGTCATCATTTTCCATGTACCCCCAGGGTAGCCCAAGAAGTAATCAGCGAAGTTTGTAGCAGAGGGGATTCAGGTTGGATAGTAGGAAAAACTTTCTAACTGCAAGGATAGTGAAGTGATGGCATGGGTTACCTAGGGAGGTCGCGGAATCCCTGTCACTGGAGGTTTTTAAGAACAGGTTGGACAAACACCTGTCAGGGATGGTCTAGGTTTACTTGGTCCATTCTCAGTGCAGGGGTGGATGAGATGACCTCCCGAGGTCCCTTCCAGCCCTACCTATCTATGATTCTATGGCCCTTACCATATAATAAAGTGACAATTTTTGATGTGGAAGCCACTGTCTTTGTGGGACTCTGGCCACCTTAACACACACAAACGGATGTCCTATCTTACAACCGCAAAGGTGATAAAGGCAGACAGAAATCCCAGAGCAGGAGCAAAAGGGAAAACCTCAAACAAACAATTCCAGTCTGCAAATGCACAAACTAAGGAGGAAACCGAAGGGCCGTTAGCCTCACCTTTAAAAGGTGTCACTGATGGGTGAAGATGGAGCAGAATATTTCAGCGCTAGGGTGCCTGAAGCCAGCAGGCCTTGCTTCCAGTCTTCTTCAGGTTGGTCTATTGGACAATCGGGGGTCTCAGTCCTGATGATCTCAATGGCCATTATAGGACGCTGGACAGCAGCCAGCCGCTAAGTGGACAGGTTCTAGGTCATCTTGTGATGGTACAGAGCAACAACAAGCACTTGCTTAACAGCAGCCGGCCAGTACAGGATGTTACTGACTCTCTTGGGTAAAGAAGCACCCTTCATGTTGCAGTAGTTTCTATTCTGCCATGGACAGTTCATCCATTGCGTTTACTTGAGTTACACTCAGTAAGTGAGGTTTACCAATTACACAGGTCGCTCCAGTTGCGACCGGCCTGTTCTCCTCCCCTCATTATAATTGTTTGTGAATCAGCTGCATTTTTCACCTCTTGTTACTGTTTTTTTCCTCAATTCTCCATGAGTATGAGAAAAGTAACCTAAGAGTATGTTTGCTGATACAGGCAAGCTGTACTCGGGACAGGATTGGAGGATGGGGCGGGGACTGGTTTTAAGCTACATTTACACTCCCCAGTCCTGGGCTCTGCCTGGCCTAAAAGTCCCTTCCAGTAGCTGTGGACCATGGGGTGTAGAGGTCATTATTAGTCATGTTATTATGGTAGTGCCTAGGGACCATCTGAAAACAGAGACTCCATAGTGCTAGGCGCTGTACTAACACACAGTAGTAGTAGACAATCCCTGTCCCAAAGAACCCCTCTGCCCATGTCCCCTTTCCTCTGGAAATGTCCCCTACAGTGGCACAAGGCGGCTGTTGAGCATGCTCTGCTGGTTCTGTATCACCTGGAGATTCTTGCTTACATAAGGAGAACCAAATCTTTACCTCTGCTTTGTGTTGAAGCACCGAACAAGGCAACGAATCCAGCCCTTAATTTCATCAACAGTCATTAAAGCTGGTTGGTCCAGGGGTTAGCAGAACAAACAGCTAGAAGATAGATTAGCAAGGAGGCCATCTACGGTGAGTGAAAATAACCAAAGGGAAAAAAAAAGCAAGAATAAGGAAATGACACTCCATTCCAACATGCTTGTCTTTTTTGTTGTGGTTGATTGTAAACCCATTTTCCTACATCTCTCCACACCCCTCAGTCTCATCAGTGGCTGAATTCATGAATAGCGTGTGAACTCTGTGACAAGAAATAGAGAGCCTGAAAGCTACGAACAGCCCCCATTCTGGCAGCTCTTAATTTATCTCGTCATTTCTCATGTGGACGTCTATTATACATCATCACTGCCGGGAGATTTGAGTTTGCTTGAAAGGTCTAAGAAGGACATTACAACTAGCGCCGGTTCCTCTTCCAAGCAGGCTATTTTTACAGCTCCTAGGATGATATTCTTAACAATTCGATACTGCATCTTTTCAAGAAGTATCTACTGATGGCTTCCAAAGTTATCATTAAGGGGCCAAGGCACAGCATAAAGAACATATTAGTTCAGCTTAATAGCAGCAATAATGAGACAGGATCCTAATGAGAATCCTGAAGTATCCTGATTGGGCAGCAGCAGACATGGGCTAAGTGTGGTACTTTTCAATCTGCTCCGACTAAGGGGCAGTGGAGTTGCATTGCCCCAGGTGTTATGAGAATGTTTGTTCTCTGCTCTTGAAACAAGTCTCCCCTCACACTGGAAAGGACTAAATTGTGACCCTCTTTCTAGTGCACTGGAGGGGCAGAAGCTGAAGGTCTGCCTGCTTCCTATTCCCCTGTGCATGAGTTCTGTGCTGCGATTAGATAATTGGGAGCGTGCGTGACCAGGAATCAATGGGCTGAGGGTCTAGGGCGGAAGAGACAGTTGATTAGAATGGGAGGCTTGGACGAGTTTGGATTTAGACAGAGAAGGAGTCCACTATGCTTTGCACTTGCTGTAGAGAGCACCTTTCTTCCAGCCCCTCCAAATAATCATCCCTCTCAATTGGTTCACACAATTCTCCGAGGTGCTTATGTGTCCCCATTGCCCTCATAGCACAGTACCTTGAACGTGGAATGTATTTATCCTCACAACACTCTGATGAGGTAGCAAAGAACCTGTCATACACCAAATTTTACCAATGGGCAACTGAGGAACAGAGAGGCTAAGAGACGTGCCGAATATCTCTAGCAGCACCCAGGCTTCTTAAGTTCTAATACCCTAATACAAATACCCTAACCACAGGATCATTTTCCCTGGCACTGTCAACCATCTATCCCTGTTATGCACACTTAATACCAGCTGTACCATGACTCAATAGGCAAGTGTTAAAGACCTGTAGACTAATGGCTCTAGCCCCTGGTAGATTCAAAATAAGCCCTTTGACACGGATGCCGTTACACCAGTGCCAACGCCTAATGCAAACTCATTGCGCCAGTGCAAACGGGACTAGCATCAACAAAACCTACCCCAGTAAGTTGCACTGGGGATTTACACTGTTGCAGTGTATCTGTTATTATTTATTATTTGTATTCCTGTGGCCCCTCAGAGTTCGAATCATGGACCAGGAGCCTATTGTGCTGGACACAGTACAAGGCATGATCCAGTTGCTGGTGAATTGGGTGCCTCATGCCTTTACCCTCCTCTATTGGCCAGGGTCCCTTGATCAGACTACATTTCCCATGAAGGGAATGAGGCTCGGAGATCACATGATGGAAACATGTGACTCAGAACCAGGCATGCTGGGGAGTTATAAAGGGCAGCTTGAGCCCACCTGAGCTCAGTAGGAAGTGGATCTGCAGGCGGCAGATCTTGGTTTAATCTTGAGCTCTTTAGATTTGGAGAAAGGAAACTCACTCCTGAAAGACAGGGACCGAAATCCTGGTGCTGTTGGGAGTTTTATATGATGCACTGGCTGGTGGGTTGGCTCGGGGGCTTACCGGTGGTGTCCCTACTGCAGGTATAATTTTAGAAAATGGAAAGAATGTATATCCTGTCCAGAAGGGAGTGTTGGTCCTCGCAGCAGGGCCCAAGCATAATTTTTTGGGCCCAGTACAAACTTGTAACACGGGATCCCCTCCCACACAGGTACCCATGGGAATTGCAACCTGGGCTGGGCCTCCCTGGTCCTCTGGGCCCCGGTAAAGTGTCCCCTTTTCCTCCTCCTCCCCTTTTCCTCCTCCTCCTAGCAGCTGCACTTGGAAATGAGTTGGGGTCTTCTTGTTCTGTATAAATGGTGGCTGGTTTTGAGTTTTTTTGGTAAGTTTTCTCTTTTCTCAATATCAGCTATGCCCAAATGTGAATTAATGTTTCTTTTATTCTAAATTGTTTATATTGCATTATTTCCCCCAATCAGGATCTGGGCTCCATTGGGCTGGGCCCTGTACATGCACATATTAAGAGACAGTCCTTGGCTTGATTTTTATTCTATACAGTTTATTATGCCCCCCTCATCACTGCCGTGTCTAAGCACCCACTATTAGTGCATTATGTGGTGCGGCCTAGTGGATGGAGCCTTATATTAGGTCTCAGGAGACCTGGGGTCTGTTCCTGGCTCTACTGCTGGGAAAGTCACTGTTCCTTCCCATGCCTCAGTTTCCCCATGGGTAAAATGGGTGTAATGACGCTGAACTCCTTTGTGAAGCACTTTCAGAATTATAGATAATGGGAAACCGAGGCATAGAGAAGTAAAGTGACTTGCCCTTAGAGCAAATGGTACCAGTAAAGAATGTATATATCTTGAGTCCCCCCAATCTGGCACTATAATCCTTAAAATCATGCTGCCTCCTCAAGGTTTTTGAAAGCTTTCAATAACATGGAAGATGGCCTATGCAAATGGACAATTGGAACCATGTTTGTTTAGTTTCTCTCTCCCATGCTTTTACTGTGGTACCTGAGTGAGGTTTAATACCCTAATCCTCGAACAGATTATAATCTAAGAGCAGGAATTTTTGCTGTGTCTGTAGAGTGCCTAGCAGATCAGGATTGGGACCCGCCTCTGAGCACTACCTAATATCCCAATTTAATAACAATATTCACATACCACATCACTGGTTGATGTTGGGAGAGATTGCCTGGTAAACTCTTTCCTTATTTGGTTGATCCTGCTCTTTCTTTGCCCCCCGCCTAGAAGCTTTTGATGTTGTGTATGCGAGAGAAGTGGATCCATCCTCCAGATGGCAGAGCTGGAATCTCATGATTCTTCTCTTATGATTTCCTGGCTTTCTTCTCTGCCTGTTGATTGTCGAACACACCTGTGTGAAGAGGCAAGTCAGGCTGTTGTTCAAGTCATTTTCATTTGTCCACATAGGTCTGTTGTTGTAAGGTTATATGTCATATTCTCCATTCCGTTAGAAAAGACCCAGTAGATCTGCTAGTGTAACTGCCCTCTTGGGCAGAAGAAGTTTGATGAAGAAAAGCTGTGCATATGAGCTGGCTGTTAAGGCAACTGTGGCCTTGTAACACAGATTAGAAAATGTCATTCCAACAGGCAGAAGTCAGCCATTGTGTCTGCCACAGCATGGTAACTGAACCATGCAACGGGTATCCAAAGGTTATAGCAACTGTCTGACAGCTTTATATGAGACGAACAAGCTACATGGCAGCAGTCAGCATCCAAAGGTGTTGCAACATGGTGCTTGAGAGAGAAGCTTCCTTTTTAATTTGATTGGAGGTAATGGTTGAGACTTTCTGCATCTAGTGCAGGATTTTGCAAATGAGTATCTGTAATGGGCATTGTTTTCAAAGCCAAGTGCCTAAAATTGGGCTCCTAAATTCATACTTGGGCACTTAAAAAGGGCCTGATTTTTCAGAGATGTGGAGCATCTGCAAACACCGTGGACTTCAGTTGTATTTGTGGGTGCTGAGGACTTCTGAAAAATCAGGTTGATTTTACTTTACTTTGCCTAAGTGTGAATTCAGGAGCCCAACTTAGCCACTCCTGGGTGAAAAATTTTGGCCAGCATGTTACGAAACCCACATGAAGTTGCTTAAAGAGTTAATAGGATCAGATGCACTCTGGCATTTTTCCAAAGGTTTAGGCAAGTTTCATATTCCATTTTATGGAAACTTCTGCATCAAATGCTTATTTTAGGGAATCAGAAAGATGACAAACTTGTGAAAGCAGCAGGCACAGAGCCAAAAAGCAAGAAAAACCCATTCTGTTTGGATAATAACAAACTCCCTGGATGGTTGCTATTCAAAGACTGACTTAGCTCTAAGAAGCAAGGCTTCAAGCCCTGGATACCCGCTGAGGGAGTATGAATTCTCAGCCATACAGCCTGAGAGAGAATTACACAAACTGAAGATATCCAGGGGAGATCAAGGGAAGATGACAAAAACTGTTTGCGTCTGTCAGGAAGTGTACGTGGGATTATAGATTTCTGAATCGGTAGTGTTGTTACAAGGGTTATAATATTGCAGCTTTATTAGACTGCTAAATCCTTCAATACAATAACCAGTCATAACCTATGCAAAAGTCTGCGCAGGATAAAGTGCATCCACTTTTAGGGCTATATTTTTTTTTAAACGGCCTCTAACGTTGATGCATGTGGTCGCTTCATGTTATTTGTTTGTATTAGAGTAGCCTCTAGAAGCTCTGAGATCCGAATGCCATTATACTAAGCTTTATACATCCACATAATAAGAGACTTTCTCTTTCCTGCAGAGCTTAGGCCAGACAGACCAGGGTGGGAGGGGAAATGGATCAGCAAATCATCAGCAGATCTGGGAACAGCTTCCATATCTCCCAGTCCAGGGCACTAGCAAATGGACCACCTTGACTCTCTAGTCCACCCCCTCCTCCAAGATTGTGAGCTTTTTCGGCAAAGTATGGCCATCCCCTTCAGTCACGGGAGAGGGGAGTAATCCTGTCATGTTCTGTGGTTGCTTCCCTTAACTAACATCGCCTCCATCGTAATTTGAATTGAGCCAGACATCTGTCTCAAGGAGACACAAGGGTAGCATGGGTGTGGTGGTGTCAAGGGTAGATGAGAGACCGAGAACTGCATTCCTCCCCCTCTCCCGGGGCCCACATGCATATTGACAAATGACAACAGACCACTAAAATGCTGGAACATAGATCTTGGAGGCGGATGAGAAAATGCCCACTGCTGCTCCCTGGGATTTCTTTAAGAAGCAAGCCGTCTCATCTACCCCTTCCAGGGTTTGCGGTTGAGTCTATACCACCTCATGTCCAGTAGTAGCCAAGGCTGCTGCTAAAGTCTTTTAAAAAAAACCCCAACAGCGTGGATCTTTAATTCTGGTAAATCACTAGCCAGCGAAGTCTCTATATCATACACCCAGCCCTATATACCAAGGTGACTGGTAACCTAGAATTTAGATTTCCAGATGTGAAATCGGTCTGACAGTGACCAAGGAATCTAATGTACTTCTCTGGCCTCTATTACTGTAGTATCAGAGCACCTCACAATCTTCACTGTATTTAGCCTCATACACTGCTTGCATCCAGTTTTGATTCAGCCTGCTTTTATTAGCTTCCTATTGATAAAGAGAATGATTTATTGAGTTCCGCTCAGATCTGAGAAAGTCCCTGTTTAGACCAGCTTTACTGTATCTGGAATAATGCATAAACATTTCCCTTCATCACTCAGGATTCTTTTTTAGAATTGCCTCTTGTGCCTCAAGGCACTTTGTGAGAGCTATTGCATTGATTTTTAAAAGATCTGACTCCTAGGAAAGTATTCATAATAGGAGAGAGAAACTGTTCCAAACAGCAGCAGTTGCAAATTTTATGCACTTGAGTAGCCCCACAACCTGGTTTTCATTTTGAAGAGGGCTAAAATCAGGATTAAAATCTTACATTCAAATAATTATATTCCTGTTCTACCAATGGCTAGAAGTGATTGGAAATGCTTCCCTTCCCCCCACTGAAAATTTTGATTAAAAACAAAAAATATTTTCATCAGAACGTTTGGCTTGAAATTATGACTTTTTGTTGAAACAAATCCCAAGCCTTACATTTTTCAAAATGGTCAGTGTCCCAGTGAAAAATGGAAATTTTTTGAGGAAAGCAGACACTTTATGCAAAAATGTTTTTTTTTAGTTGAACACACAATTTTCCACCAGAAAAAGTTGATGGAGAGTTTTTGATCAGCTCTACTACCCATTCTGTAATCTATTGTTAAATTATCCCAACCATTTTATTGCAGTTGTTCAGCATTTATGATGCTTTGACTTTTTCCCCAGAGAGAAGAATGAGCGTAAACTGGTCTGTTTCCCTTTTAGTTTATAGGAGAGCTGGTCCAAAATCAGAATTTCTGTCTCATGGGAAATTCTGATATTTCATAATTTGTTTTCATCCCAAACCGGGGCGAAAAGTCAAAATATCTGAATTTTTCATAGAATGGAAAGCTTTACTTAGGTGCTTAGGTAGAATCTGTGTTCTTTTGGAAACCTAGCTCTAACTGTGGGACCATAAGTGACTACTTTTTGGCTCCTAAATTTGAAAAGTTAGCGTGGCATATTTGAAAACTGTGCTGGAATTGTAGGCTGTCACTTTAATTTGTAAGGGGTTTACTGATTCGGGAAGCAACCATGCATCAGAGTCAGTTCTGCAGAGATCTCCAGCTAGAGTAAGGTGTGATGAATTGTATCTGTGGTGGGGCACAGCCTGTTTGGTCTATGTTTGTGGGTTCTTGTGTGCTATCATTCTGAATTCTAAGAAAGAAAGTCATGTTCTGTTGCAACCTTCCAACAAAAGTAATTCATATTCTTTATCTACTTTATGTGTATGCTGTGAAACATACCAGTTGGCCGTCATACTGTCTCTCTCTTTGTACTGCTTGCAGGTTGCCTCTTCTATTTCTTCTGTTGTTCGCTTTTGAGGTTTTACTGTTAAATAATAAAAAGGCAACAGGGCTCTGAGACTAAATTGCAACCTGATTTTAATTGATTAGACCTTGGTATCATTTTCATGTTCCATGTCATTTTACACCAAGTGTCGCATTTCCTTTAAAGCTGGGCAGTTAACCTTTGTCCTGAGTAAGCTAGTCCATTACAACCAGTGAATTTGCAGCATATAACTGATTAGCTGTGCTAAAAAAAAGGTAATTTATTGCTTGTGAGAGAGATGTGATGAGCATAGCATCAATAAGTTATTGGAATAAAAATGTAAATGATCCCTATTTGTGCCAAATTCTTACTCCACTGGGGTTCTGTGGAAGTTATTGCATTACCAGCACAAAGCACGCTGGGAAATTCTATGAAGTAGGAGCCACCATTCTGACATGAGGAAATCTGAAAAGAAAGGATGGATTTTAAATGGAGGTGGCTGAAATATGGAATTTCTATTCCATGGGAAATTCTAAAGTTTCGAAATTTCCTTTTGTCCTCAGTCAAAAAATTGACATTTCAAATTTTCCCTGTGAAACAAAAGTTCAGAAAAATTTCATTTTGGAAGCATTGAAAAAGCTTTCTTGAAACATTAGATAAAGGACGGAGTGTTTCTTTTTAACTTTCTCATTGCAATATTATATTATATACAATAAATGAAATATTATATGTAACGTACAAAATGAAATCCTTTGACTGTACAGACTTCATTGCAGGCAATTAACCTATTATATGGCAATTGTGGATACTCGGGGCAATGATTGGGCTAATGAGGTAATTAGCTTAATAAGGGAAGCTATATAATTGGCAGGAACATGAAGTAAGGGGAGAGCACACAGAATGAGCTGGGTGTGGTAAAGAAAACTGGGTGGAAGCTCTTCTTGATAATTCTTAATAATTTTTTGTTGAAAATAGAGGTGTTCACGCAACACATTTTCATTTTGTCAAATCAGTATTTTCCAACAGAAAACTCTTCTATCAGAATTTTTTTGGACCTGTTCCAGCTGTAAATGTATCAGTGCTGAATGCGCCTCTTACCCTGGGGGCATTTAATGCTTATCCCTTGACTTTCTGCTTGATGCAGTCACGGGTAGTGCCCTTTACTACTCCCTGATTTTCAGAACAGATCTGTGCCCTCAGCATAGTTAGATCAGCCCGGGGGTCGCTCTAACCTATAACAGTTCAGGATAGGTGGAGTGCAATATGCTTTGGCCATGTCCCCAGCATCTTCCTCCCTGCATGCTACACAGGTTCTTTGGCAGGTCAGCAAGTCTGTGGCTTTAATTTTCAATCTTACCTTTGATGAAAAGCTTTCTTTCGAGACTAGCCCTCTGCACTGATGCCTTTCTTACAGGCTGACCCTCCACCAAGATCATGTCCTAGGAAGCAAGTTCCTGAAGTCTATTTATCAAAGAGCTTTTCAATGAAATGAAAAGAAAAGAACGCCTGTGGTTGCCCTGCTTGCTGGGAAGGATAGAGCCTCCATGTGAACGCCAGCCGGGATGGGCCCATTCCACAGATCTCGCCAACTCCGTTGCAATATCTTTTAAAACCCACATGGAATCTTTCTGCCTATGATGCGTATTTTCAGAAGCCAATAGAATCAACCCCCATTTGCTGTTTGCTCCGTGTCACGCTGTGCTATTTGTCATCAGAGCTGAGAGTGTTAGAGGTTACCTGCAGGGTTACCAGGTGGACAAAATACTAGAGTAGTATTTAAGTGACTGTTGTTTTTTTCCCCCCTTTAGCTCAAAGACTAGGATTGATGTATTTAGGGCTAATCAAGTTTTAAGTTGGCTTCTTTTTCTTTTCCAATCGGAAGCGATTGCTGTAAGGTTTCCGTCTCTCCCTGTGGCTAGAATGCAGCAAACTAGGGGCTGAATTCAGCGATACCTGCGGTGAATTTGGTCCTAGTTCTGATCTGGATGCTTGGTTACATAAAAAAGGCATTGACGAACTTCACAGCCTTCTGCCTGAATCGAAAACAGCCATGCCATTGGAGAGGCTTCAGGTAATGAACGCTTGAGCTGCTGCTAAAAGGAATGACCATTTTAAAAACTAATACTTATAATAATAAACGATAAAGACCAGTTGCAGACCTCATTATTACTTTCACAAGTGAAATGTTCCAGCTTCTCCGCAGGAGCAGGGAAGAAAAGAGTTCAAAGGGAGACGTGTTGCAGTGCAGGCAAAATGTCTGAGAACATTTCAAAGGGATAGATATATATACAGCAAAGAGTGTTAGGAGAAGAGGCATGACAGTTCGGAGAACAGACAAGGAAAAGTGAAAGTGCACTGCACTTCAGTACAGCACAGGAAATTCTGAAGTAAGAAGGAAAGAGTCTGTTTAGTTCATGCTGCTGAAATCCTGAATATGAACATCCTGGATATGGCTCAAGCTGCTGAGAATAACAAAGCGGTACATTTATACAGGGGTATGAACATTTCCAGGTCCCATCCATGATCCAGCTCACGGCTATGGAGCTTAATAACCCTCTTATATGATAGGATTCAGTGTCCATGAACTCCCAGGGGCTTCTGTTACGTTTGAGAGGCTTTGCCATCTAGAAACCCTTAAGAGGATGCTTAGCTTGAGACTATAGGAGGAACTGTGTAGGTTTCCTGCCAGTTTCTGGGATGTCTCTGCTGCCTAGAGGGAATTCAGAACCCCTGTTCTCTCCCCAGTGACGTGATGCCACATACTCTCAAAGCAGGGCGGGGGTCACAAAACCACTCCCTGCAAATGATGGCTATTGCTGTTCTGTAGGTGGCCGCCTTCCCTCTAGCTGCGACTCTGCCCTTGAAGATTGTCCTCAATTGATCAGGAATACTATCGTATTTCTGCAATAGCCTCCCTTTAGGGCTGGAAATGCCTCCAAATGTGATTTACCTCCCAGTGGTTAGAGCTGTTGGAGTTTTTCTCTTTATAGGAATTTAGGCCCCGATCTTCAAAGGTAATTAGGCTCCTAATGTCCATAGAAATCGGTCCCACATCTGGACCTAAGTGCTTGTGAAAGGAGCCCGGGGTGACAGCCCTGCGGGATGAAATGTCTCCCAGTCACAAGGGCTTCTTAGAGCCCATCTCAGGAGTCAAAACTGCACCTAGTGAAGTCAGCTGAGAAGCTCCCATTGACTTCCGGGGTGCCGTAGGGACAGGGAGGAGATAGAGCCGGGGACCAGCCAGAGGAGCAGGATCTGAGCCCCTCTTCAGTGGTGGGGGTGGCCTGGTGCACCACAGCTGGATTCTCTGCTGCTCAAGTCTAATTCTAATGGTAGAATATGGCCCAAAGTTTGGAACAGGGCCAGTTTCTTATACTACAGTCATCTGTGTTGTATAAGCATAGTGGGGGCCTCAGTACGACAGCTTCTGACTTGCTTCATAATAATCTCTAGTATGGGTTTCCCATTTGATCTGTTCCCTGTGGACTAGATTTTAAAACTATGATCACAGAGGCCTAGTGGCTGATATTTGGGGTCAGAGAAATCCACGCGGTGCCTTGCAAATAGACGCTCTGCCGTTACTGCTCGTGAGAAGCTCTCACGGTGCCCCGAGAATCCCTTGAACGCTTGTATTTTTTTTTAATCACTGTTCCATTTTTGAACTGTGACGCGTCATTCATCAGGGTGGAAAAGAAATTACAAAATTACAGCCAAAGCACTTATGCTCTGTCTCTGTCTCTCTCTCTTTCTGTGAGCTGTTGCAGAATTTAAACTCCTGCCGACCTTTTTTGTTACTTAGCCTAGGTCTACACTAGAAAAGCAATATAGACTCATAGACTTTAAGGTCAGAAGGGACCATTCTGATCATCTAGTCTGACCTCCTGCACAACACAGGCCACAGAACCTCGCCCACCCACTCCTGTAATAGACCCTAACCTATCACTGAGTTACTGAAGTCCTCAAATCATGGTTTAAAGACTTCAAGGTGCAGAGAATCCACCAAGAAGTGACCTGTGCCCCATGCCGCAGAGAAAGGCACTCCCCCTCACCCCCAGGGCCCATGCCAATCTGCCCTGGGGAAAATATAGCTATATACCAGCAAACCTTCCTAGT
This sequence comes from Mesoclemmys tuberculata, assembly GCA_007922155.1. Classification (NCBI taxonomy): domain Eukaryota; kingdom Metazoa; phylum Chordata; order Testudines; family Chelidae; genus Mesoclemmys; species Mesoclemmys tuberculata. Next base: position 3,791,680 of record ML675652.1, read on the forward strand.
GTAGACATAACTTAACTCTCCTTTGCAGTGATACCCACAAAAAAGCCTGACAACCGTTAGACTGTTGGGAAGCTCATATCACTGCCTATCATGCTAATTGCTATTGTCTCATTGTTCCATTGTTCTCTTCCACTTGTTCGTACCTATCTGTTGTCCGTTGTCCTGTACTTAGAATGGAAGCTGTTTGAGACGGGGACCATTTTTTTGTGGTTTGATGTTTGTACAGCACCTAGCGTGCTGGGGTCCTGGGCCATGACTGGGGCTCATAGGTGCTACGGTAATATAAATATTAAACAATAATAATAACAATTCTGGCAAAAAAAGTGCGTTTGCTTGTGTAGTTGGTACTGGTTCCCTGAACAAAATAAGCTATATGGACCAAAGCACTTTTATGCTGGTGCAACTGCATATCCCCCTCTCCTCCCCCGGCAGATCTGGCTTTAGACTCACCCCCACTTACAAATATTTTACATGTCACCTCTGAATTTGACACATTTAATCTATCTTACTTTAAGAGGGTCCAAACTGATCTAAGTTACACATGGAAGGGGCTGGAAAAGGGTGTGAATTGTACCCGGTTAGATTTCCCTTTGATTCACCTCTGAATTTGGCCTCAAGTATTTTACACTGAAAGTCAATATCTGCCAACAGCTACCACACTGTAGTATCTATCCTACATTACCACAGTTTCCCCTTCTAACTAGGGAAGTAAATAAATATATTGACCCTGCGACATCAGGGTCAGTATAGTTGACTTTTTAAATGGCCACCACTGCTTTGTTAACACCCAGAAATAGTGATTTAAAAAAAAAAGCAAATACAGGGTAAAGGTTTCTATGAAACCACATGATGCAGCGATAATGTAGGCTATTTTGGCAGGCTCGGTGGCTGTTGCACAGTATCTGCTCCATTAGTTTGTTGCACTGGTTTCATAAAAGGGTACAACACATTGAGGGGTGCTGTGCAATATCACCTTAGTATTTCCATGATCAACTGACGTGTAATGTGTGGCACGTGGATTATTCCATGAACTCTATGCTTTCGGAAGGTGGCATGTTCTAGTCAACGTGCAACAGACATCCTTGATTCTGTGGGTGATGTAACTGAACGACAAGTCTGGCTACATAAACCTGGAATCAGTCTTGAGAGTGGTGAGCCTTGATCAGACCTCTGCAAATGCTAGCTCAGGCAGGACTACAAAGGGCAGGTAGGACCATTTAAAGGCCTTAATTGAAAAGTGCTGAAGTGTTTACATTTCCATTACATATTGTTTTGCTGCAGTGGTTACAAAAATAGAAGATTAGAGTTGGAAGGAACCTCATGAGGTCACCCTGTCCAACCACCTGCTCAAAGCAGGACAAACCCCAACGAAATCATCCCAGCCAGGGCTTTGTCAAGCCACCCCTTAAAAACCTTTAAGGATGGAGGTTCCACCATCTCCCTAGGTAACCCCTTCCAGTGCTTCACCATCCTCCTAGTGAAAAAGTTTTTCCTAATGTCCAACCTAGACCTCCCCCACTGCAATTTGAGACCATTGCTCCTTGTTCTGTCATCTGTCACCACTGAAAACAGCCTAACTCCATCCTCCCTGGAACCCTCTTCCAGGTAGTTGAAGGCAGCTATCAAATTCCCCCTCGCTTTTCCCTTCTGCAGACTAAACAAGCCTAGTTCCCTCAGCCTCTCCTCATAAGTCATATGACCCAGTCCCCTCATCATTTTTGTTGTTCTCTGCGGGGACTCTCTCCAATTTGTCCACATCCTTTCTTTAGCGGGGGGCCCAAAACTGGACACAGTTCTCCAGATGTGGCCTCACCAGTGCCGAATAGAGGGGAATAATCGCTTCTCTCGATCTGCTGGCAATGCTCCTACTAATGCAGCCCCATGTGCCTTCTTGACAGTAAGGGCACCCTGTTGACTCATCTCCAATTCAGGGCTGTTGCTTTTATATGCTGTCTTTAAGGAGGCCTGGATAAGACAAATGCTAATCAGGTTTTTTGTGATGTCTCCGCACTGAAACTGCTTACTGTCTGAGGTGGTTCCATGCCTGGCTGCAACCTTGCCAGAGGCAATCTGGGTGCCTGTTGCTAAGAAGGGACAAACAGTGGCAGAGATAGTTGCAGGAGTAATTAGGAAATGGAAAGTCAACAGGTCTTATAATAAGCCTGCTGCTAGGTAACGTGAATTAATTCTGCAGAATAGGACCAATTTGCTTTCTTGCAACAAGGCAGTAACAAGTTTACTCTGAAATTGGAACTTGTGGGGCACGGAAGCATTAATTCTCATTGTCCGACTGGAACCGCTTTTGTTATTTCAGCTGCTTCTTGTCGTTTTTAGTCGCCAGAGCTGGGAGTCTCCTGGGAATTATTGTTGTGTCTTTGCCGGTGATGTTCCCTTTTGAGCTCATAATGCAAAAGATTAAAAATCAAACAGACCCCGAGCCCCACCCAAGCTGACCATTCTAATGTAAGGGCTTTTTCTGTGGCGTTCTAATTTTATTTTTAATGAATATCCTGCGTGTTCAAAACATCAGCATCACTGGTGCCAAGCTAATATGCCAAGCTTAAGCAAAACGTGATAGCTGACATTTTGAGTGGGATTTCACAGAGGACTTCCAGAGCTTAAAAAACCATCGGATATTATAACTTGAGCTAAAGCTGGGGCTGAGGCTGGCCTGTATGCGCTGTGAATCAGACACAGAAGGGAACCTGTAACACACAGTCACCAGTGGGTTACAATAGCCCTTTAGTTCTCAGGTAATGCCGCAGACAGCATTCCAGTTCAACTCCTGCTTACCTTATCTACTTGCCCTACAACTTCTGATCAGCTGTTTGCTTTTGGATCCTCCAATCCTCAGCTATTCTCCTTATTAATACAGCCACATTTAGAAGCCCCCAACCAAGATTTAGGCCCCATTGTGCTAGTAGCATGAGACAATCACTTCCCCAATTGCTTATGGTTTAAGGAACTGGGACACGCTCCTGGTGGGGGGTTTTAAGAAGTTCACCTGTTCCAGCTTCCTGTTCCCCATTAGATGAGGCAAATCTGTTTGGGGCATCCACAGAAGTCGCAGGAACATGGAAGAGTGACTGATTGTTCTCTCCAAGGGTCCCAATTATAGAGTGTATTTTGCAACAAAATTCACACAAGCCAAGCGTGCTGCCCCCAGATGTCCATACTGCAGTGTGAGAATGTGCTGCCAGAAGAAGGGCAAACATAACAGGAGTTAACACTTATCCTCTAGTGGAGAGGGAGATGCAACAAACATCAGCCAGAACGGCCACTTCAGAGATGCAATGGTTTGTTTGCTTCTGCCAGATTTAAAGGGCTAGCCAAGCAGAAAGGCATGCAGGAAAAAAATCTTGTACACAGAGAGATAAGAGGGGGTGGGAGTGGGTGACAAAGAAAGGAGCCGCTGCTGTGTATCTCTTCTGAAACATATGGAAGTGTTACTTACGTCTCATCTCAGTTTACAAGGAAGTGCATTACGGCTGTTGACATAACTTATGCTTTTAAGTCAAGCTCAGTGTTCTTGTTTGATTTAAGCCAATTAATACCTACGAGCAATGTTCGTTTTAGTTTTCCTGTCTCCATATTCAATGTGATTTTTTTTGAAGCTTTAGCTCCTGGAGCCATGTGATTATGTGAAAATTTCAGGTCTTTTTTTTTTTTTAAATTGAGTTTCTAGTCATTAAAGAGAAGAATTTGCAAACATAAACCCTAAAATCTTAAAAACACCAGAAGGCAAATATAAAAGATCCTCAATGTCTTATGTGAACTAAAGGAGTAAGAAAAATTCTGAAACAAATGCAAAAAGAGTTCATTATTGCCTTCACAGGGTCAGGTGAAAAGGTTTTGTTTTTCTTCTCAGAAATTCTGTTTACAACAGATTTATACTGGATTTGTTCGCACAGTTGACCTTCCTAGGCCTGAGAGAGGAAGAATAAGGATACTGTGGTGTATTTTTCCCCTGTCAAAAGAGTCTTAACAAATAGCAGAAATGTAGCATGAAGAGAGGGACAAAACGTTATCAAGGTTTTCCAGAAGGAGCTGTATTAAGCCACAAGTGCAGTGTAAATCTGAAATGAAAATGATCTTTGCTTTGTTGGTCAGAGAATCGTAATCCCTTCCCACAACTCTCATGACAGGAAGATGCAAGGACTCTTGTGTGACCTTATTGGTTGCTGCTAAGATTCTGTAGGATTTTGAGTTATGAGCATTTTCATTTTGGAAATTGTTGTATCTATAATCTGCTGGTCAGTGTGCGTTGTGTCCCCTTCTATGTGATTGTTTTTCAACCGATATTCATATCCTAGTGTGGACACAGTTATACAAATTTAAAGGTGGGGCCTTATACAAGCATGTAGGACTAAACTGTCCTGCTATAAGCACACTGAGACCACCGTGGCTGCTTCCACGCAAAAAGGGCTTTATTGCTATAACTATACTGGTATAGTTAAAGTGGTACAACTTTTGTGTGTAGATAAAGCCTGAAGATGGGCTAAAAATCATGAGATTTACCCGTTCCCCTCCACATGGTTGGGATCAGTTTATTGATCTTGTTTTTTCTTAACTTTTAGAGTACACTTGCCTCACAGTTTTGAGCTTTTCTCTGTTATGATGAGGGCTTTCCAAAAAAAAAAAAAAAGTTCAGATTCTAATGCAATCACATGATTCCAGGAGCTGGTGCTTTAAGAAAACCATCGAAAATCTCAAGACTCACAATAAAATCATGAGAGTAATAACAGCCTTCGCTGAGAGCTGAGGCTCTTTGCTTCTTCAAGAGTTCTACCGGTACCAGTCAGGACTGGAGTTGCATTGTGCTAGGGGCTGTACAAACACATAGGAAGACACATAGTTGAAGTTTTACCGATGGGAGCAGAGTTAGGCCAGCAGTATCTGCCTTTGGAAATCCCATGCTGGGCTCCTAAGTAGAGCTGTGTGAATATTGGATCTTTTGGTTCACTGACAATTCTGAAAAATAAAAAAAAAATGTTTTGGGTTGAACTGAAAATACAATTTTTGGCAAGTTGAAAAAATCCTTTTGGATGGAACAAAATGTTTCATTTCTAATTTGAGCATTTTTAAATGTTTCAATTGCAAAAAATAAAATGAGACCAAATTTTGAAATGAAAAGTCTTTGAAAGACTTCAATTTTTCAGCAATTTTATTTTAGTTTTCAACTGAAACAATTTGGCAGAATTGATGGGTATTCATGAAATGGTTTGATGTCACTGACTCTGCAATTTTTTTCCATCAAAAAGTCTCCTAAGTCACTTTGAAAGTCTTGTCCACAATGAATAAAATAGGAAATTGGTTCTACATAGTTGCATGTGTTTGTTTTGTTTTTAAACAGAGAGCCGACGAAGAGGCGCTTGTGGATCAAGGTGGGACCAGTAATGTTGTCAATATTCATTATGAGAAAGAAGAGCTGGAAGGTAAGGTCCAAAGATGCATCTGATAACTGTATTTCTCAGGCTTTATAATACATCATTAACTTCTAGCTAGATGGAACCTGGAGTAAATGTATTTCTTGGCTAATAAGCTTCCAGATAAGATAAATGTAGTTTGGTCATAATGCAACTTCCATCAATCTCTTTGTGATTTAGTTTTCCTTATACACGTGAGGCCTGGTGTTCCATTGTGAACTCCTTTACACCAGTGAAAAATGAGGTGCAAATTGGTTACCATTCAAATTTGGTGGCATTTTACATCCACTAGTGTAAATGGCTGCACAAGGGAAGACAAAATTGTGCAAAGATCCATTGCACAGGCTGGAAAAGTTAATGGAGTCTCTTTCCCATCAGTCTGGCAGTGCAAAGGGACATTAGTGTGCATGAGATTTGAGCCCATTAAGTGACCTCGTGCTAAAGAAAAGCAGTGGGGATTGAGAACAGATCTGGGCAATACAAAAGAGCCTCAGAGTTACGAACGCCAGAGTTAGGAACTGACTGGTCAACCACACACCTCATTTGGAACCGGAAATAGGCAATCAGGAAGCTGTGGAAACAAACAAAAAAAAACCCGCAAAAAACCAAAACAGATTTGGCAAGGTAAGGAAACTGTCTTTGTGCATGTTTCATTTAAATTAAGATGTTTAGAAACAACATTTTTCTTCTGCCTAGTCAAGTTTCAAAGCTGCATTACGTCAAAGTTCAGCTGTCAACTTCTGAAAGAACAATTATAATGTTTTGTTCAGAGGTATGAACAACCTCCATTCCTGAGCTGTGTGTAACACTGCGGTTCTACTGTATGTGGGTAGTCAGTGATTTATCAGAGGACAAATTTAGCCCAATGTCTGCTTGCATGTGCTCCAGGAATAAAACGTGTTCGTTCTCACAAACTGTTCAAACACGGTGTGCAAACTTGGTTTGGGAGTCATTCTGCAGAGAATCTCCCAGAGGAAAGAAACAAATGAGGACCCAAGAATTAGCCGACACACCGCTAAGTAAGACAGTTCCTGTTTGCACGGAATGCCAAATTGTGTTTCACATTCTGTGAGTTGTTAGTTTTTAATTCTTATCGTGATTTTGGTAGTGCATTGGGACCAACCAAGACTGCGGCCCCATTGTGCCGGTGCTGCACAAACATAGAGTCCTTCCCCTGAGCAGCTACAGTCTCTAATTAGATGAGGTAGGCTAAGGGGAGGAGCAAAGAGTGTTGTGGCAGGTCTACACTTAAAACGCTGCATCGGCGCAGCTGCACTGCTGTAGCGCTTCAATGAAGATGCTACCTTGCCGACAGGAGAGCTTTCTCGAGCGGTGGTAGGTATGTTTCTCCTGTCAACACAGCACTGTCTACACTGGGGGTTAAGTTGGTATAACTGGGTCTCTCCGGGGTGTGGATTTTTCACACCCATGAGCATCATAGTTATACTGATGTAAGTTTATAGTGTAGACCTGGCCTAATACACAGGCAGAATGATCAAGGTGACGGGTTTCAAACAGCATGTTAGTACCATCAATTTTGATTTTTCGGAGGGGGGTTTCTTTTGGAGGGGATTAGTTAAATAGAGAGATGGGGGACAGGAGAGGAGACACTGAAGGGATAGATTGAGGAGGACAGGGCAGGGGAGAAGAGGGAGAAGAAGGAGGTTGGAGCAAATAACCAGTTAGTTCAGGGGAGAGAATATCCAGTTGAAAAAGTGGACAACTCTACGATGCCACTGAGTGGTTCCCTGCTGCAGAGCCTGTTACTGCATCGTCTCCATGCTGTGTCCCAACACGACCTTGTGTTTGAGTAAAGACCAACCCTCATGAGGGCTCAAAAGCTATTTAGAAAAGAAGAGAGAGGGCACTTAGGTTCTGCTGACTCTGCATGTGTCGTTCAGCCACAGAAATATGCCAAATGGGCTCTGTCTTCAACGTGCCTGGTCTAAAGATCTTTGCAACTGATTTGCACCGGTGATGACACAAGTTCCAGGGCAACACAGAACCTGGCCTTTTAATTTTTGCTTCTTTCCCTGTCCCCACTTTCACAGATATCAAAGCCAAAAGAAGGACCACAATGATCATCAAGTGTGACAACCTGCTTAACAGAGACCAGAGAATCGCTTTAAATTTCAGGTTCATTCTGGCAAAATGGGCTTAAAGAGGCAGCAGACATTTTTCATATTTAAAAAAAATAAATTATAAATAAAGGAACAAAAAAACTCCAGAGAAAACAACATTAGATACAGCAAAAGAGTGTGTAACTCATAACCATATTTTCTTAGTTCAGCAGGTAGAAAAATCCAGCTTTGATAGGCCATTGGAATAATTTGAATGCTAAAGGAGTCTGGCTTATCTACAACTGTTCGTTATTAGGAGGTTGACTCGATCTCCTCTCGTGCTATGCCTTATGCAAGCTTTTAAAATAATTAGCTCCTGCCTCTGCTTAATTAACTGTTGGGAATGTTGTCCTATTAAAGTTGTAAATTGCAAAGAGGGCTGTTCCTTTCTTACGGGCTTTTTAAATCAAGCTGCTGTCTTGTTTTTGAAACGTAATAATTATAAAATAAACCAGATATAACAGACTAAAATAGATCAAGTCCGTGACCTTTAAGAGGCCCTGTGAAAATGGCTCCTTTACAGATATCTGCCTGACTCAGTTGAGAGAATATAGACTCTGAGTTCTTGTCTACATGAGAAGTTGCACTGGTTTTACTTAAATCAGTTTTTAAACCAGTGTAGTTAATTCAATGCAAACCGTTATGTGGACATTCTTATTTTGATTTAAGAGTGGCTTATTTCTCTTTAGCTTTAACCTGCTTCCAGTTGGCCTAAGACTAACCAAAATGGTTTCAAGGCAAATGAGACCTTGTCAGTCCAGACTAAAGAATTTGGAGACTAGATTACTCTTGCTTTATACACAGACTTTCCTAGCTTATAGATGTAGTCAGATCAAGGAGCTTGGCCCATATAGGAGAATGAGAATGAAAGGCAACTGAACTACGTCTCCCACGATGAGGCCCCTCAGGCAGATGTGCTTGATAGATTCCAAGGCTGGAAGGGACCATTATGATCACCCAATTTGACCTCCTATATAACACAGGCCAGAGAACTGCCCCCCAAACAATTCCTAGAGCAAAATCTTTTAGAAAATCATCCATTCTTGATGTAAAGATTCATTGATGGGGAATCCACCACGACCTTGGGTCAATTGTTCCAATGTGAGTTACTCTCACCGTTCAAAATGTATTTCTTATTTCCAATCTGAATTTCTCGCTTCAGCCTCCAGCTGTTGGATCATGTTGTACCGTTCTCGGCTAGATCGAAGAGTCCATTATTAAAAATTGGTTCCCCAAGTAGGTACTTTTAGACTGTGATCAAGTCACCACTTAACCTTCTCTTTGTTAAGTGCAATAGATTGAGCTTTTTAACTCTTTCTGACCCCTCTCCAATTTATGAATATCCTTTTTGAATTATGGATACCGGAACGGGACACAGGATTCCAGCCAAACACAGAGGTTAAAATCACTCTCTGCTCCTACTCGAGGGTCCCCTGTTATGCATCCCAGGATCATATTAGTCCTTTCAGCCACAGCATCTCATTGGGAGCTCACGTTCAGCTTACCTTTTCAGAGTCCCAGCTTCCTAGGATAGGAGCCCCTCATCCTGTAAGGATGGCCTACATTCTCTGTTCCCAGATGTATACATTTACATGTAGCTGAACTAAAAAGCACAGTGTTGGTTTGCAATCAGTTTACCAAGTGATCTGGCCAGTTCCTTTCCGTATTTACCACCCTGCCAGTTTTTGCGTCATCTGAAAACTCGATCAGTGATAAATGCTGAATCGACTTGGAACAGAATGCTCTGATGATTCCAAATCAAAATTGTTCTGCAAGTTTTGATCCATTAAAACTTTTGATATTTCACTTTTTCTTTCCCAATTTGGGATGAAACCAGAGGCTGAAAAGGTGGAATCTGCCACTGGAATGAAATTCTGATTTTTTTGTTCAGCTCTATCATTGTATGACCTAAGTGATTTTGTGTGTGTGTTGGCTTTGAACATTATAAGTTAACAGTGAGGAGCAGCTATATTAACAGTGAAGTTATATCATGGGCAGATTCTTCCTGACGGGCACTTTGGTGCAAAGAATGACACGGACTAACATACTTCTTCTTTGTTGTAGGGCACAGAACTCTCTATGTTGGGGTACGGATGCCTTTGGTAAGACAAGGCCACAGACATCACAGGACTCATGGCCAAAAACATAGGAAACGAGACCGGGCGAAGGGAGCCATTCAAGAAGAAGAGCAGGAGTCTCATGGTAAATAAAACCCCAGGCTAATGTGTGATGGGAACATAACATGCATTTAATAATGGAAGCATCACATATATAGGTAATGGGAACAAATATTTTTTCATAGATTCATTATTTCCAGTGCCAGAAGGGACCATTATGACCATCTTGTGTGACATCCTGTATAAAACGGGCCATAAATCTTCCCCAAAAGAATTCCTAGAGCAGCTATTTTAGAAAAACATCCAGTCTTGATTTTAAAATGGTCACTGATGGAGAATCCCCCTCCACGACCCTCGGTAAATTGTTGCTGTTCTTGGAATAACATAGGGCGTTGAACATTGAAAGTTCATTGCCCAATCTCACCTCAGGGAAAACAACGTCTGAAGTTTTTATTCGTTCTGAAATAGTCAGAGCTAAACGTGTGCTAGTTAGCATGTGCAGAATTAAGAGGGGAAATCCTGAAGTCACTGAAGTCAGTGGAAGTTTTTGCCGTTGGCTTCATTAGGTCTAAGAAATTACTCCTAGTAGTTCAGGTTATTATTAGCATTTATTATTCGTAGGGGAAGCTCGCCTACTAGGATCAGGGCCCCGTTGGGTTATGCATGATACGGACACATATTGCAAGCAACAATCCCTGCCCTAAGGAGTTTACAGTTGAAATAGACAAGACAGAGGAAAGGTGGAAAAGAGACATGCTGCATACAAGCAAAGTGTCCAAAGTGAAAGCTGGAAATAATCACGTTATTTCATGATTCATTTTTACTTTTTGGCTCTGTTCTGCTTTTCTTTCGGGTATTTTTAAACTGTACAATACATTTATAATAATAAAATCAGAGACATGTAGGGCTAGAAGAGACCTCAAGAGGCAGAACCACGTACCTAGACCATCCCTGACAGGTATTTGTTTAACCTGTTCTGAAAAACCTCCAATGACAGGGATTCCACAACCTGCCTTGGAAATCTGTTCTAGTAGGTAACTATCCTTCTTGAATAGTCAGTAAGTTTTTCCTAATATCTAACCTATATTTCCCTTGCTGCAGATTAAGCCCCTTACTTCTTGTCTTACCTTCAGTGGATGTGGAGAATGATTGTTGTCCTCTTCATAACAGCCCTTAACATATTTGAAAACTCCTATCGTGTCCCCCGCCAGACTTCTTTTCTCAAGATTACACATAGCCATTTTTTGAACCTCTTCTACTTTTTTTTTGATCATTTCTGTGGCTCTTCTCTGGGCTTTCCTGCTTTTTAAACATAGCATTTTTTAATGATGTAATGTGATCGCGTCAGATGCCTCTTTAATTGTTTGTTCCTTAGACACCCCATCTCAGCGAGTTCAGTTTATCCTTGGTACGGAGGAGGATGAAGAGCACGTTCCCCATGATTTGTTCACAGAGCTGGATGAAATCTGTGTGAAAGAAGGGGAAGATGCGGAATGGAAGGAAACGGCAAGGTGAAACGAAGCTATAAACTCGACCAGTGCAATGAAACTGAATGAGTTATCGTGACCATGTATTCAGACCATGTATTGGTGCTATGTTCTAGATGTGCTGCCCAGTGACACCATCTGCTGGGAGAAGAGAGGCTGCTTCTAGACAGCTCTTTCATATTGTGTCATTTCCAGAGTCTGGCTTGTAAAGCAGTGGGGGAGGAAGATGTGATGCAGAATCTTTCTATAGCAGAGCTCCTCTGCTTCTTCATGCACCTGTGAAAGAACAGCGTGGGGGCGAGTCAAAGGCAGGCACGTTAATACACAGCCATGGGGAGGCAGGATGGTCCAGTGATTCACGTTTTAGCCTGGGACATGGGAGACCCGGGGTTCATGTCCCTTCCCTGAGACAGGTTTGCTGTGCGACCTTGGGCGAGTCACTTAGTCTCTCTCTGCCTCAGTTTCCCATCTGTAAAATAGGGACAATACTACTGCCTTGCCTCACTGGGGTTTGGGAGGCGAAATACATTAAAGACTGAGAGATGCTTGGATAATGGGCACCATATAAACTAGACAGGCACTGGGGTTGTGAGGACAAACAAAGATTGCAAGGTGTTTGCATTACTAAGGACATAAGAATGGCCATACTGGGTCAGACCAATGGTCCATCTAGCCCAGTGTCCTTTCTTCTGACAGTGACCCAATGCCAGATGCTTCAAAGGAAATGAACAGAACAAGGCAACCATCAAGTGATCCATCCCCTGTCATCCCATCCCAGCAGCTGATGTGTGCCCTATGTAAAATAAATATAAAATAGACCTTCAGCACATTATTAGAGCTGGTGGAAATGTTTTCATTGACTGCTTAAAAACTCTGTGAAACCCATAATGTTCATTTGATCCTCTTCCTGTCTTCAGCTTTGAACCGTTAATTGAGTTACCGAACCTCTACTGCATAGATGTCATACACAGCTTTGTATTTATACAACACTTGATTAAGAGCTTTTTCCACTGGAACTGGTCACCACCAGTGTTGATTTGTGTTGCTTTGCAATGCTTCCAGGTGGCTGAAGTTTGAAGAGGATGTGGAGGATGGAGGAGAACGCTGGAGCAAACCCTATGTCGCTACACTTTCATTACACAGCCTCTTTGAGCTGAGGAGCTGCATCATTAATGGCACCGTCCTTCTGGATATGTGTGCCAACAGCATTGAGGAAATTGCAGGTAACGCTGTAATGAGTGATCTGTTGCGTCATGTCAGAGAAAAAGGGTTCAGGGAATATCCTTGTGCATTTTTGACTGAAATGAATTCCCTTTGTGCACCACGTTTGTTCTTGCAAAATCCTCGGTAGAAATGTCACCACAAATATATTAGAATACGCAGGGAAACCAAACGTTAGATTTGGAATCATGATTTTTCACCCTGAAATCCTGATTACATTCATCCAGTCAAGGTCCAGAAACAGACCATGTGACAATCAAAAGAGCGCATCTTTCAAATATCAAATTCTCTCTCATTTTACAGACCTAGAATTATTCAGAGAAATACTTTGGAGAATAACTTTAGATAACAGAAATGAGTCTAATAGGCTAGCACGCTATTGTTATACTAGAAGTATATGTCTTGACCATTTGGGGTAAAAAAAAAAAAAGAGATGAAATGCATTGAATAAACTTATTTGTGACAAAGAATTCACCTTGGCTTTGTTCTGTTTTAAAATCCAGAACTCTGTGTGAACAGTGCAAGTTCCCTAAGGGCTCATCTGCATGGGCAAGCAGCCCAGATGAGCTATTACTCTGCATGAGCTCCCCATGTGGACACTTTTATTCCACACCAAGAGTGCCTTTATTTGATTTAATTTAGTCCTCTTTGAAAGTGGATTAAGATAAACTGCAAAAAGGCACTTTTAGGGTTTGTCTACACATGAAAATTAATCCGGAATAAGGTAGAGTAGAAATTTAAAGTTAATAACTATTCCTGATCGATGACATGAGTTGACGCTCTTATTAGTTTAATCCAAATAGTTTGGATTCAGATAATTACATTTTAAATAATTCAGAGGCACTCTTACTGGGGGATCAGAGCATTCACACGTGGAGTTAATCAGGAATAGTTAGTCCGCTTTAAATTCATGCCCAGTCTTATTTGGGATTAAGAGTCATATGTACACAAATTCTAATTCTGAATTAGTTGAATTCACTTCCAAAGTGGATTAATTCAGAATAGTCAGTTTGGAATAACTCCCCGTGTGGCTAAACCCTTAGTGTGGAATTAGAGTGTCTCCGCAGGAAATTAGTGCAGAATAGCTATTGCGCTTTATATTCAGGCCTTAGTTTATTTTGCAATATGTAGACAAGACTGAAGGCCACGGCTTCTTTGGCAGATGACCAAGTAATACATTTCTGTTGAGAAGATAATTGAGGGTAATTGAGAAAGCAGCTTTGTAGACATTATTTTTGATTGGCAGGTCTCCATTCAAACTCTGTCAAGGTCTGATGATGTCAGATCTGTTCTTAGCACATTCCTCCCAGAACACTGCCAATTACAGTCAATTATCTAAGAAATCTCAAGGAAACCTTGTGTTATAGACTGTTTATAATTTGGTTATATGGGTAGAGCAATGCAATCAGATCAGATCAGGAAAGAAAACTGCATTATCTAGAATGAGGAATGAATACGTTGGCTAAGCAGTGAATAATCATTTCACTGAGACACTTTTTAGCAAAGACAATTCCTGCCTTCGTTGCAAGACAAAGGATATGTATGTGCAGCAGCTGGGAGTGTGCATCTCTGTGTGGTTACACAGACGTGCTAGCCCTGCTTGTGCTAGTACACTAAAATTAGCAGCGTGGCCATGGCAGCACAGGCGGTGGCTTGAGTTAGCCGTCTGAGTAAAAGCCCGCCCGATGCCCTGTGCATGTACTCAGACAGTTATCCTGAGCCGCTGGCCATACCGCCATGGCCACACTGCTATTTTTTGCACGCTAGCTCGATTTTCCGTTGCTCCAGGGGCCTTTGCTGGTGATCTGGGGATGTTGTGATTCTTGGAGTGGAATCCTGGCTCTTCAGTGGGGTTACAGTCTCACCCTTCCCTTTCCTCAGCGTTTGGAAAGCGTGTCGCCCGCCGTCAGTCCAGCTGCAATACCGACATTTGGTTTGCAGGGCGGGGGGGAAGGATGGTCTAGTGGTTAAGGCACTTCACCAGAAAACAACTAAGTTTATGGTAATTAAACAACCTGCTGTACTGAGGGCTCTGAGCACCTCCGATTCCTTAATGCATTTATCCTCACAGCTTCCTCTGGGAGGTAGGGTAGCGCTGCTTTACAGGTATAACTGAGGCATTGGGAAACTTGCTCAAGGTTGCACAGAAAGTGCATGGCAGAGCAGGGACACAAATTCAGGTCGTCCAAGTCATAGGCTGGCGCCCTAACCATGTACCACCCTTCCCATTGGCTTGTACACTTAGTAGACATTCATCAGCGACAAAATCGGCACTTGTTGCAAGCTAGAGAATTCGGGGTTTTTTTTTAGATCTGATCCTGGATCAGCAAGAACCAACCAGCGAGTTTGATGAGAGCATGAGGGAGAGAGTCCGGGATGCCCTCTTAAAAAAACATCACCATCAGAATGAGAAGAAGAGGAACAACCTTCTTCCAATTGTCCGCTCTTTCACTGACGTCAGCAAGAAGCAGTCGGATCCACACTCTTTGGACAAAACGGGTGAGGATTTCTGGGTCATGCCTTTAGACAGCCTGATCCTTTGAGGTGGGATTTGCAAAAGGCCTAAGTCACCGAGGAGTGCAAGTCCTACAGATTTAGCTTCGGCTTCACTGGGGGAAAAAAAAGTGTTGATTTTTTACATCATGATTAAAGCTGGAGAGCTGAGAGAATAATGGTTTTCTCGGTTTGTTGGTAGTTCTGAAAAGCTGAAAGAAAAAAAAAATCAGTGTGGGTTGACCTCAAAATGAAATAGTTTGAATTTTTTGACCAATCAAAAAAGTCAAAAAAAAATTCATTTCAGGTCAACCAAATGTTCTGGTTCAACATCAAGCATTTAAAAATAACATGAAAGGAAATTTCTAAACCAAATGTCGCCTCGACCCGAAATAATCGAATCGTTTTGGTTTGAAAATGTCGAAATGAAGCATTTCAACTTTTGGGGAATATTTTTGCTTTTTTGTTCTCGGGACGAACAATTCGGCAAAACCGATTCAAATCCATGAAATGTTTCAGTGTCACTGACTCTGCATTTATTGGGCAGAAAAACGTTTCAGTCAAAAAATGTTGCCCAGCTCTAATCGTGATAGCCGGGACAGCTAGACGACTCATAGTTTGACTCTAGCATTCGTGCAATAGTGATCGCTACATCACAAGTATCAATGTAAAATCTGTAGTGAAGACAACGCACTTTAGGTGAGGGGTGTAGGAGTGACCTTGACTAGCTACACTGAGGTAAAAACTACCCAGGCCTTGTAAAAAGTACACCTTTTCCTGCAGTGAATCTATAGCCTTTAACACGTATTAGAAATGAGAGGTGACTTATCGAGACACTCCAAAATAAGAAGACTTGTAATCGGGACTCAGGGAAATTGGGAGGAAGTTTCTTTTCTTTTCTTTTCTTTTCTTTTCTTTTCTTTTCTTTTCTTTTCTTTTCTTTTCTTTTCTTTTTGAGTTATTTTGTTTTTTCATTAGAGAAGCAGACCTTGGGAGAAGGGACGATGGTATTGGACAACTCAAGAGCTTTTTGTTGGCTTTTTATGTCCTTTTAGCTAATGGTAGCCATGTGTGACTCCTTAGCATTCATGCAAAACTGATCAGTACCTCACTAGTACCAGCTACTGTTCTGCCGCACCATGTTTGCCACAAATGGTGCAGAGGAAACATGCTCCCGTGAGCTTTCTGATATCTTTTTCTTCTAGCAATGCACATATTATGTCCTCAACCTGGCACTACCAGTCTAGAAGTTAAAAATGGAGTGAACCATGACACGAGCCCTATGGATTTAAGCAAGGTGAGATGCTACGTAAAGCTGCGTCAGTCAAGGTAAATAAAAGTACTCTGCTTAATCCGATGGGGCCAGATGTTTCGTGAGCTCAACGTGCCGGGCGATGAGCCTTCTTGAAGAAACTGGCCGTAAGTGTCACAATGTGGGTGAAGTAGAGATTGGTGACATTTTTTAGTCACACCTTCTTTTTTTGGCTGAAAAAAGTAGATTTGGGTTGTCTGAAAATTTTTGTGTATTTGTGTTGAATTCACTGAAATCTTTCAGTGGGGGGGGAATCAGAAAAAATCAAGCTTTTTTGTTTTCATTCATTTTCTGAATGAAACTTGTTGATTTGAAACAACTTTTCATTTTGAATTTTACCTCAGATCCGTTACAAAAAATTAACCCCCTGAAAAGTGAAACAAAACGTTTCTTTCAGATTGAATGAAATATTTCATTTGACCTGAAACAATTCCCTCCCGCCCCTGCCCTCCCCCACCCCGGATTTTTTTTCAGTTTGGCCAGGAAATCGAAAAATTGGTTATTTGCACAGATCTAGAGCTGCGTGCTTTGATAGTTTGGTCTTTATTTAGGTGCCTTAATGGGAGCTGATTTTTTTTTTGAAAATCGGATCCTGACTGAGGGTGCTGAGAACTTGAAAATCTGGTCACGAGTTCTTACAAAATTATGGCCTTTGGGTTGGGTCATATTGGCCCATTGATGTACAATTGGATAGTTACCCTGGCATAATGTAATGTGTTATGCTTATCCACAGGGAAGGTTGTACTGGAATAACTATGCTGATTTAAATTCAGTCGTTATTAGAGCTGGGTGACGTTTTTTTTGAAAAATAATAAATTTGCCCCCCAAAAAATACCTTTTTCCCTGTGGTGATGCTCTTCACGAATTTGGGTTGAATTTGGCAAAGATTGGGTTTTTTCCCCCGAAGAAGTCAAAATACCTGAAAACGTCCCCAAACTAAACAAAAATACCCCCCAAGACTTTTCATGGTGAGTTGAACAAAACATTTGGATTGACCCAAAATGAAATGAAAAAACTAAAACATTTAGTTTCAGATCAACGAAAATGTTTTTTTTGACTGGAACTATTTTTTTTTCCAGTTTTTTTTTTCTGTTTCAGTAAGAAAAAACAGAAACATTCAGTTTTTGTTTGGAACTAAATATTTTTTTTGCAGTTTTTTGGTTTGGCTCCCAAACATGATATCAAATATTTGTTCATTTTTCTCCTTAAATTACACTGAAAAATCTTTCCCATGTAAACAAATCCTGAGGCACCTTTTATACCAGTATAACTGCATCTGTAGGGTTGTATCAGTTGAAATATTTCAGTAGAAAATCACCCCCCAACTAAAATAGTTAAATCGATTCAACACCTGTGGAGAGCTGGCCTAAAGGTGCTGTTGTTGATCTGGAAAAATGACTCCTAATTGTCTGAAAATTATTCTTCACAACCAGGCAGAGCTTCATTTCATGAAGAAAATTCCTACTGGCGCAGAAGCTTCAAATGTTCTAGTGGGAGAATTGGATTTTCTCCTTCGTCCTATGGTGGCTTTCGTGCGTCTGACCCCAGCTGTCCTTCTTTCAGGCATGACAGAAGTCCCGATCCCAACGAGGTAAGGATACTAAAAAACAAGTAACTTTTTTAAAAATTAAAAAATATTTTGAAAGTTAAAAAATGAAAATGTATATACATTCAAATCTGATAATAAAAAAAAATCTATGGAAAATCCCAGTACCCTTAGGCTAGCTTTACTCTTATACTTTTTATCAGCTTGACGCAAAGGTATGGGTTCCAAATGAACTCCACCCGATGGGTGAGGTGAAGTTTTTACAGAAGCAATGCACTTAACGGGAGATCTTTTCAAAGGCATTAAGGGTAGTCATGCGCCTAACTCCCACTGCAAATCAATGGGCATTGTGTGCTCATTGCTGTTGAAGCTGATGGTAATTTATCATGCAGATCCCTTTCAGACTATTTCTTTTTGCTCTTTAGCAAAATTTCAGTCTATTTCTTTTTGCTCTTGAGCACCATTTTAATAAAGGCATTTTTTTCACTGTTTTCTGTGGCCAGGTTCTTATTTATCTTGCTGGGACCAGTAGGCAAAGCACATCAGTACCATGAGATTGGCAGGTCAATGGCAACCCTCATGACAGATGAGGTACGGTATGGCACAAGTGACAATTTCAGCTCCTCTCCTTTTCATTTCCTTGTTTCCTACCCTCTTCTAAATCGTTTTTGCTCGCTCGCTCTCAGCCGAAGGTTCAAGGGCATGTACTGTCTGTTTCCAGATTGATCATGATGACAGATGAGAGCAGGATGGGTGTATGTTTTAACACTAAAGAAGTTTGTTTTCTTCCCAGCCGCAGCCAAAGTCCACATTTGCAAAAGAGCTCAGCTCCCATTTAGGCATCGAAATAAGTGTCTGACTTTTCAACAACTGCATAATGGCCCTGATTGTGAGTGATGAATAGACTGTCTGAAAAGTTTCCATTAAAACTGGATTTTTGATGGAAAATTGAGGTCTTGATTAAATAAAATGTTTTGCAAAAAGTGTGTTCCATGGAAAAATTCTCTGACCAGCTCCAGTGATGAGCAATTCACAGTCAGGCCCATTATTATTATTTGTTTGTTATTACTCAAGTGAGGCAATGGGGTCTAGTGGATAAGACGCTCGATTGAGGCTTGGGAGACTTGGTTTTTATTCCCAACTCTGTCACTGACCTGCTGTGTGACATAGAATCATAAGGTTTGAAGGGACCACAAGGGTCATCTAGTCTAAACCTCATGGGGCATGTCACTCCATCGCTCTGTGCCTCAGTTTCCCCTTCCCAAGTGAAGAATGCTTAAACCTTACTCTCGTATCTGTAGATTTTCCATGATGTTGCTTATAAAGCCAAAGACCGTGGTGACCTTGTAGCTGGTATTGATGAATTCCTGGATCAGGTGACGGTATTGCCTCCTGGAGAATGGGATCCATCAATTAGAATTGAACCACCGAAAAATGTTCCTTCTCAGGTAGATAACGTTTTTTTACTTCCAGAATGAGAGAATGACTGACTGGGATGTATGAGCAGGAACTGTATGTACAGTGAGGCTCCTGTAAAGAAGTGTGTCATACTGGATAGAGCACAAGCCTGAGGCCTGAGACCTGGGTTTTATTCATGGCTCTGCACAGAGTTGGGCAAGTGACTTCCCTCCTCTCCGCCTCAGTTTCCACATCTCTAAAATGGAGATCATAGCCCATCACTAGCTCACAGAGGGGTTGTGAGGATAAATATGTTAAAGATTGTAAGGTGCTCAAATGCCACAGTAATGGGGGCCATATAAGTTCATTAGATAGATAGCAGAGGTAGTCAGATTGGATTTCAAAGAGAGGGGCTGGTGGAATACTGTTCTGTGTGAGAGACCCACAGCTCTGGAATTACCTGTGTCCACCCAGTCCAAAAGAGACCAGATGTGTTCATCTCATAGACTTTAAGATCAGAAGAGACCATTAGGATCATCTTGTCTGACCTGCGCAGCGCAGGATCTGTTAGTACAACCTTCAAAGGCAGGAAGGGGTTGATTTGTGAGGCAGGAGTTTGGGGCTATTTAATTCTATTTCTGGTTTTGAAATTTATGGCAGAGCACTGTCTGCAGGTCAGAAGAAAGAAACTCAAATCAATAACTAATTGCAGTGGAGTTTCTTAATGAGGCTGAGACACCTGGATGTTTCAATATAGAGCTGTTATTGGCATGGCCCTAATACTGCCCTGGTTACAATGGAAAGAAAGAGACCAGCATGAATTAGACCCTCGCCTGCAAACACATACGCACGAGAATTGCTTTACCTGTGTGTGTAGCCCCGTTGCCTGCATAAAATTAACTGCAGTGTGCAAGTGTTTGCAAGATCAAGGCCTTCGTGTAGTTTGTAAGAATTGGGTAGTATCTCTTTTGGTAGCCCTCTCATCTGGTGGGCCACCAGAACCTACCAGAGCAGCAGTGTATGTACGTAGCGAGGGTCTCAAACTATTTAAGGGCTCCTTACCCAATTTCTGTACACTGCACTTAGCGTGGAAGAGTGTCTTACCATCAGATGCCTGGGCTCTAGAAATAAACAACACTGAGATCTCTGTCTTGTGTTTCTCTTTTAATAGGAGAAGAGGAAAATGCCAGCTGTCCCTAATGGCAGTGCTTTCCATGCTGAGCCAGAACAGCACAGTGGACCTGAACTTGAGCGAACGGGAAGGTTAGTTCGAGAAGATTTAACAGTCATCTTACTCTCAATAAAGGTTGCCTTAGAGCTTTGCAATTCATGGATTTTTTTGGGTTGGCTGGCACCTGTCTTTCTGTTCTGTGTTTGTACAGCACCTAGCACAAGGGGGGTCCTACACGCTAATATAATACAAATAAATAATAATTTTAAAATCAGGGCAAAAAGGTTGCAAGTTGACCCAAAACCTTTTTCCTCCTCCCCCCAAATTTTTGGCTAATCGAAAAGTCTGGAAAATGAATTGTTTGGGTGGAATGAAGTGTTTTTGTTTAATTTTGGACATTTTAAGATCTAGAGATTCCAGGTTTAATCCCAAGCAATGGTGTTATTGCATACCGGCTTCTCTCATGGTGGGGTGAAAACAATCATTTGAATAGCAATGGAACCCCTCATTATTATGGGTATTTATATCACCTTAGCGGCATGGACAAGGACCCCAGTGTGCTAGGTGCAGCACGTGTGTGTGTAAAAATAATTTAGAATGTAACACTGACAATTTAAAATCCAGCAGTAGTGGATGGAGCACTGGACTAATGAGACCTGGGTTCTGTTCCCGGGGGTGATCTCAGGCAAGTCACTTCCCCGTTCGGTGCCTCAGTTTCCCTGTCTGTAAAATGGGGTTACTGGCACTTATCTCCTTTGTAAAGCGCATTAACATCTGATGGAAAGCGTTGGAGCTAGGTATCATTTCCTTATGAATAGTGTGTAGGGCGGCTTGCAACATAGCGAATTTACAATACAGCATTGCTTGTCTCTGTTTAAAAAAAGAAAATCTGCCATTGTGGTCCCCAGCAGGGAAACAAAAATCTCCTTTTTTCTTTCCTTTTCGCAGGCTTTTCGGTGGCTTGATCTTGGATGTGAAACGGAAAGCTCCTTGGTTCTGGAGTGACTTTAGGGATGCTCTAAGCTTGCAGTGCTTGGCCTCTTTCCTCTTCCTTTACTGCGCCTGCATGTCCCCCGTCATCACCTTTGGGGGGTTGCTTGGAGAAGCGACCGATGGACAAATAGTAAGACTATTTTTTTCTCTAATGTATAATGACTGTTTCCCAGGGGAACAAGCTATGTCAGAGAAAATAATATTAATGCCAAGAGTAGAAGGCATTTAATTTCATCACTGCTAATATGATTTGGGTTACTCATAGACTCATAGACTCATAGGTCAGAAGGGACCAATATGATCATCTAGTCTGACCTCCCGCACAAGGCAGGCCACAAAACCCTACCCATACACATTTATAACAACCCCGAACCCATGACTGAGTTATTGAAATCCTCAAAAGTGAGATTTGAAGACCTCAAGCTGCAGGGAATCCACCAGCAAGCGACTCATGCCCCATGCTGCAGGGGAAGGCGAAAAACCTCCGTGGCCCCTGCCAATCCGCCCCGGAGGAAAATTCCCTCCCGACCCCAAATATGGCGATCAGCTAAACCCTGAGCATGTGGGCAAGACTCACCAGCCAGCACCCAAAAAGGAATTCTATTTATTTCCTTCTGCTAGTTGAGCCTTTGGGGGGAATCAGGTTTTCTCCATAACCAGGTAGGCTAGAAATTTAATTCTTTTTTAAAAGGAAAGCTGAGATTCTCATGTAATCACCTGACTCCGGGAGCTGGGGCTTTTAAGAAAAGCCACCAAACATCACGAGGCTCACAATAAAATCGTGAGAATGGGGAGCGCTGAGAGGGAGTGGAAGTTTATCAATTCACATCAGCAAAGCCGCTCACCCAATCGAGTTCCATGGCGTGTGCTGCTTATGGTTCGGGCATGCTAATACAGCAGCGCTTTAAAGGTTACGTTTTCAAAGCTGTCATTCCACGGGGCAGCCTATTCAACTTGGATAGGTGAATAACACAAAACTGGTGGAGTTATTGCTATTTTCCCATTAAAAATCTGGCCAGGTGTTAGGTTCTTTTGAAAATAATTGCCTGAATTCTCCACTAAGGCCACGTACCGGTCTCTGACAACATATGCTGGCTATATAAGGGTGTGACTATAGTTTAGGCCTACTCTTACGCATGGGCAGAGCAGTGTAAAGTGGTTTTAGTGTAAATGAGATTCAGACCCAATGTGTATAAAACTTAGAGATGGGGGAATATTTATCTGTTGCTTGTTTGTTTTTTTAAACTTCAGAGCGCAATAGAATCCTTATTTGGCGCCTCAATGACAGGAGTTGTGTACTCTCTGTTTGCTGGACAACCCCTCACTATCTTAGGAAGTACCGGACCGGTGTTGGTGTTTGAAAAGATTTTGTTCAAGTTCTGCAAGTAAGGCTGTGCGCGCTTTACAATGTATTGAATTGACACATGTGGCCAGCTGGCAGATTAAAAGAGTAACAGAGAAAAATGTGTATTAAAATAACCAAAGCAAACGTAAGATGCAGTTTTATTTCTTTCTTACAAATAAAACATTGCTGCTTTTGTGAGTGATGGTGTAAGGCTGGAATAGTTTGTCATTAGCTTTAATAAAATATTCTGATCTTTTGCGCTTGTCCCTTGCTCCTTTTTGCAGAGACTACGCACTCTCCTACCTTTCCCTGAGAACCAGCATTGGATTGTGGACCGCTTTCCTGTGCATCGTCCTTGTGGCAACAGACTCCAGCTCTCTCGTACGCTACATCACTCGCTTTACTGAAGAGGCGTTTGCTTCTCTGATCTGCATCATTTTCATCTATGAAGCTCTAGAGAAACTGATTAAACTAGGAGGGACCTACCCCGTCCACATGCACAGCCAGCTCGACCACCTTACCTTCTACTAGTGAGTCTGTCTTGGTTTTTCCCTTGTCAAATGCTGCTTTCATCCAGCAGGATGCTAAAATGCTGATTCAGCAAAGTATGTGCCTACGCCTACTGCTACTTTGTAAAGCACTTAACACAAGCTTAATTCCCATTGAGTCCAGCAAGATTTAAGCACCTTGATGAATCAGAACGGGCTTAAGCATGTACATAGAGGAAGATGATTTAATGCTGTGTTTTTCAACCTTTTCGATATCACGGACTGGCTTGTTGTCTTCCTAAACCGTCAAGGAGATCGCATGGGCTGGCACTGCAGTCCATGGACCGGTCGTTGAGAAACATGGTCCAGTGGATAGAGCAAAAGTCTAGGATTCATGAAACCCAATTTCAGTTCCCAGCTCTTGCCGAATAGCTCCATTTGTGGACATTCTTATTCCCGGATCCACTTTGGCAGAGGATTAAGATAAACCAAAAAAAGGCAGTCATTCCAGAACAAACGTCCATGGTGTTGTTCAGGAATAGCAATTCCACTTTAAACACGCAAGCCCTCTGCCTCAGGCTTTCTGTGCGACCTTGGGCAAGTCACTTAATGTGCTGTCTGTCTCTCTGTAATGATTCTTCTCTGTCTCCCAGGGGAGTTGTGAGGATAAAATCCACTCATGACTGTGAGATGCTCAGATATGATGGTGAAGCCATGGAAATGTCAGGAGAAGAATTTGAGCACCTGCTTAAGTGCTTTCTGAATTGGAGCTTAATGCAGTGACTAAACTTCCTCAACTCCAGCTAACATCATGTGTGAATGCTTAGTTGTAAAGCGCAGAGGTGTGCCACAAGGATGTGGGAACTTCTGAACAGGGACCACTGGCATTTTGCTATGTATGTTGAGAGCATTGTAATGAACTAGCGGGTAGGGCAATGGACAGGGAGTTGGGAGGCCTGCGTTCTATTCCCTTGAGCAAGCCGCTTCACCTCTTTCTGCCTCAGTTTCCCCCTCTGCACAGTGAGGAGAATGGTACATATTTTGCTTTGGACATGCTGGTCGTAGTTCCGTAACTGAGACTGACCTCACTTTTGCTCTTAAACCGTTTTGCTTTTGCTTTTAAACCTGAGGAATACAGCCTATCCTCCCCCCAGATTAAAAGCGAAGTATAATTGTATGCAGTGAGGTTGCGTTCTTGCCGAGGAGCTAACCTCTTCTGATACTTTAACCCCAAATTGTTTCCTTCTCTCTTAGCTGCAAGTGTGCAGCGCCTGGCAACCCCAGCAATCAAACCCTACAGTACTGGCATGACAAGGAGATCGTCCCTTCTGCGGTTGAGTGGGCTAACCTCACGGTCAGCGTAAGTGCAAGGGCCCCTGTGCTCTTATCCGCGACCTGTTACAGCTCGGATGGGAGCGGAAGGATGTCACGGTTCAAATAATATCGTGTCACACGCCCGCTAATGCGTTGTGTGGAGAAGTACTTCCTTTTCTTTGTGTTAAACTCGCCACCTATTTTTTTCCTCAGTGCACCCTAACATATCCCATGCTTGTTCTGCTGTGCAGCGAGCAGAAATCCCCACTGGTGGCTGCCCATTCAGATGGTTTTATTGGTAATGTCTAAGCCCGCACTGATGAGGATTTGATGCTGAACCGGATCAGAGTTGGAGGGGGAGGCTCCCTGCCTGAGCAAGTGACCCGGAAGGGCTTTTCTGCCCCGGTCAGGCATAATGCATCAGGAGGGATGCCAGCCCCAAATGGTGAGAAATTGTGAATCCAGTCCCCCAAAATCAGGAGTTTGGCCTACAAATCATGAGCTAAAAATCACGAGAGTTGGCTACACTGTTCTGTAGTTACACAGTATGCACTTCCTCCAATGCTACCACAGTAGCCTGCTGCTGCTAGGATGGGGTGATTCCAAACCAGCTCCCTTTGGGACCTGGAGCAATGTTGTGTCTTCTTGCCTACCCCCAATTTCCTTGAAGAACCAAGTGACAGAGCGCAGCGTGCGTGCTCCCTGCCCTTTCATCACTCTAGCACAACCTCCAGGACGACTCCGTTATTGCCCATATCCTGCTAGCGATTTGTGATGTAAAACATTATTGGAATTTTTTTTTGTGGGGGTAGTTTTTAAATAAAGCAGTTTCCAGTTCATTAATTTTCATATGCGCTTCAGCAGCGCTTCTAATGCTCTCAGCTGTTTTTCCATTGCGTTTCCATTACTGTTTTTCCACTAGTAAACAGCTTGTCTTATGTTTGCACAAACTATGTCATTAGTGCAGCGATTTAGGTGAATGCCATGCTAGGGGAGTTCTCCGTTTACGGAAGGTTAATAAGTGATTTAGGGCCTGAGTTGGCCAATGATTAGGAAGAGATTGTCCGAAGAGGTGACTACCAGAGCTGGTCGGAAAGATTCTGTTGAAACAATTTTCTACTGGAAAATTTCATTTTTATGCAACTTAAATTTTCTGCGAAAATATATTACTTATTAATCTATTTTCATTATATTAACATTACTATTTTATTAATTAATTATATTGATTTCAGTGAAATTTCCCTTTGAAAAAAAATTGGACAAAACATTTAGAACACATGGAATGTCCTGGTGTTTTACACAAAAGGATTTATTTTTTTTTGGTTTCGAATTTACTTTTCATTTTGAAACATGCTTCGCTTCATGTAACAAATATAAACATAAAAATATATTTTCAAAAGTGCTCAAAACTGAAACACAACATTTCAAATGTATTGAAATGAATCATTTTGATTGAGCCCTCCCCCAATATTTTTTTTAAAAGAATTTCATTTTGGGGAAAAATTTGAAATTTTTGGCTTTTTTTTTTTTTCCTGATTTGGGACATTTTTTTTTTTTTTTCAAAATTTCAAAATATTTCACAGGACAGAAAGTCTGTTTTGTGACCAGCTCTAATCAGCGCATTCGGTGCTGCGTTGTTTTGAAAATCTGGCCCTACATATCACCACGGGAACTGTAGAGTGAAGAACCGTTTTGAAAACATGACCCTAAGGGGTGACTCACATCTGTAAGTGTTTGCAGGATGGAGATCTTTAAATAACTAATAGTTTGCTTCTGTTAAGTTCAGAGTTAGATGATTGGAAGACTTCAAGATGATGTAACTGTCCCTTCTGGTCTTAAAATCTAAGAATGAAAAAATTTAGTGACCAACTCTTGTAACAAGGGGGTGTTAATATCCATGAATCATTATATCCCTTCTGATCATTCCTACGTGTCGCTGCCTAATGCATATTAAAGCTACATGCTGTCAGCCAAAGGCACATTGCAGTCAGTGGGAGTTTGGCCTATGCCAGAATAGCAGGATTTAGCTCTGAATTCTGTTTTCAGACTATGCAGACATTAAGATCTTTAAACAACTCCTGGATTGAGATGTCACATCGTCTGCTTATTTGTGGTGTACTATGGGGGCATTGCACTTGTTTTACGGTGGTGTCTTCGTTATCTGTTTCTTCAGGAATGTCAGAAAATGCATGGAGAATTTACTGGACCTGCCTGTGGGCACCATGGCCCCTACACACCAGATGTCCTCTTTTGGTCCTGCATTCTCTTCTTCACCACCTTCATCATGTCTGGGGCACTGAAGATGTTTAAAACCAGCCACTATTTCCCAACAAGAGTAGGTAGAAGATGGTGACTGACTGCCAGCCCTCTGTTCCCCAAAAAGAGCAGTATTTCATGTTAGCTCTCATTAGTGTATGTTCTATAAATTCCAAGGCAGTCAGGAAATTAGGACTGGTCATAAATTTTGCCGTGGTCCCTCATGAGAACTATTGTTCAGTTCCTTCACGTCCTTATCCTTCCCAATGGGCCGAGCTTCCCAGATAGATTATGTCACCCATGATGCACCATGGCCAGGGACTCCCGTGATAAACTGCCTCCCCACTACAAGAAGGAAATTCAGAGTGCACCATGGGAGATGTAGTTGAGCCGGGAGCCTAGACTATAGAGGAGAATGAGTGCCTCATGCAACTGAACTACATCTCCCATGGGGCATCATGGCAGCATTTCCGAATTGAAATATTTTACGTTTTGCTTGAAATATTTTATCTGGCAACCAACATTTTCCCTGGGGGAAAAAGACGTTTATCAACCAGTTCGAGACGAAATCTCTCCAATTCTCCATGTCCTGAAGCAGATGTCATGGCATGATTCCATCATGTTATCTTAATGATAACATCTAGAAAGATCTTTTTGCAGTGAATGTAAAATCTAGCCAACACCTGTGAACTCCATTGTACGCACTCCAGGATACCTGAACAATTTGGATTAAGATCAGCGTTGCTAAATTGAGAATGCATTAATACGATAAAATAATATAACAATTGGGATTGACTGTGGGTCTTGATATGTTCCGACAGGGAAGAATCCAGGGATTTAAAAAAATTTCAGAATGGTAGAATCTTAGAAAAGTGTTTGAATCTGGCTGTTTTTGCTAAAAATTATCGTTATGTTTAACGATCAAAATTGTTAAATAATAAGAAAATCCTAATAATCCTAAAAATAATAAAAGCAATAATAAAAATTATTGTTTAACAATAAAAATCCTATGGAGAGGGAAAGAATTTCTGTGGGAAAAACATTTGCCTTTGACTGGACTGTCCATTGCTTTGTTTTGCTAGTTTGCTAACGCCAAATGCTTCTGTAATTTTTCATGCCAGGTACGAGCCATGATAAGTGACTTTGCTGTTTTCTTTACCATCGTCACTATGGTGGCTATTGATTTCTTAATTGGAGTGCCATCACCAAAGCTACAAGTTCCCAGTGTCTTCAAGGTAATCAAATGATGTAACGTAGACTTGGTTTCACTGAACAATTCAAATTTGTAATGATATTTTAAAATGTGGAGCGTGTCTGTTGTGAAAGGCAGCACAATCTAGTGGATGGAGTGTGGCAGACTGGAAGTCAGGACTCCTGGGTTTTTCCCCAGTTCTGGGAGGGGAGTGTGGATTACTGATTAAAGGAGGGGCAACTGGGAGACAGGACTCCTGTACTATTCCTAGCTGTCAGAGGGAAGTGGGATGTAGTGGTTAAAGCAGAGGCCTGGGAATCAGGACTCCTGGATTCTCTTTCCAGCTGTGGGATCTAGTGGTTGGAACAGCGAGGCCTGGGACTCCGGAAATGCAAGTTCTGTCCTGATTTTGTCACTGAATCCTTGGGTGACCTTGGAAAGCCACTAAATCTCTCAGCATGGAATCCTCAAAAGCACGCGAGTGACTTGGGATGTCAGTTTCAGAACAATGAGACTTATTCAAAGGAGGGTCAAGAAGCAAAATAGCAAAAGGAAGATGTGTAAAACAAACAAACAAAAAATCCTACAATGGAATGACCCGAATTTTTGTAATAGGGTAAATCTTGGAGAGAAAAGACAGCCTAGTTAATAGAATGACAACCTGGGGTTTGAAAGACACGAGTTCAATTCTCTGCTCTACCCCAGACTTTGTGTGCCCCCTTGGGGAAGAGATGTAGGTTGAAATCTTCCGAAAGACCTAATCAACTTAGAAGCCTAAATTCCAATTTTAGAAGTGACTTAGGCCTACATCCTTAAAGATATTTAGGCATGCTCAGATATTGCAGGGGGCCAGATAAGAACATGGATAGAAAGATGCCTGAGCATGGATGGTCCAATTGCTCCAGCGGATGGTTTCTATTATGCTGTGTGTGTATTTTGCTGTAGCCAACGAGAGATGACCGTGGATGGGTTATTAGCCCGATAGGACCCAATCCCTGGTGGACAGTGTTAGCAGCTATCATCCCCGCTCTTCTCTGCACCATCTTGATATTCATGGACCAGCAAATCACTGCTGTTATTGTGAACAGAAAAGAGCATAAACTCAAGGTAACCGTGATCTAGGAGTGAACGAAGAGACCTCATTCTCCGTTACTCTGCCTCTTGTGTCATTTACCTCAGTGCAAAGTGAGTGTGCAACGCTTCACATCAGAATGGTAGCAGTTGACATCAGCTTTTCATTCATAGACTTTAGGGTCTGAAGGGACGCTCACTTTGCAAGGCCCTGACTTAAGCACATGCTTAACTTTAAGCCTGTGCTTAATTGCTGTCCTAAATAAGGATGTTTTCCTGAATCAGGCCCTAAATGACTACACAAGGAACAGAGCAGTAGAGAATTATGCCAATAATCTTCTTAACAAGTAAATTAGCCTAAAATCAACCTATCAAGGTGAGGTTTGTATTACCGTCTGCGACGGGAGAATTAATTCCTTTGACACATGACAAGGTAGCTCATATTGTAACTTCTTTTTGGTTACTTAAAAATAAAACCAGACACAATTTTTCTGATGAAAAATAGCTTTCTGGTTGAATGGAGAGTTCTACAAAATTAAATTCTGGTTTTGTTAATAATTTCCAGGTTTTCATATTACCTCCCTCCAAAAACGTAATTTTTTGGGTGGGTTTTCAGTTTCCAAAAGCTAAAAAGATTTTGTGGGGGGTTTTTTGTTGACAATTTTCAAGAAAACATTTCAACAAACTTGAACGTTTTTCATTTTTGTTGAATTTTTTGCCAGAAAAAGAATTAAAATATTTTCCAGCAAACTCTACTTAAAAGTTTATTTCTCCATGGCTGGACAATTGCAGACTTGAAGGATGTTCGTTTTCCAAGGTGCTTTCTTAAAGCCTGAAATCTTCCTGCGGAAATGTTTCCGATTAAGAGTTGTGAATTCTCGGTTTCTTAAAGAATGATCTTTTTCTTATGAGCAGAAATAACTCAGCGCTTCTTTATTTCTTGTATTCATATTGGTATTTTTCAGAGCATTACATGGCATTTAATTTACAAAAAAAAGCATAGCTTGTGCATAGAGCCATAGATGATTAGAGTTGGAAGGGATCTCATGAAGGGACCTCAGGAAGGTTGGAAGGGACCTCAAAGCAAGATCAATCCCAACTCAATCACCCCAGCTGGATTTTTGTCAAGTGCTACAGCACTTTCGGGGGGGGGTTGTTTGTTTTTTTGGGTTTTTTTAAGGGCAAAACTGCCATTATCTTCAATGGAACCAGGATTTCAACCAAGGCAAAGATCATCCCTTTGTGTAAAGCTTGTGTCTTGTCTCACCGGATCCTGTTTTCCCGCAGAAAGGATGTGGCTACCACCTGGACCTTCTGATGGTAGCAATAATGCTTGGCGTGTGCTCTGTGATGGGGCTGCCCTGGTTCGTGGCCGCAACTGTTCTATCCATCAGCCATGTGAACAGCCTTAAACTAGAGTCCGGCTGCTCGGCTCCGGGAGAACAGCCAAAATTTCTTGGGATCCGAGAGCAAAGGGTCACTGGCCTCATGATCTTTGTGCTTATGGGCTGTTCCGTCTTCATGACGGCTGTGTTAAAGGTAAGAGGACGCAAAGCGCCCAGAGTCCATTGGGGTGATAAATATGTAGAGAAATGTGTTTGTGATTGGACTGTGGAACTCACTGCCACTTGAGGTTGCTGAGGACAAGAATTCAGTAAGATTCGAAGAGGGATTGGACGTTTATATGGAGAACAATAATATCCAGAGTTATAAGAGAAAATACAACAAAAAAGAAAAAAGAGATAGAGAATCTAGTGCTGCGGGATTTAAGCCAATCTCTAACTGTTAATTATTGCAGTGAGAGCTTCATGGGAGGGCAGATTACCCCACATCTGCCTATTGCAGAGTTCTTGCACTTCCCCTGGTGCATCTGGAACTGACCTCAGGTCTGATCCAGTCTGGCAACTCTTGTGTTGCTATTTCCAGGACGAATGTGATAAGAAATGTGACAAAGGGGGACAGGCACTACTGTAAGAGGTGGTAGCTGGAACCCTACTCCCTTCTTCAGAACTGGCTTCTGTTTTAGGGTCTGACTTCACTGCAAAAAAAAAAAAAAAGGTGCATTCTTAACTCAGGTTAGCTAACCCAGGTTAAAATAGCAGGGAAGACGTGGCTACTCAGCTTCTAATGAATTGTTAGCAGCTTGAGTTCAACTTCAAGCTCCCCATAGACTTTCTCTCAAGCTGCTAACCTCACTTGAAAGCTGTTGCTGTGTCTTCCCTGCCATTTTAACCTGAGTGAGCCAACCCGAGTTAAGACCACGCCTTTTTAGGCATTGAAGGTGTACTGTTAAATTGGGGTGAATGGATAAAATGGCAGCCCCTGCTGCCAGATTGTCAAAATGGGACCTCTGTTTTTGCACGTATATTTATGAGCGTGTGTTTTTCAGGCCCACCTCACTGGTGCCTGTGCATTTACGTGCAAAAGCCACATGGGCCTGCATGTGGGTTTTGCACACGGGGCGTCTGCCATTTGCACGTGCAGATGATGTGTGTGCACGTGCTAGCCGTTAGACCCAGCGTGCTGAGGAGGGGAAAGACTGCCTGCATGGATTTCCCTGTGTGGACCTGATTTTAAACTGAAGGCAGACGTGGAGCCAGGCTGGACTTGGGTCATGCCTTCTAGCAACTTCTTGGCGCACATGAGCGTGTGCCACAAACACCTTTTTTCTTGTCTTCCAGCAGGGCCAGACCCATCCCTTTTTAGCTTTTAAAACTGGATGAAATCAAGCATATTCAGCCTGGTCCAACTGTTCTCTTTCAAACATTCAGCTGTTGGTCTTTCACTTACGATTTACTGTGCTTCCCAGAATGTGCTGCATCTGAACATCTCATGAAAGCGAAACATTCATGAGTAGACGGACAGACTTCCTGACAAGTTTTCACCCCAAAATGTCACCTGTGGGCTAAGATGAAGGACGCTAACTTTATATGCAGCCACCATCAAATATGGGGATGTTTTTCTTTAGTGTCATAAAACTCAACAACATTTGAACATTGGCAAAACAACCTCCTTTTCTCTAACCTCATTCTTGGCAATGATTGAACTGTTTTGGAGGCATCTCTCCCCCCCAAAAGTCATTCTGTGGCAGAGCTGAAGCATGGAAAATTTCAGCCTTAATGATAGGCAAGGCCTATGACAGGGAGGGCTGGTGTTTGCTGTATAAGGGTTTAACTTTAATATTGACTTTCTTTTGCAGTTCATTCCAATGCCTGTGCTTTATGGCGTGTTCCTCTACATGGGTGTTTCTTCACTCAGAGGAATCCAGGTATGTAGTTTTGTAATGCATAGCTGTGTGCTAAATGGTGTGGAAACAGCTGGAGCACTGAATTGGGCCTCAAAAGACAAAGATTCTGCTGGCTCTGGCACTGGCCTTCTGGTGGTGTTAGGCAAGTCCTTTTTTCTCTCTGTGCCTCAGTTTCCTCATCTGTAAACGGGGCACATGATAAACCACCTTTGTTAAGCATTTCATCTACCGATGAAAAGTGATGTATAAGAGCTAGGTGTTGGTGCAATTACTCCTTGAGCTAAAGGACCCGGCCTGTTAGCTTATAGGGACTAGTAGAGTCTCAAACCTCTACGCATGATCTAGCCACGGGGAGGGGGGACAAATTACCTGGTTTGCATATGGTAATTTTCAACATCCTATTAGGTTGTTTTTTTAAAGGAGACTCTTCTATTTCTCTTCCTGTTAGTAACTTAAACTAATAAAGGCAAATCTTGGCCAGCATTTGAAATCCTATGTGATCAGAACTTCTTCTGCGCATGGTCTTTTCAGTTCTTCGACCGCCTGAAGCTGTTTGGAATGCCGGCAAAACACCAGCCCGACTTTATCTACCTACGACACGTCCCCTTGCGGAAAGTACATCTCTTCACCCTGATCCAGCTGACCTGCCTCGTTTTACTCTGGGCCATTAAAGTTTCGCCAGCTGCCATCGTCTTCCCCATGATGGTAAAACTCTTGCTTTTTACTAGCTGGAGGGTGCGTACAGTTAGATGCCAGTCATCTGCTTCATGGTGTAATTGGCGAATTGGATCAAGAATTAGTAAGGGTCCTCGTCTCATTCACTCCCATGGCCTCCAGTGCCAAAGTGCCTGAAAATGAGTGTAAATATGATTACGTATTCAGGCTATCTTGTTTGGTGCAAAGAGCCTTAATGTAAATGAGAAGATTCATAGAGTTTAAGGTCAGAAGGGACCATTATGATCATCTGGCTGATCTCCTGCACAGCGCAGGCCACAGAGCCTCCCCTACCCACACCTGTAATAGACCCTAACCAATGATTGAGTTACTGAAGTCCTCAAATCATGATTTAAAGATTTCAAGGTACAGAGAATCCATCAGCAAGTGACCCGTGCCCCATGCTGCTCTGCCAATCTGCCCTGGGGGAAATTCCTTCCCAGCCCGAAATATGGTGATCAGCTAAACCCTGACCATGTGGGCAAGACTCATCAGGCAGACCCTGGAAAGAATTCTCTGGTGACTGAGCACTCACCCATCTAACATCCCATCACAGGTCATTGCGTATATTTACCGCTAGTAGTCAAAGATCAGTTAAGTGCCAAATTAGGCTGTCCCATCGTATCACCACCCTCCATAAACTCATCAAAGCTCAGTTTTGAAGCCAGCTAAGTTTTTTGCCTCCACTGCTTCCTTTGGAAGGCTGTTCCAGAACTTCACTCCCCTGATGGTTAGAAACCTTCATCTAATTTGAAGTCTAAACTTCCTGATGGCCAGTTTATACCCATTAGTTCTTGTGTCCACATTGGTGCTGATATCCCTAAAGGCCTAGTCTACAGCCTTTACTCACGTGATCAGTCCTATTGAGATCTGTCATTAGGATTGAGTTGGGCCAACCATTTTGTTACGCTTGCTAGGTTAACTCCAGACAGGCCATGGTGGTCATGTCTGAACTAGGAAAAAAGATGTATTTTTGAAGCATATTAACTAACCCATGTTAAAATCCCAGTGTAGACGAGGCAGTTATAGTTAACTGATTGAGGACAACTCAGAGTGGGAGTCCAGGGTTGAGCTCGACCTGCTAATGCCTGCTAAAACGATAGAATGTTTTAGAGATTTGCTTGATGCATACGTGAAAACAAAAGCTGTTCTGAATCTGAAAATGGAGTGAAACCAAAGCCAACACGGTCCATTTGACCTTTTTATGCTCGGATTGACTCCACTGGTAAACTCTAGTACGAAAATTGGCTGTGAGCCATCTTTGAACTTATAAGCTGTCCATTTGTATCCCTGTAGGTTTTGGCCCTGGTCTTTGTCAGGCAAGTCATGGATTTCTGTTTCTCGAAGCGGGAGCTCAGCTGGCTCGATGACCTTATGCCAGAAAGCAAGAAGAAGAAACTGGATGACGCCAAAAACAAAGCCAAGGAAGACGAGGTAATATTCATTGCGTGTCCAGGGCTATATCACTCCTCTGGACCTGTAACGCTTCCATTTGCCAATACAACCCTTTGATTATAGATTGAAACCTGACTGGAGGCCCATAAATAAAGAGCAATGTAATGATGTGATATATTTAGAAGCAAAAGGGTTAGAGCTGGGTAATTCTCAATGGAACAAGTTTTCCTTTGGAAAAGGCAGTTCCATTGAAATTGAAATGTTTTGCAGCCTATCCAATACACCAGGTGGGCCAGAACGATACTGTTTACTATATACTTACAGGAGCTTCTACCATACGCATCACGTAAGTCTCTCAATGCCTTCTAGCAGAGCATTAAGCGATGCGGCTAACATCTGGTCACATGTTCATTCTCTCCTGTGCCTTCCGTGGAGTGTCTTGTTTGGGTACTTTTTTTTTTTTTAATATGCACATTGCTATTGATTTATGTTAGTGAAGGCAAGGTAAAAAAAAACCACTTGCACTTGGAGCAGAAGATCCAACACTTGTTGCTCTCATGGTTCTACTTGATCTGTACCTTGACAGGCAGAATTAACCTAGTGAGACTGTCCTTAATTTCTTCCACGACAGAGAGCAAACTTGTTTTGGTGTTTTTAAAAACAGGAATCACAGAAAATGATGGAAGCAGCTGCGACAAATGTAATTCAGTTGCCACTGGGGAAAACGAAATACTCAGCTGTTCCAGGACGAAATAACAATGTCAGGTAAAACTCACTAAGCAACCCCCGCTGTCCCTAGCATTAATATTTAAAGGGTATTGTCACATTCTCTTTTCCACGTGTGTCTTCATAAATTTACTGTATTTCCATCAATCCAGGCTCTTCTAAACATTAGTGTTCCAGGCTGGCATTTTCACAGCAAACTAAGGGAGTTGAATTTCAATGAGGTACTTCCTTAGTGCCTTTGAACATCCAAGCCCTACTCATGATAATCCAAACACTAAAAAAATAGGTTGACTTTTTTTAATGCCACATATTTAAATGTCCTTCATATTCCAATAAATACAAAGGCCATTACAGAGCATTGCACTTCCCAGGCAGATGGAGTGTGTAGAGAGAAATCTCCAGACATCTGTGGTGTTGTGCCTAATGTGCCTCCCTCATGAGAGCAGATGTGTTAATAAACAGAGTTGGCTGGAAAACAGATTTTCCATCCTGTGAAAAATTTCAGTTTTTTCTTAGCCCTAATTTGGATAAAAAGCCAAAGTTTCTTGTAAAATGAAATAAAAACAAAAATAGCGCTGGCTCAGTCAAAATGTTTTGTTTCAGCTTTGACCCTTTTTAAATTTTTTAAAAGTGTTTTCTAAAATAAAATACATTTCAAAACAAAAAGTCATTTTGAAATGAAAATGGCAACTTTGTGAAAATGGGAAGTGTCAACATTTCCAAACTGCTTTTTCTTCCCCCTAAAAATCTATATGATTTTGGGGAAGAAAATTGCTTTCATGGAAACGGCCTTTTCCAACACACGACTATTTTGCCAAAAATTTTCAGCAAGCTGTATTCATCAGGAGAACTATAAGGGTGTGAAAGGGGTTTTTCATGAGTCTTAATAGCCAGACTTCCCACTGATCCTTGTTGGCAACCCTGTTAGGCAAAATCAGGTGGCTGACATATCCTGAAATGAAAATGACGTGAGGTTTCTCACCCTGTCCTCATGGGAAAACCCACTGAAGCCAAGACCTGGTGGTGGATGTGAAAACTAAGGCACCTTTAAATTCTGTGAGGAACTACTGCTGGGTCAGTAGGGTACTTCATTGGGATGTGGGAGGCTTGAATTCTGTGCCTGGCTCTGACATCGGCCTGCTGGTTGACCTTGGGTCAACTGATTCAGTTCCCCATTTGGAAAATGGGGTACCGATAATCTCCTTTTGTGAAGTGCTGTGAGATCTGCCGATGGAAAGCGTGATGTGTGAGCTAGGTAATGTTATTGATCCCACCTATGACTCCCCTGGGCTTGGTCAGCCCAGGTGTTATACAGCAATGGTCCTCTGTTTTTAAGAGTGTTGCAGTCACTTCACCACTTTGATGCTGTTCTGTTGCTTTGAATCTTGCTGGAAACATGTGGGAGTATAAACTCCGGACTCAGCTTCTTCCAAGTGTGACCGACACTCCTTTGCGTTAGTTTGAAGAGGCTGTTTCAAACCTGTTCAGACTAGCCCTCTCCCTCGTGCACCCGGACTAGGACTGTCAGACAAACTCAGACAGAAGTCCTTTGTGGTGGGGATGCCCACGTTAGCAAAGCGGGTTCTCAAACAACGAAACACAGAGCAAATGGTGTGCAGGGCCCCACATTTTGCACAGAAGCTTTCTCAGTGAGCAGCTGGCTGCAGTTCTGGCCTATTGGTACCAGCAAGTTCGAAATAATTTACATCTGTGTTTTTTCGCCACAAATGGTTCAGGAGCCCAATCCTGTGAAGTGCTGGATGCCCACAACTCCTAATGCAGCCAGTGAATGTTCAGCACCTGTTGTGGTTGGTTCCTAAGGTCATTGAACCAGCGAAGCAATTAAGTTCATGCTTCACTTTAACCACCTGAGCAGCCTTGTTGACTTCACACGCGTCACCTGCTTAAAGAGAAGCATGTGGTGGATCAGCGCCGATAGCGGTCATGTCAGTCACTACCTCTAATATTTATTGTAGGGGCGATCCTTCAGAGATAAACATCTCAGACGAAATGCCGAAGACAACTGTATGGAAAGCTCTCAGCATGAATACAGAAAATCTTTAAATCCAAGGAGAAGAGGTAAAACGATGACAAGATCGGAGTTAACTTAGCCACGGTCTGTCCTCTGCAAACGTGCATGCCAGCTGGATGGGTGTGAGAGTGTGTGACGCTCAGAGTTAGCTTGGCGGTTCTCTCTGAGACCTGATCTGCTGCAAAGGTTGAGCAAACATCCCACTCTCCAGAGTAATGAGGGAGAAATGCCCATGAGGCAAGCTGTGCAGAAATCCACCCCTGCCTGTGTGGTTTTCCCATGGGCAGGAATGATTCAGCAACTGACAACAGATGGTACCCGTCTCTTGTTAATGATGCTGTCTCTCTATGCTTAGTTTTTCCATTTAGGGACCTTGGCTTTGGCGGAGGAGGAGAATGTGAAGATGACTCAGGGATGAGCCAAGATGTACAGACCTGGGGAGAAAATACACTTAAAAATGGAGAAAGGAAAAAAACAATCACCCTCCTCTGGTATTTTTTTCATTCAAGTAACTGAATTCATATTAAAGCCATTCAGACGGTTTCAATTCTCTCGGTGTGCTTCGGTGGGCGTTTATTATCTTCAGACCAGCAAACTGAGGTGCGCATTACAATCGATGACAGTTCAGTGTTATTAAGCCTTTCTGTGTGTTAGCGCGTGAGTGTTCTGTTCTCTTAGTGGTAGAGAGACTGCTACCGCACAGCCAGTAAGCGTGATCTATTTTCAATATGATTTTTCTTTTAAAAATATAAACTCTGAATGTACAAAATTCATTTTCTGTTCTCTCTAAGCCACCCTCCATCCGTTGGCCTTCACTGCCTGGTTACTGGTACAGGGGGGGCTGTAGGTTAAGTTTCTGCAGTGAGTTCTCTTCTCGTGATTTTGAATAGGTGTCCCAGGTCCAGCTAGTGGCAAATGATGGGGGCCAGTGTAGTGAGAGTATCTTCAGCAGATCTGGACCAAGACTGCAAAATGTTTTTCAGTACAAGTTCATTCTAGTTTTTGCAACTTTGCACACGTTCTGGTGACTAGGGCCTTGATTCAGCAAAGCAGGTAGTCTGCGCTCAGCGTAGCATTGCCTAATTTAGGATTGACACCCCTAAATACATTTAAAAACCAGGGCTTTAAGCACATTCTTAAGTCCCATTGGAGCTAACGGCACTTGCTTAAAATTCAGTGCTCTGCTGATTTTGTCAATTAATCCTTTGGGTTTATGGTAGCCCCGAGGGGCACTGACTAAGATCTGGACTCCATTGTGCTGGGCACCATCCACACGTTGTGACGGAGAGTCCCCTGCCCCAAAGCGCTTCCAGTCTAGACTAGAGGATCTCACGCTTTGTCTCTTCTGTCGGCCGTGCGCTGTGCACACCCCGGGGCTCCGTGCCTCCCTCCATTTCTCCCCCACAAGCTCCCTGGGTACCCCCTCCCATTCCCTTCTGTTTTAAGGAGTCTCTCCAACTCCCTACCCATCTCATGCTAGGAGTTCTTTGTGTACCCCTCTTCCCTCCAGTCCAGGGTCTCCCATTCAACCCCCTACGCCAGGGGCTCTGTGTGCTCCCTCCACCCTTCCCCCCCATATCAGGGTTCCTCATTTCCTACTCTCCCCCCATGCCAGGGGCTCTGGGAGTCCTTCCTTTTTTCTTCCCGCTCCAAAGTACCTTTTTTTTCCACCCGATTGGAAGGGACGTGCGGATGGCCGGGCCCTCTCTCTTTCTCTCTCCCTCCCACTCCCTCGCAAGGAACATGCTAGGAAGGAGGAAAGACTCTTTCTTCGACTCTCGCTTTGCTGGCTGAGCACCTCCCCCTCACGGCTGTTATGTGCCTCTCCGCAGGGAGAGCAAAGAGCAGCTTTTGAAGTAGGAATGGCTTTTCCAGTTTTCACCCAAATCAATAGGGTTCTGCCCGTTGATCCCTGGAACGGTCCCTGCTGTTTCAGAATCGATCGGATGTGGTGTTCAGAAGTTATTGCATTACTCATAGACAGACAAACAGAGAAAGGCACCTGAATTTACAGTAGGGATTTATTTTGCTTGGCCAGCGAAGAGCCAGGAGTAAAACCCAGATGTCCCAGGGCCCTGTCCAGTGTTCTGTCCATTAGACGACACTTCTTTCCTGTGTGTTCACCTGCTTAGAGTTGAGCATGTGCCTAACTGCTGCGCTGAATGGGGGCCTATGTTAGCTCACACCGCGCATGGGAACAGGGAATATTGTAAAAGATTCACAATAGTGAGTTTTCACGCCATACACCCGATTGGAAGAATTAACCTCATCCAGTGATGGAAAAGAAACATTACTTGTGACCTCAGAGTCCATTCAGAGTAGCTTGAATAATGCAATGACGTGCTCCTGGGCACGTTTCAGACCCAGATTTATTCACACAAGATATTCAGAGAACAGATTCTTACCAGGAATGATTTGGAGAAAACTGTGATCTCATCGGGCTCATTTCTTGGACAGAAGGAGGCAAAACTCATTGATTAATGCATCATCTGCCAACAAGAGCCAGGCAATCAGATGACTGTCCGATTGCATAGATGTGTCATAATCTGGGGATTACCTGGCCTTTCTTTTTGTTATACGGCTTGACAGAATGTCCCGGTCAGATCAGCTATCAAATCTCTTTTAGAAATCAGGGTTCGTCTGTGGTCCTCATTCAGCAAAGCACTTAAGCGCGTCCCTTTAAATACGTTTTAGTTTTATGCATAAGGGAACGATGGAGCTGTAGGGCTGGGAGGACCTTTGGAGGTCATCTAGTCCATCACCCTGGTCTGAGGCAGAACTCTCCGTCCCTGTCATTTACAAGCCACGTACGCAGCTGTAAGGCTGCCCCTTGACTGAGGAACCCTTTGTACATCTTTGTGTAGAGGGCATACCAGCGGTGGGAGCGCTGTGTCAGAGGAGACACTGATTCCAGGCCATGCTGTTGCCCATAGGTCAGTCCTGGGAGGCTGCCGTAATTTTGACAGGCCCACAGGGGTTTCTAAATTACAGCAGGGCCCCTATAGTCCATGGAGCAGCCCAGGAGCAGAAAGGCGCACAGGTAGCTTGTAGCTACCTTAGCCCCACCCTACTCTGTGGCTTAAAAGGCACAGCCCACAACCTCCCCTGTTGATTCCCACAGGACTACTCACGGGCTTATAGTTCAATCAGGTGCTTAAATACCTTGCTGAATCAGGGCTTAATTCTGCTCTTCTTACTCAGACAAAATTCTGTTCCCATTGACTTCAAGAAGAGGATTGCCGAAGTTAGATTTTCAAGATAGGGGCCTACGTTTTTAAAAAGCACCTCGATTCGCTGCTGATTGATTGGTGGAATCTTTTATGCTTGCTACCAGCAGCTACGACTAGTCTACAATCAGGAGCTGTCCAAGTTTAGTGACTGTCCTGCAGCCTGGATAGGAGTTACGGTAGCCCTTATTTACTGGAAATGCTTACACCTGCAGAGAAACTCACTCTAAACATGTGTCTCCTTTCTTTTAAAATGCATTAATTTATTCCTTCCAGAGCTATTGATCTGATAGGTTACCATCACCATCCAGCTGAATGTGGAGCCCAGAATTATAAAATGAATGTACTTTGCTTGATTTGCTTTGTAAATGGTTTTTTCTGCATTCATGATGTCACTGTATCTCACTCATTCTGTTAAAGGAATAGTCTCGGTGGACGTTCCTTCTTTTAATACAGTTGTCTGATTCACTGTATTACTAGGCATCTGTAGAAAGTATTAACCAGGGGCCAAGACTTATTCCATCCTTGCTGGTGTAAATTGGGTGTAACTCCATCATTTGCTGGAGTCTGAATGGGGAAGGGAGATCAGAATCGGGTCTTCTAAATTTAACATAAGCAATGGGGGAAAAAAGTGGTTGAATTATTTTTGCTACCCTGACAGATTTGGTTCAAGAGGTCTCCGTTGGATACTATCTTTGGGTCAGTGCTTTATACTGGTTTATTGCATCACTGTAGATCTTTGTTGTAACACCTTGATCTTTACACCCAACCTTGTGAGATGTCAATTTTCATAGCAAGAATGATCTTTTACCAATCTCTGGCTTATATATCAACTGTCCACAGCAATGGAGCTGGCAGTGTGAAAGCTTTGGAAAGGATTTTTTTTACTACTACTGTTTCTGGAGAAATCCATGTTCTCCAAAGCTTGCATGATCAATTCAGAGTAGCCAAATTACCTACAAATACACAAATGTGAAAAAAGTCCTTAGTCCACAGCCAGTACGTTTGAAACGGGGGAGAGGGAATCATGAAAATACAAAAAGATCTTGAGAAAAGATGGCAAGGGTACCCACAAAACTTGTGTGGATGGTAGACATGATACATGAGTGTAGGAAGGAAAGCCATCTATTCCATGCGCAGGAGTGATGAAGCTGCTGTGGGGTGGTGAACGGACTTACAATACCGTATGCTAGTCCCGGTTCTGTCACCCTGACTAGAGCAATCACGGCTGTGAACCTGCGGTAGCTCTTGTGCATGGCTGCAGCTTGAAAGTCCATGCTGCCGAGGATCTAAAAGATTTGGCCTGCTGGTTGCAGCTTTGGTTTCCCCTGCAGAAATAGGGTCCTTACAGGGCGTATGATGGGAACGTGGCTTCATTGCCCTTTTCATGACTCCCCCCTTTGCTATTGTGGCCAATGAGAAGATGTAGGCCATGTATTTGCTGGCTGCCCTTGCTGGCAAGGGATGCCTGGTTCTCTCAAGGACTTGCAAAATGTCCTTCCTTCAGCTGCTGAATGATAAAAGATGCTTAGAATAATATGCTTCACTTGATCACCTCTGTCGATGCAACCGCAAACTATAGGGCTGAGGCAGCAAGCACTGGGGTCTGAGAGATCTAAGGCCCCTTCTCAAAAAACTGGGAATCTCCCTCACCCCCGAATTCATAGATC
Organism: Mesoclemmys tuberculata; assembly: GCA_007922155.1. Classification (NCBI taxonomy): domain Eukaryota; kingdom Metazoa; phylum Chordata; order Testudines; family Chelidae; genus Mesoclemmys; species Mesoclemmys tuberculata. The sequence continues at coordinate 3,833,641 of ML675652.1, forward strand.
GATAAACCAGAAGGGCCCATTTTGATCCCCAGACTGATCTCCTGCAATAACATATGCCAAAGGGTTCCTGACCCAGTCATCCACCGAGGGTCCACTGACGCATAGAGGAATTCCCATCACCTTCTAGACACCATTGGTGGGGTGTTTGGTGGGAAGGGACTTCTGGCCTCAGAGCTGAAAACTTGTCAGCTTGAGGAACGAAAATGTCAAGCCAGCTCTGCTTTTTGCTTCCCTGAATCTAGACAGATTCGGTTTTATTCTCACGCGTGCCTGGCTGCATCTGCACAGAACTCGTTACGGTGTGGATGCATTAATATTACCTGCTGTTTTATCCTGGACATCTGTGCAAGCGTAACCCACAGGGAGGCTCTCTGTGCCCCTTGAGTGGTTCAAAGTTCGCAAGTCACCTACAGCCTTTGAGCTAAGGAGGCAGGGCGGCTCTTTGCATTCAGATCCAGCAGCGGTGAGGTTATTACCTGCTACAGCTGACCAGTCAGGGTCTGAAAGGAGCGTATCCTCCCTGGAAGGGATCACTGAACCCCATCTCCCATTATCACAGGCAGCCCCATCCTGTAATTCCATTCCGAAACTTATCAAGCTCCGTCTTCCGACTAGTTAGGTTGTTTGCTCCCACTCCTCCTATTGGAAGGCTGGTCAATATTCCAGGAAAGAAAAATATAGTATGGAGAAAATCCATGATGATTTTCCTGCCATTTTAAAAATAAATATTAGTTCAGTTAAATAATAAAATGGTTTATGTGTGTGCAATGAATACAAATGTTTCTAATGGCTGGGCGAATACTTATTTCCATGTGCTTTCTGTAAAAAGTCAACTACTGGGTCCCTTTAAATTGGCTTCAGCAACATTTTTTTTTTTAATTTAAAAATGATAGCACCGTGGAATGGTTGAAACTGCTGGCATTGCCCAGGGAGAGCTGGCGGGATCTTTGAAAGCGGCTTACTTCTGTTGCGTTCATTTTATTAAGGATCCAGTAAACTGGCATACATTGTGGAACTGTTTACAACAAAACCCAGCGTTTTGCAATAGCACCTCCCCTCCTTTTATATAAACAAAACCCAACCTACAATAAAACTTTAATAAAGACTGAATTTTATTCCAGTCTGCCATGGACTGGGCCTAAGATAGATTCAACATAGACAGTTCCAGAAAAGAGAGGTAACCAGTATGTCTAATCCCCCAACGGTTCAAAAATCATGAGATTGACTTAAAACACTGGCCAGGAATGGTTCAGTTATTACTTAGTCCTGCCTTCAGTACAGGGGACGGGACTAAATCAGAGGGTATCCCTTTCAGGAGTCTGATTTGTCTGGCGTACCCCAAAGTACCACGTAAAAATGACTTGCTTACAAAACCAGAGATAAAAATACAGAAGTGTCACAGCATACTATTACTGAAAAATGGGTTGCTTTCTTGTTTTATCTGGATGAAATTTTCGTTTGTACTGACTTTATTAGTGCTTTTTATGCAGCCTGTTGTAAAACTAGGCAAATATTTAGATGTGCTGGTGTACCCCCTGGAAGACGTGATCTACTGATCTACCTTCCATGATTTCGTCATTCTCCAATGGATTTTTTAGTTCTCTGGCAAGTCTGAAAAATTGAACCCCCTCCACCACCACCACCAATTCAAAGTGGAAATTACCCACTCCCTCCCACTCCCCCAATTTTTGGTGAATGGGGAAAAAATTCATTTAGCTTCTGAGCATTTTTATTTTTTTTAAAAAATCAAGTGAAAGGAAAATTTGAAACCAAAAGTCTTTTCAACTCGAAAAATCGAAGCCTGTTGTTTTGAAAATGGAACGAGGGAGCGGGAGGTTAAGTGTTGTTTCAATTGACGCAAATTAGTGAAACGTTTAGGTGTCGCTGAATCTGTATTATTTTCATCCCAAAATGTTTCAGTCAACAATTTTTTCCTGGTTCTATTCTGCAGCAATGGAGCGCAGAATAGAAAGCAAGGGCCTCAAAAAGCTGTCCCTAGAGGGCAGCATGAACCAAAATTCCTGCAAATCCCAGCAGGATAAATTATTCAGTCAGAGAAAACAAAGAAGAAAGGCACAGTTGCTCACTAAAGATCAGTGCATTCTCTGATTAACCCCAACAGCCCCTGATACTTGCCACACCAACAAGGTGAGCTGCTAAATCAGGGCTTCCCTGGGGCTGGTTACTGGGACGGCATCATGGAATCTTTATTACTGCGTTTCAGTCTCAGATGCCACAGTGATGGACACCCCTATGTTAAAGCTTTTCTTAACTGCTGCAGCCAGCCCCAAGGCCGCTTGTCAACAGCATCTTGAACTGCAACCGGTTGTGAATGCAGAACTGATTCAAGTGCATGTGCCGGTGTTCATAGTGGCTTCACCGAGCAGGCTGCTGTGTTCTCACACTTGGTGTCTCTTTGGGTACGTTGACATGGCAAAGAAAAACCCACAGCACCGAGTCTCACTGGATCAGTTCACGGGGCTAAAAATAGCAGCATAGACATTCCTGCTCAGGGCTGGAGCCGGGGCTCTAAAACCTGGCGGGGTGGGAAGGTCTCGGACCCTGGGCTCCAGCACAAATGGGAACATCTACACTGCCGCTTTTTAGGACCACGGACCAAGCCCCTTGAAGCCAAGTCAATTGACCCAGGTTCTGAGACTTGGTTCCATGGGTTTTTCTTTTGCAGCGTAGACATAATTTGGTGTATTCAGAACAGAGCACAGTACCGCAGTCTCGCCCGGGGAAGTCAAAGGCCTAGATGATCTTGGTGACTTGAAAGGTAATACTTTCACCGATGTTTGAAGATGAAAAATCTCACTAAGACTTTCTGGACTAGTTCAGCGTTAAAGAAAATGGAAACGCTTTGCATTTCAGGGCAAAATTTGCTCCCACTACCTGTACAGCATTACTAGCCTTTTCCTTTCTTCAAAATAAATTCACTGCTTTCATTCGTTTCCAGCATTGCTCTAACCATTTCATAGCTCTCCTTCAACGATTACTCTTACGTTCTGCCTTGGTGCCAGTGATAGAACTAGCTCCTCCAAGATGAAGTCCGTCCTGCAGTGGTGCCAGCTCTCATGATGTTATCGCAACTGTTATTGGTGTTTGTCTTTGAAGGCCCAGCTCCCAGAGTCGTGATGATGTGAGAATATCAGTTTTTAAAAAAAATGAAAAATCTAGCTCTCATGGTGGCAGAGAAAAACTTGAAAACGTTACTCCATTGACCCCCTAACATTAAAAATCCAGCAGGACCCCGCTCCCCAGATTTATCATTTAAAAAATCTCATGATTTTTATTCATCTTGTGATGCTGACTCATGATTTTTGAATACTCGAGGTTGGCAATCGTGGAAAGATTTTCGAAGACATACATGGCAGGTTGGTGCACTAACTCCCATGAACTTTAACTAGCAATTAGACTCTTCATTGCCATTTGTGCCTTTGAAAATTTCCCCCTGGAGCAGAATGTAACATAACCTCAAGGTGTTTTAAATCTGCATTTTTTTTAAGCACCTATTGTACCAAGAAACAGATTTGATGCAATAGAGATAATTTCTAAAAGGTGAATTCTTTTACATTCACATAAGTTCATGTCTTTGCTTGCCCTTATAATGCATTTTTAATAGTTGCCTGTAAATCTGATGGATCTAATGTCTCTGATTTTTTTTTTTTTAAAGTTCAGAGAATGATGAAGGCTGGGAGGAATAAAGCACCCAAGTCCTAAGGCAGGGGTAGTCAATTATTTTTTGTCAAGGTCCAAATTTCTTGGTCAATTTATAATCAAGATCCAGAGCCCAGAGAAAATAATACAAAAACAACAACGAAGTATATAAAAAGATTTTGCGGTCCATTCAAAAGCATCTGATGGTCCAGATTTGGCTGGTGATCCACCTATTGACTATTCCTGTTCTAAGGGAATTTGGTGCCTAACTCTCTTAGGTCCCTTTGAAAAGACTAACTAAAATGAAGTACACAATAATCCCTAAACAAGGAAGGAAAAAATGTAAAAAGGTGCTGGCACATTTTTTCTAGTATACTTTTTTCCTCCTCGTATGCTACATGTAGAAATGGAGAAATTTATTTTCATTCTAGAGATACTGAAATATATTTATTTTGTTGTAAGAGCTGATGTAGTTTGGAAACACTCCACATTGTAAATAAAACTGGAAAACAGAATGTACCGATGTGTTATTTACAAATTAAACGGTTTGCTAAAAGTCAGACGTGATTTGATTGATTTTATTTTGGGGCTCGGGTTATTTGTTTTGTTTTGTTACGTGAAAAGTGTTGTCTCGTGGTTCATATCTGTGAAATGTTGCTTGGTGAGCGGGACACCTCCATGGTTGGAATTGTGTCTGTCTTTGATTTAGCTGTAGCTCATAAAAAATAATGGAAAATAATAATAAAAAAAATTGTTTGACTCTGTACGCCACCTTCAATGTATTTTAAAGAGAAAAATCCTGCTGTCAGAGAGAGATGGAAGGAATCCGAAGGGGCTTTTCAGATATATTTTGGGTAAGAAAGAGCAGGGGAAGAGGGAGAAGGTAACATTGAGTAAACAGGGCTGGAGTGGATTTGAGGACAAAGCCAAAGGAAACCACAGGCGCATTTGACTGGTTTTCTCTGTTTTGTGGAGGAAAAGCAAAAGAGCTGACCCTGAGCCGGAACCGGAGAAGTGCTGAAGCATGTGCTCAGACTTAAGCAGGTGAGCAGCCCCAGTGAGTTCAGGAGATGTTGAGGTCTGCGGAGAACTGGAGCAGAACCACTGGTGAGAACTGACCAAAGCTGGGCAAAGTTTGGGCCATTGGCCCCCTATGAGAAAGGAAAATATCCAGTGGGACGTGCCCTGTCCAGGGGTAGGGCTTGCGTACCACTCCCCAGGCCTCTTTGACCGCTGCAGGGTGCCCCTGGGGATGAGAACTGGGGTGGAGAGCTGCCGCAGCAGGGGGGGAGGACAAGAGATGGGTCCTGGAACGATCTTCCCCTGAGAAAAGGTAGGATTCACCCTATGGGGAATGCTCTCAGGGGACAGAGCTAAGAGTCAAGTGATGGGTCGCTCTCAGGTGGACAACCTGGAGCATGGGGCCCTGGCCTAGAGACAAATGGACACACTGCTGCTCTTGATGCCTGGGCGGGGGACCTGGAAGTGATGTCCCTGAAGAGGAAAATGGGAAAACTGGGCCACCTGTGTACTTGGACTGTGGGTTTGTCAAGAAAGTTTCTACGACAACGGTTTTGGAGGACCGGCTGCGCTGGCGTACAGGAATAAATCCTGTCCAGAGGTAGGACTTCATATCCCACGCTGAGCGGCTACGCTCCTTTCATGAGCAGAAAAAAAAGAGAAGCTGTCAGGTGTGCGGGTCATGCCACAGCCTGCCACTGGAGGGCCATCCTATCACAGCGCTTTTGAAAATTGTTACCCTAAATCTCTATAAAAGTCGATGGGATTTAGGCTCCTATGTTATTAAAGGGCAGATTTGTAAAGTGTTTAGGTACCTAGCGGGCGTTTCAGTTTGGCGCCTCTATTTTATTTTTTTCAGTGGGTGCCTAGGTACAGAGCTGATGAGTGGGAGTGGGGGAAAGGGGGACCATTCTGGTAGGGATCTGAGCTCAGGCCCTCCCCCCATATGTCTATAAGTCTGTGTAAATCAAATGATTAGGTCCTGGTGCGGTCCTAACAAATGTGATGTACTAGGGCCCCATATTTCACTCCACAAGCCTGCCCTAGATGCTTTTGAAAACCCCGCCGGGTACCTAAATACCTTTTAAAATGTGGCCCTAAGTCACTTTTGAAAGCTGGCAACTAAAAAGTGTTCCTGGTTGAGCTAAACACTAAATGTTACAAAATTCCCAGTGAATCAAAATGTCCACAAAAAAAAGCCACCCCAAAAAACAAAAAAACAATCCAAAGACCATTTGAGTTGATTGAAACTTTTGGTTTAAATCTAAACCATTATTAACATTTTCATTTTTAAAACAAACCACATGAAATTTTGAAATAGAAATAAAAGAATCAGCAGTCAAAAATCAAATAAGAAAAGAGGAGAAAGGTTAAAGGAAAACACCCAACGCTGCTGCCCCCCAGCACGGGGACCCCCCCCACAGCATCTCTGGGGTGTCAGGGACGTCCGTCGTCTGTTTCTCACACATCGCAGGCCCCCTGCCCAGGCTCTGACAGCGCTGCCGGGATGCAGAGTCAAGACACCTGCTTTGGTGGTGGCCACATGCCCCCAAGCTCTAGGCGGCGGGGCCCTGCTCCTCAGCGTCAGCCACTTGCTCTTCCCAGCCGCTCATCGCACCCGGCTCCAGAGGGCTCCAGCTCCACCTTACATCAGCTCTGCTCGGCTCTCTGGCCTGGCTTCTCCCAGCCATGCACGTGGCACCAGCTCACACACAGAGCTGGGGGAAAGAGGGGGGCGCCCTCCTGGCTCCCTCATGGGCCTGTCCGCCCTGTCAATCAGGCTAACCTGGTGCGTTGGCCTCTCCCCATTCAGGTCCGTTTCAGGGTCCTGCTTCCTCAAGAGATGCCAACCAAAAAGACCCACCAAGTTTCAGTAAGGGGCTAACAGTCCTCTGATGCAGACATGCTGCCCTTTTATTCTGGAGCATCCATTAAAATGCATGCCGAATACAACGGGTTTTCCTGATTTTCCAGGGCCCAAGAGACAGGGCAGAGTGTAAGTGATGTAATGTGTCTGCAGGGAAAGCGCATATAACTTGTAAAAAAAAAAAGGGGGGGGGGGAGGAGACAGGGAGACAGTGGAGGGATAGGGAATCGTAGCAGTGGAGAGAGAGCTTTGCCCCTAGTTATTGCAAAAGGGGACGTGATCTTTTGTCATTTAGCTGGGTCGGGGGCTGGGGAGGATTAGGGAAAGAAGCGACGAGGTGATTCTAAATTGGGCTGTGTCTGTGTAGGATAATAAATGGCTCGAGACACCAACATTAATCTGATGCCCTCGGCTAGGCCAGCCTCTCGTCACCAATTTCCATCAACCGCCCCCTCAGCTTTTTGAGCTTTTCTAACCAGGTTTATTTAATATTTTTCCCTTTTCCTTTCATGCTCAGCCTCCCAGGACTTTGCAGCATAAACCAGAGGTCGCCCATGGGCACGGAGGAACGTTAGAGGGCATGCAGTGGGGCCACCCCACACTGCTCTGCCCCGAGCTCTGCTTTGGCCCTGCCTCCCCCGCCATCTCTCTGGCCTCAGCTCCTGACCCCGCTGCCAGTCCTGGCTTGGCCCCGCTCGCAGCGTCAGCTGCCGTGGCCCAGCTAGCTCCTGTTTGGGCCACTCCCACCACCACCCGGCAGCCCCGCTCCCAGCTGTAGCCTCTGGCCCCAACCATGGCCCCACTCCCAGCCCTAGCTGAAGGGGAAGGCAGGTGTGGGGGCACGGACGAGGGTAAGGGTGGCGTGCGTGTGACCTAAAAAGTTTGGGGACCACTGGTGTGGACACAGAGTGACCTTAACACCCATGTCTTTAGGAAGCCTCTCATTGGGCTGGATCCCGGAGGGCGCAGAGCAATTAAGCACATCTTTAACCTTTGCCTGCACACGTAAAGCTTTCCCAGCAGCATAAGAAAGACGCGCAGCTTCTCTTGGGGAGTTGGATACCTAACGCTCAACTGATAGTGACTTCCCTCAACTTCTAACGGATCAAAAAAGAAAAAAAAGAAAAGAAAAATAAGACGCTGGAATCCACAAATGTGCTGACGGCAGCTACAGAGGCCGGCGGTTGAGTTCTCACAGCAACACTCCTGCATTTCATTGTGTGGTGTCATCCAGGAAAGACATTTTATTTCATTTCAATTTAAGTGTCACTTTCCTGCCCCCCCAGACAGGGGCGAGACGCCTTCAATAAAGTCAAGATTCAGTTAGGAGAATCTTTTCGAGCAACGGGGATTTCTACAAACCCTAATAAAGATACATCCCTTGGGGGAAGGGGTCACATTCACCCTGCAATAGCCTGGAAGGGGTTGATGAGGCTGAGAGGAGGCCAATCAACTAGGTCAGCCACAGCTGACGGGAATTAGGTGGCTGACAGAATCATGTGATGTGGGACTGTGCCCAGCTGAGAAGGTGAGGTGGGATAAAGGCTGGCAACACGGGGGAGTTCAGTTGTTAGCAGTTGTTCCCTGAGTGGTGGGTGTTTGATGTGGCACACCCAGAGAAGGGGGAGCTAGAAGCTGTAGTCCAGGGAAAGAGCACCAAGGTCTAAGTTAAAGCAAACCACAGTTGCCTGTTATAGGGTCCCTGGAATGGAACCTGGAGGAGGGAGTGGGCATGGGTTCCCTACCAGCCCGGGGAAGTGGTACCCAACGGGCTGTGAATGAGATGCCAGCTGCTAAGGCAAAACTTTGGTACCCCAGAAGGCGGAAACCCTGGCTGGAGGGTCAAGTCATGAAGCGGGGGTGTGCCGAGTCACAGAGAGCGAGGGAGAGCAGCATGTGGGGCCTCAGACCTGGAAAGAGCTAATCCTCCGAGCTGGGGACACCTGTGGTGAGTGACTCCCCCCCTCCCCTGAGAAGGAGAAATAGGAACAATTAAGTTGGCTGAGACATGCATAAATCAAAGGGAGAGCTGTGCTCCACCTTTTGGCCCACTGAAGTCAGGAGAGACCTTGGGACTGAACTCACATCTTCATTTGGCCAAGCGCTTGCTGAAATCCCATTGATTTCAATGGGATGCAAGCACCTGCTTAAAGTTAAGGACGTGCTTAAAGGGTGGCTTTCGTGCAGAACGCAGCCCTGCTTTTGTGGTTAAAGCCCTGGATAAAGGTGCCCCAGGAACCATGTTCTATTCTTGGCCAGGCTGGTGGGTGATCTTGGGTAACTCAGTTTGGCTTTCTGTGCCTTGGTTTCCCTATTAATGATCCTTACTTCCTTGGTAAAGTGTTTTGAGAGCTAGGGTGAAAAGACTTCTTATATAAGAGCAAGGCATGGCTTGTTAATCTAATCAAACCACATACTTTAGTGCTTGCAGGTCTGTTGTTTCTAACTGGAGTCCCACTGGCTGAGTTTTATATTTAGATCTGCCAGCCTTTTGCTATTATTTGTATGGTATGTAGCGCATAGGAGCGAGCCCCAGTTACCGAGCAGGACCCCGTTTTCCAGCTGCAGATTGATGGATGTCTCAGAGCAAAGTCCTTTCTCACGTAGGCTTCTGTTAATGTCTAGCACATGCTTAAGGGTTTTTGTGATTTGGAACCTTAAATATCTTTGGCCCTTGGACTGTGTTTTGTAGATTTTTCACTAACCATGCAAGTTTGAAAATTAGCAGGATGATTTTTCTCTGAAGTATGTCAGATCTTGGCTTGAGAAAACAAAAAGATACATTTAGCATGGCTTTATTATCATTTTAAGAGAACTTGCAGAAACTCGGCCTGCCAGAGAAGCAGCCTATAGACAACACTAAAACAGTGGAGTAAAGGTTAAAAATAAATCCATTTTAACATAGCGGACAGCATTAGTCACAGGTATGTTTGCTATTTCACTGTACCTTGTAACTACAATAGCTTGGACGCAATGAACACCTTGTGCAATTCAGTTTCATGGGTGAATTCTTCTGTTTAAAAATATTTGATCACTGTCAGATGCAATAAGATCCACGAGACGTGGGGGAAGGGCCTTCCACAGGTTGGGTGTCTTGGTCTGGTAGCTAATTGGACCTAAGAAACGCACACATAGAACTCCATGAAATCTCAGAAATGTAGGTGATGAAACAGGTTTTCAACAGGGCCAAGTTAACTTGTACTGTTTGCTACCAGTTTATTCATGCGGCTGGAAAGGTGATGGCGTCTCCTTCTCTTTCTGTATGCACACAGTCTGCAATCAGCTCACCGTTTTTTGTTTTGGATTTAGTTTTTGTTCACGGAGAGTCAGATGTGGCCCCAGATGCATCAGCATGGGGGAGCAACTGGGCATAAAATTTCCTCTTTCTCTCCTGGGCGGGCTGCCTACATTGCTACCCATAGAGGAGTGCTGTCAGCCGTCTGGGCAATGATCAGTTTGGCAAGGGTGGGGAGTGGTAGAGTCTTGACTCTGACCCCCTCAAAAAACATTGTTGGTTCAGCTGTGCTGGCCAGAGAGGGGAAAATTAATTTGTGCCAGGTAGGACATTCCCCACTCACCCTGCTCCCCAAGAAGTCCCAAGTCCAATGCCTGCAGACAACCCAGTCAGGGATGTCGTTACATGAGCAGTTGGCAAGAAATACACTCTGAATTTCCAAACGTCTATCTGACTTACCTGAACAGCGAGTGGTCGGAAGGGAAGGAAATGATGTTGTGGTCCCCTTTTATGTATCTCTTTGTAGAGCTGTGGAAAATAGGAAAAAACATCCGTGAATAATGTACTAACTGTGCAAACCATTCATTCAACCCTCACTCCTTGGTATCCTGCAATTTTAAAAAGCAAAAGAAATTATTTTTTATTTATGCCTCCTTTCTCCCATCTACTTGATCTGTCACAACTCTTCCCCCTTAACTGCCCCTCATTGATCTCTTTTCTACTGGCTCTTATCCATTCATCCAAGACACATGTGTCCACGTGAATGTGATTTCTTGGGGGGGGAAAAGTCACTGTGGTTTTTGGTGAGGCATGATTTTCCTTTACAATCTACTAGAATTCTTTGAGGGGCTCAACAAACATGTGGACAAGTGTGATCCAGTGGGCTTAGTGTACTCAGTAAGGATTCTCACGCTCCTGCTGTAGCGTCCCATGGGGGCCCACAAATGTTTGGTACCAGGCCCACAGAAGGTTAACCTGGTCCTGGTAGAGTAGCTAGCTCCGCTCGAGCATGTGCACTAAGCGGCGTGGAGATGGCGGCATGGGCTCGCCACCCAGAACATACACAGGGGGTCAGGTGGGCTTCTACTTGAGCAACTAGCCTGCGCCACAGCTCTTGCCGTGACGTCCTCGTTGCTATTTCTAGTGCGGTAGCTTGAGCAGAGCTAGGCACGTCTGTCACTTAGCCTGGGAGTCATGCATCTGGCTGCAGTGTAGACACACCTTTTGGGGTTTGTTCTAAAGAACAAGTGATTAATTTGTAATGAACGAGGTGTCATGGCTCAAGCAATTTTTTTTTACATTCATAACTGATGCAGCAAGTCTAGAGGTGCTGACCCAGCCCTGACTGCTCTCTGTGGGGATCTGAGGCGCTCCCTGTCCCACTAGACCTGACTCTTCTTTTCCACACCAATCTTTGACAAATGTAGAGGATTTTTTTCATTTAGAAATTTTCTACAGACACATTTTGGGTGGAAATTTTGAATCCTGAAAATCTTTGGGCCACAAATTGACAAATTTCTGATTTAGGCCCAAATATTTCAGTTGTTAAGTGTTTTGGGGTTTTTGACAAAAGATGGAAACTTCCCCACTGAAATCATGGACTTTCTTGGGGAAAAACAAACAAAAAAACCCGCATTGTGTCACAACCCCTAATTTTCCACTGTAAAACAACCTTGACATAAATCTTTCAAGCACTCCTACATGCCCCCTCCTTCTGCTCCTTAAAACGCTCCGTTCTCAGGAGTCTGCCTAGAATCTCATCCCCGTTCTACTGGTTCAGCCATATTCTGCGTGTACCTGTAACGTTTCGTATTGATAAGCCAGTGCACAAAGTCCTTGGCCTTCATCTTGTCCAAATATCTGGTAAAATCGCTGGTGAAGGTGCCTTCCGAATGCCTCTTAATGTCGGAAGTAAAACTCCGAGCACTTCTTGATTCAAAAGATTGCCATCTGTGTGGGGGAGAAGGAGGGGAAATGTTAAGGAGGTGGTTGAGCTGGGATGGATACGTGGTCCTGGGGCTAGCACGCCCTACCGGCAGTCGGCAGGCCTGCATCGTTTCTGCCTGTGCACTGGCTTACTATGACAATATAACTGTCAGAATATAATTCGCATCCCTTTTGTCCTGCGTGTGTTAGACGGTCCCTCTCTGTGTTGTACCTAGCATAGCAGAACTGCACGATAGATAAATAATACACTGCTCTTCTGTATCACTTGTCAACCATAGATCTCAAAGTGCTTTACAAAGGGGGTTTGCATCACTGCCCATGCTTTTCAGATGGGGAAACTGAGGCACAGAGTGACGTGACTGGCTAAGGTCTCCAGTAGGCCACTTGCAAAGCCAGGAACAACCCAGCTTTCCTAAATCCCAGTGCTCTATCCACTAGGCCCCACTGCTTCAAAGTTACCTGCATAATCTGCCACAGAACTGGGCACAGAATGCGCAGTATTTTACAGGCCCAAACCTATACAGCACCTAGCACAGCTGGGTCCTTGTTCACCACTAAGACTCCTAGGTGATACTGCAATGCATAAGAATAATAAAGAATATGGTCCATATTCTCTGCTCCTTTCCTAATACACCTTGCCATTTTATTCACTTTTTAATCTGCTGCACAGCGTAATATGCTGTACCATTACCGAGTAACAATGCCAGACATAAGAGTAATCTACATGGTTAAACTGTATCTGATGGGTGTAGCATTGTGTTATCTCCATCTACTGCAGCCCGGTACCACCAACCCACAATGTACTTGTCATTCACAAGGCACCTTACCTAGACTCATCAGACAAATCTTTGAGGACAAGCTGCCAGCTGGCTGGGATTAACACCGCAAATACGAGTCCATATAGGTAGAGCCACTGTGTGCTTTTCATTTGGCCTTCTGTGCAAGAATCAATCAAGATGACAACATCTGAGGTTACAATTTGCCAATAAGAACAAAATCCAGCGTTAGGTGAACTAATCACAACACAAGTAACTTTGCTGAAAATGCAGTTATTTTGATGGGTGTATGGTCCCCGGCAGTCCTGTCTATGTGGTTCCTATTATCATAGCAACTGAGCATCTCACTATTTTTAGTGTATTTACACACACACACACACACTAGAAGATCCAATTAATAATGGTTCAAAGGTTTGAAATTGCTCATTTTCTCCATAACTTGCTTTAGCTGTTCCCTTCTAGGACAATAACACATTACTGAAGCACGTAAATCAGACTTTCCTGAGTATAGTCAAAATCCAAATGATTTAATATTTTTTTTAATCTCTCTAGTTTCTTGAATAACTTAGAATTTCTAATCATTTCTATACCATAAGTTACATCACACTGACTTCACTTCTTCAATGCTCCGAAGACTGGATACTAAGAAGGGGGAAAAGGCTTACCTTCACAAGAACAAATTTCTCCTAAAATCAGAATCTTGCTTTCCTTGTACAAACGGGTTGTGGCTAAACTCTGCTCCCTACCAGTGCTTTTAAGCTTCTTAGCAGGATGCTAACAGATGACAGGTAGGTGACCGGTACTCCTGTTTTTAGTTGGATGGGTCATTATGAATCATTACATGATTTTTTTAAGTGCGTCTGTTGCAAAAAAAAAAAAAAGAGAGTTGTTGCCGCATTTTCAACGTACGCCTTCAGCAACTTTTTTTACAGTGCTCGGACCAATCACACTATCAATTTTTTTCCTTCTAGATAAACTAGTCCCTTATTGCCACAACACATCCTATGCACAGAAATGATTTGAGCCTGGAGGGAGTTGTTCCAAACACCTTTCTGTTCAAGTGAAAAGAAAAGAGCCAAATAAACCCACCTCATTTTGGGACAAAAATACTTAAATGGACTCTCTTTCTTGATCTCTGGAGGATCAGCCCTGAATCTCAAATAACTTAACCGGGGTTTGATGCAGCACGTGGGGGTCCTGGTTCACGAGTTTGCCTCCTAGGTGCACTTCCGATATAAATGAATAGGGGATCTCACTGGTGTACAATGACTTGTGTAAATTAGAGGCCTGGATCTAGGTCATCAGTGGAGGATGAGCCTTTCCTTCCCAAGCCCTATTCTGGCCCCCCTCTGGCTGTCTCCAAAACAGGCTAGGTCCTAAATTAGTATAAACTGGACATCACTCGGACTTTGGCACGCCCCTGATTTGGGTGCCTGTTCTCAGACCAGACTGGAGATCTGGGGATAACTTGGAGTTGCTCAGACCAGTATCCTGTTTTCCGACAGCCAATGCCAGGTGCTTCAGAAGGAACGAACAGAACAGATAATCATCCAGTGATCCATCCTGTTGCCTATTTCCAGTTTCTGGCAAACAGCAATCCCTGCCCCTCCTGGCTAATAGCCATTGTTGGACCTGTCCTCCCAGGGCTTGATATCAGAGATGGGAAAGGGATACAAGGCAGAAAGCCCAGAAAGAGGGATTAAGGGAAGGGGTTAAGTTTAGTGGTGACTAGCCATATCACCAGCATAGACTGGGGTGTTTGAGAGCTGAGGAGACTCCTCTTAGGCAGGGAAACCGAGACAGGGAGGCCAAGCATGGGTGTTGCTGGCCCAGTAAGGGGTATTGCAAGGCTACTACAGCAATATCGACGCCCCCGTCACAATACCAGAGAGGTACAAAGGGGCCTTAGATTTTGTTTTCAGGGTGAGTTGCTGCACAGCAGGCCAGGCTGTAAATCCAATCTATACATCAAGGTGCACCTAGGGACTTTCAGTGTGCTGTAGCATTGTCCACACAGGATGTTACAAGCTGGGGCACTGTAGATTCACATAATGGCTTGCCATGTAGACAAGCCCTTCGTATAGACGAGAATCTGGCCTTGGGAGTTTTTACCACTTACTTCAATGGGAAAAGAGTTAAACCAGCCATGAGCACTTTTGAAAATCTCATACTTCCTGTTGCAGGATCGATTCATCGTCTGATTCCTATAAATCTTGGTATTGAGATAGATGCAATGGCTCCAGTTTTTAACTTCTCTTCTGTTCACATTCTTTGCACCTTCCAGTCTAAGAACAGCCAAGTAATTATCTTCCCCAAAAGAGGTTTTTTTTTTTTTAATATCGTTGTCCAAATATCACTGGTTCAGATGGGTGCTGGACTTGAAGAGCCTTCTGCTAATTAGATATAAACATGGCTTGAAAAGAGAGCCTGACATCACAAAAGCAAGGCAGAAATAGATTAATTAGCTCAACCTTTGGAAAACAGGTCCAAATTGTACTGATCTTTAGCACTTCACTCCATATTACCTGTTTGTTAATGCACTCAAACTAGTTTGCAGGGACATTGTTATGGTACAGTGTAATGATCTTATGACCTTGTAAGGCACAACAGATATCAGCTGTGACAGGTACTAGGGATGGGAAAAAATCCAGCTTCAACCAGTACATCTAAAAATGTCGGGGGTCGTCATAATTCTTACAGCGGCAGAATGAAATGGACACTCCAGTAATTTATCAAAACTGAATTTTACTGTAACAAAACAGATCAGTATGAACTACAGGAACTTCCCAACTGCTCAGGAAATACTGCCTTAGGGTGAACAATGCCCCAGTGGTGCAGTCTGATGCGCCTTTCAGGAAATTTCAGAAATCAGTGAAGAGAGACTACTTGGATCCGTAAAGAACGTTTAGCCCTTAGAAAAAATGGATGGCTCCTAACACATTTGTTTGTGAAACCTGTGTCCTTCCTTTTACGGCAGGGATGTGTTTTGCTCCTCTTTGGGCTCTGCCAAGCTCTGGAAAATATTAACATTTGACATGTGGGCGTAACTGACAATGCATGCTTCTGTCACTGGGGGGAAGGAACATTGAGAACACAAGAGCGAAGAAGACGGTTTTTCCTAGTTCTGGTGCCGGGAGTCGCAGTTGTAGGGAAAGTCCTCCAATGGAACATGCTTAGTCGCTTTGTGGTGATGGTTCATGTGCAAGCTGGTTGGCCTATAGAAGCTGCGAGGGAGGAATCTACAGAAAATTTATCTGATGAACTCTAACAAGTGCCTCCTGAGCACGAGCAAACCAATTTTTCAGCAGCTTATTGCTTGGTCAAATTTGGACAATCGTCCCCCCCGAAAGTGCAAAAGACACACTCCTGACACGGAGGCCACTCCTTTGCCTGTCAGAGGCAGCCAGGCTCAGCTCTTTGCTTGCTCAGCTGCCATTCCCCTAGATGATCTTGCTCAGCAAGGATGCCTTGGGTTGCATGAATTAACAGGCTTAGTTAAGAGGAGGCTGTGTGGATTGTACAGAGAGCTTAGTGGCGAGGAAGGAAGCAGCAGAGAGCTGCAAAGGGCCTGTGAGAGTCAGGGGAGCCACATCTGCTCTGGGAAGCCCAGAAGGGCTAGAGCTGAGCAAGGGCAACCTGTGAGAGCCACCAGCATGTGATTCGTGGGATGATTGTTGCGTGTTGATGCAATTTGGACTGTCCACGGGGAAGAAACCTGACAGTCAGCACTCTGGAAAAAGGACTGCACTGAGCCCAAAAAGGCCAGGAGCCTATTTTGATTTGTTGGATGTGAAGATTGTTTTGTTAGACCCTTTATTTACCACCTCTGGCCCCCAGAAGGGGGAAGAGAACTGAGCGAGACTTGGCTGGAGGGATTTAGCCAAAGGTGACTGGGGCCGGGGGGGAGGGTTGTAATGCTGGATCCTGCTGCCAGAGGGTGCCCAGTCAGTGACTTCTCTTCCGTTATACTGCCAAATTTGAAGCAACTGAAAATAGGGTCTTATAATGGAAAGTATTGGCCTAATTTAACTATGGATGTCGCCACCTGGGCCACCTAGAATAGTAAGGAACCATGGCACCTTTCCTCTTGGAAGGAAATCAGGGCAGTGAGATCCTGTCACGGGTGTGTGTGAACAGCCATGGCACATGTGGTATTGCTAACTCCCAACGTTCAAAAATCAGGAGTGTGCTTTCAGCAAATCTTTAGACTTAAATATATTTCTCTATTTAGAGGGTTCATTTCATTTGGTGGCTGATTTCTGAGACTTGAAAGTAGATTATAATGTGTGCTCAGGGCACATTTTCAATCTCTTTGCATTTGTGAGGACAAACTTGCCTTTTTTTTTTAAGGAAAGCTGAGAGTCCCACAAAATCCCTTGACTCCAGGACCAGGAGCTTTAAGTAAAACACCAATATAGTAAGACTCCTGAAACTTGTAATCAAATCACGAGTTAGTCACACTGTTGACATACGTTTGAGAGAGACGTATGGGCATTTACAGGAGAGGCTATTTCTCAGGTACTGCATATTTCCCTGAAGAGGGTCCTTTTTACAGCCTAAAAGTCTAATTTTTGGAGGGTTGCTATGTCATCTCCTTCCACCACAGGCTGTCTTCCGAGAGCAGCCATGGATTGACTCTAAACACCGGGAAAGGCTCCCTTTCAGAGCTGCAAATCCGGATTCCCAGTCTCCTGCTCCAAATACTAGGAATCCTCCAACCCTGGGAATGGGACCCAGGATTCCTAGTTCCCCCGCTAACCATTAAACCACGCAACCCCTGCTTGTGCCTCTCACTGCAGACCCTGCAGCTGTCTTAATTAAGCGGTGCTAACCCATCGGAGGGGCAGCCTACTGTCTGCTCATGTACCCTGAGCTTTAAACCGGGCCTTCTCACAGCCTGTCTTGCCGGAGCAGATCACAGCTGTGCTGAGCGTTTCAGATCTCGCCTTCCCAGCCTGCTCGAAGAATCCAAGACCTGCTCATAACAGAGCATTTGCAGCAGGTGGAGACACACGACTGTGTTCTTGACTTCCTACCTACTTAGCTACCTCCTATATCAGAAGACCGTGGCCGATTTAAGTGATAGGGTGAATACCGTCTGGTCCTTGTGATTTATTACTCTTCTTCATTTATCTATCCGTTCCCAAGTGGCCTCTACTGACACCTGAGTCTGGGACAGTTCCTCGGATCTGGGGTGGGCATCACCCCCACATTCTCTGCACTGAAGACGGATGTAAAGAATTCATTTAGCCACTTGGCAACAGCCTTATCGTCTTTCAGTGCTCCTTTAGCACTCAATCATCCAGAGGGCCCCCCCCCACCGACTGTTCAGTAGGCTTCCTGCTTCTGATGTACTGAAATTTTTGCTGTTTTCAGATTTTTCTGTTGCTGGCTGCTCTTAATTCTTTTTTGACCTGCCTAATTACATTTGACTTGCCAGAGTTTATGCTCCTTTCTATTTTCCTCAGTAGGATTTGAAGGATGCCTTTTTAACTCTAACTGCATCTTTTTTCACTGGCATTTTTTCCCCCATTTGGTCCTATTAGTGTGTGTGTATGTGTGTGTATGTATGTATTTGGTTTTTGTTTTCTTTAAATTGCAATATACATTTTAGTTTAACCCTCTATTATGGTGTTCTTAAAGTTTCCCTGAAGCTTGCAGGCATTTCACTCTTGTGACTGTTCCTTTTAATTTCCATTTCACTAGCTTCCTCATTTTTGTGCAATTCCTGTCTTTGAAGTAAACGCTACTGTATGGGTTTCTGTGGGCGGGTCTACTCTAGAAACGCTACAAGAGCTGAACTTCTCTTGGCATAAAGCGTTTCAGCTCTTGGACCAAATGCTGGACTAAATCAAGAATTGGCTCTCCCCTTGTGGGTTCCAGAACTAGCTGCTCCAAGAAGAAGCTATTAATGGTATCTAGACATTTTATCTCTGCATCCCATCTCAGGTGACATGTTCCCAGACAATATGGGAGTAGTTGAAATCCCCTATTATTGAGTTTTCTGGTTTTTCAGCCTCTCTAATCTTCCTGAGCATTTCACAATCAACATCCTGGTCAGGTGGTTGGTAGTATATTCTTCTGATATGCTTAGTTTTATTATTCAAGTTTGGGAATTTTTATCCAGAGGGATTCTATGGTACCGTTTGATTCATTTAAGATTTTTACTATATTTGACACTCTGCTTTCTTTCAAGTATAGTGCCAATCTGCCATCAGCACCACCTACTATCATTCATATATATATTTTATATAACCACTGGACCAGGTAGTATTTGCTTTGTGTTTACGGAGAACAGAATCCCATGGAACCAATGTTCAGTGGTAGACATGAAAAGAGCGTAGCTGTTATCAGAAGTGTTTTCCTCAAAGCAAATCACAGTACTTGATCAGTGTATTAATTCAGAACATTAAACGTCAAAACTAATTCAGAACATTAAGTTGTTGGATCAAATTTCACCGTCCAGGAAATATGGATAGTTTAGTTCTATACGCACACATGCTAGCTAAGTGACATCTGCACACCATTTTTAAAAGGTGCCTTTGTCTTTTGCATAATTATTTTTGGCCCTGAACAATGTTGGCACAAAAGTGTCCCGGATTTTGATTTTGAAAACATGGCCACCTTACCTGTCTGCTCAAAGAAAGAGAACTTGCAAGGTTTTTTTGTAACTGCACCATCTAGTGGCTTCTAATATTTACATGGGACAAAGAAACTGAATTCCATGTGGCTGGGTATCCTCACTAATTACAAATTAGTTAATGATGGAAGGGCTGAATCACCACTGCCAAAATGCAGACATAAGGCACAAAAAAGGTAGCTTTTTCCTCCCCATAACTGCTGTTTGCTACTTAGCCTCCACAAGGCTCACGGACAGGCAAATGCAGAAGCCTGTAGCTGATGGCTTCATTACTTAACCACGCGAAGGAACCTGAAGGCATAAGTTATTGCCTAATTGCAGAAGTACACCCAGGCCTAATTCCTGTATTTGCATGTGTATGGAATTATGATTTATAGGAAGGATCTCTGCAGAGACGGTGTCTGAGAGCCTGTTACTGAGGGTTTGATCAGAACTAGAAACCAGTTCAAACGTCTTTAAAATTTCTTTGCTAGGTCATTTTCTACAGTGCTAAAAAGCTGATCGCTAGCAGGTCCGCTGGAAGAGTGGAATAGCCATGGAAGGCAATAGGGATGAAAATTAAACAAAAGCGCTATAGAATTTGCTCTAGAGACTTGTATAGAATTTTTACCCCGCCATAAGATTCCATAGACAGATTTTGAAATTGCATATGCAATTTAAAAAAGTCCTATAAATAGGCAAATTGGATTTTTATAATTAAGATGGATAATATCTATATTTAAGTTTTTTTTTTTTCCCCTGTGTTTGTCTATTTAAATGTTCAGTTGCAGGAAACTATGGGGGTCAGACAATTATTTAATGACCGTAGCCATTGAGATTCAACAAGTTAAAGCTTTATAACCATTAAAACACGAATTGCCAACATCACAGGTCAAAATATCCAAAGTGAATAGCCTTAAATCAAATTCCAATAAGTTCTCAAGCAGCATTTTTCTTACTTTGTCTATCTGAATTTTGATTACTATTAATGAAAACAATCTTATTATGATCTACGAAAAATAATTTCAACTATTTTCTTTTTCAACCAGCTATATAGTTGGGGTAAGCTGTTGAAAAGGGCCTCAATGCCAGATTTCCAAAGGTATTTAGATACCTACAGATGGAGAGTGATGTCTTGAGATTACCTAATTCCTATTGCTTATAATGGGAGTTAGATGCTTTTGTGATTCCTACTAGACACCACTTGCATTTTAAGTGGCTAAATCCCTTAGGAAATCTGGCCCCAAGTGATTTTAGGACACTAATCTCATTTTCAAAAAGTGAGTTTAGGCATTTATAATTTATCTACATGGGGAAATTGACTAGAATAGCTATTGTGGAATAAATTACTCATCAACGGCTATTCCAGAATAGCTTCCCCAGTGCCTTTTGTTGTTTAGCTTAATCTGCTTTGGAAGGTTTTAAAAACATCAGACATGCCACACATAATAGAACTCAAACAACACCTTGAGCAACAAATAGTTTGTCACTTTTGAAAATTTTAACCTCAATTTTTTAAAAAAACATTGGAATTATGGTAAAAAGTTTTGCTAAAGCTTTTTTTTTTTTTTGGGCTTTTGACCAAAACAAACAAAAGAAGGGAAAATGATCATATATATTATGAAAGTTTTGGCTTTTTTTCCTACTAGTTCTCATGTCAACCTCCAACGAATTATTGTTATGAACTGAGTGAAACCTCACTGAGATTAGGTTAAAACCCTATTGAGGTTGACAGGTGTGAACTCACCCTTCAATTAACATAACTGTAAAAATAAGCCCCCCCCAAGGCAAAAGGTATGTGTGAACCCGTTCTGGAGCTTTTGGGCTGGGTAGTTTTGTGTGGTAGGTGGGGGTCCTGCGGAGGGGGGCAGGGGAGTGTGGAAGAAAACACAGCTATTAAAGTCAGACTCAAAGAGAGAGAGGCTGAGGAAAAGAGGTGAGAAAAACCTGTAAGGACCCTGGAAAGAGCTAGAGAACAAGCATTTTGGGTCTGGTGTTGACTAAAAGGGCTCTTTTGTTCTTGCTTCCTTCTGTATTCAGAGGCACAGGACGTTTTGTACGTTCCTTGTAAATAAACAAGACTTTCAAAGGAAATACCTGGCTACCATCAGTTTCTACTCTCTCAGTGCCCTGAACTTTGACTAATAACTCAGGTCAAAAAGAGGCAACAAAATTTATCAAAGATTAAAAAAAAAAAATTAAATCAGCCTTAAATAACAGATTCACATAAATCATTCTGATTTTCCCTCTGTGGTACTTTTCAGCTAAAATCACTTGAGAATGTTAATTATGCCTCACTGCCCTCTACTGAATGGAATCTGATTTGCTTCGCTGTACATGTCATATGCCCCATATGGCTAAGAATGGAGATCCTCCTTTAGCTCAGTTGATAGTCCTTTGGAGCAGGAGGATCTGAGTTCCATAGTGGCTGTCACTACATGCAGAGAAGTCTTAAGTGGCTACAAATATTTTACAATGCTTTGCCTGCTGTGATGCGCATGCGTGCACTGAACCCTTCCTGTGTGCTCAGAACATGTTCCTGATGGTTTGAAATTTAATGTAATAAATGCAAATTGACGTTCCCTTTGGAAAAGCCCAAGTATACATATAAAATTATGGGGTTAGATGGACCATTGGTCTGTCCCAGTATGGCTATTCTTATGGTCTTAAAAATTTAGCAAACGTTTTAATGGAGAAAATGAACAACTGGGACATTTCAGAGAACAGAGAGAGAGCTAGGGACATTGCTTTGACAGAAAATGGCTGTTACTAACTTCTGGGGTTTCACCAGATAACAGTTTTCTCAGTCACCGACAACTGAATGTATTTAACTTGTTTGGGACACACAAATTGAAAGAATCTTTGAAATTTTTCTGGTTTTGGTTACAATTTTGGTGGTTTGACCAACTCCAAATGTGTGATACATTTCAAGAGAAATGATTATTATTTTGAGGGGATGAGAGGTCATTTTCCTTTCCAACCAGCTCTATTCACTCACCCTGAGTTGAATTACCTAAAGTGCTTGATGTTGGCCAACCTCTTCTCCCATGGAAGTCAGTCGTTTTCAACGGAAGCAGGGCTAGGCCTATGCTAGATGGCTAGTGCTGCTTTTCCCTTACCTTATTTAGCAGGGGCCTGTGCTCCTTGGTGTGCTCCGTGTACAGAAGAAGGCAGGGACATGTCGTATAGGCTGTAACCAGGCTGCAACTTCATTAGTCTAATTACATCTAAGGTTGCTGGTTGGGGGATAGCCCAGCCCAGTGATCTGCACCCCAGAGAAACCAGTCATCACACGAGAAGATTCTCTTGGTGCCTCGACCCACTAGCACCTTCCCCCCCACATTTTGGGGTAGTGTCCTGGCCCCTAGTTCACCCTCTATATGGTTCTTGCTCTTTGGAGTGGAAGGGTCCGAATTCTGCTCCCATGAGGTTCCAAGTGGCCACAACAGGACATCTGAGAAGGCCTGGATTTGTTACAGTGTGTGTGGACTCCACACATCTTTAACTATATGACTTTGCATCCTGCATCCGTCCCAGCTCCTGTCTGCTTGGCATCTAGATAGCTTGCTAACCTCTAGTAATTGTGCCGGGGAAGTACAAGACCACAGGGAAAAGTCAGTGACTCATGGCCCACATTTGTTGAACAATAGAGCCTTGATGTTTGGAGTGGCGGTGGCTGATTTCCTCTCTTTATTGCTGATAGCACCTGCACAAGGGTCCATTATGTAAACCTGGAGCTGCACCAGGGCCGTGTGCAAGTCAATTACCCCCACTTTATCCAGCAGGATTAGCCACAAATGGGTAGCAGAGGGCTTGGAGGACACTGGCAGCGGTGTTAGTAGGGTAAAGTTTAGCACCAAGATCAAGGATCTGGTCCAGCATGGTGCTGGGTGACCTCAGTTCCCATTGACCTGCATGGGCATTGAAGGAAATGAGCATTCTCCCAGGAGACTCACAGGGCCAGGCCAAAAGTCAATAAGAGCACCGCCACTTTTAAAACAAGAGATGGATGACAGAGTAGAAGAGAGCTCAGGGTTTTGCCTTTCTGATCCGTGCAGGGCAGTGAGCGCACCTATGGCATAAGCGAACATGTGCCCAGGACACACCAAGGAGGATCTCAGTGCTGATGTGCACGGGGGATCATGGAGATCAGAGACAGATCAGACCTTTTCAGCTCACCTAGACCATTCATACCTGACCCCTGAAGTTGCTGAGAGGTGGCTTCATGGTGATAAAGGGGAGACAGCTGGTACGGGCCAGGTAGCAGGCACCTGCTTTTTACATTGGTGCCATGAATGCTAAACCCACTGTCGTGACACTAGTTCTCTGCCTTTACCCTGCTTTTCTTAATGCTGACTTCTCTACCATATCTGTTCATTCTTTACAGCAGAGGGCAGGAACGTACATGCAAAGAGAGCCCTTCAACACCTCCTTTCCTCACCTTAAACTGAGGTTTCAGCTTTGGTGATGGAGGGTGGTTTTGGGATTTCAAGTGTCCAGGAGCCAGATAGGCGTTTAAGAAGTTCTAACCCAGCTCGCGGGACAAATTGCGAAAGGCACAGGCTGGCTGGTGCCGCACATGGAGCATGAAGCTGGCAAGCAGGAGCCCTGCAGTCTATTGTTGGGTCTATTACTGGCCTGCTATGAGACCTAGGACCAGTCTCTGTGCCTCTGTTTCCCCTCTCATGCTTTGCCTCCTAGACACCAAAGTCTTTGGGGCAGGGACTTTCTTTTACTATAGGTTCATGTCCATGTAACCCGGGCTCTTACATGGGTGTTTCCCTTGGCTGCACATGCACTCTTCACCCCTGGGTTTAAGGGTGCTTTACACCTGAGCTAGCTGGCCCATTGTGGGGCATAGGCTAAAACCACTTAAGTTAACTCTGCAGCAAAGAGGTTGCTCAACGTGTCTGTACAGAGCCCTAATCTTGGTGGGCAGCTGTAAATGCTATCCTATTACAAATGACACATTCTGTAGGTATACGCGGATTACTCTACGGTAATAACAGGAGCGTGGCTGTTGAGGCACACAGGGCAATGTGGGCTGTGTCTTGGCTGGGGAGTTCATAAGTACATGCCACATAGCAGTAGCTATTGCCCTGGCAGGAGGCGAGGGAGTGGGCAAGCTGAGGCTAGCCAGAGTGAGGTCTCCCAGAGAAACAGTCTGTGGTGACACCCATCACGGGGCCCAGTCCACGGCTCCTTCGTCGCAGCAACCCCGCTGGGTGCAGGGATGTGTCACACAAGAAGGTGGTAACGTGAGCAGCGTGTCGCCCAGCCCATAAGCCCCAAATAACAGGTCAAGGCTGCTCTGGAGGTTTGATGTGCCAGGGAGGCACTTGGCTTGCTGCACGCCTGAGCACTTTTGCTGACTTTGGAGGCCTGACGGATGGTTTTTGTTTCCCCCCAAACAGCACAAGATTGCCTTAAAAATCTCATGACTTTTAAAAATAATTTTAGGGTTCGTCTTGTCTTCTGGCGTCATCGCCTTTGGAGGAGGCAGGGGCGTCACATTTTCAGGCTGAGTTCCCCACAGCCGTGAAGGCTGGAAAACCTGGTTTTGTTTGTTTGTTTTCTTGTTTTTGTTTAAGCGATAGCCGAGATGCTTAGGTATGCACGTGACTCCAGGAGGGAGCTGGGGCTTTAAGGAAAACACGAAATATTTCAAGACTGGCAATGAAATCCACCAGTGCTGGCAGCAACCCGTGCCAAACACTTTGGGAAGGATGAACCACAAAACACTTTTTGCAGCCCCTGTGGAAGAATGATGTAAGAACTAGGGATGGGCCTTTCAGATGGGCGTCTGAGGATTAGGTATGTGGGTCCCATGAAAATCTGATCTAGGCATTGCTATGGTTCTGGATTTGCGGTTAGCACTGAGCCCGTCTAGCAACAAGTGACACACAGGTGCAGGGAAGAGATCTTTGTTAAACATGCAGTCAGTCCTCCGTCCACACACACGCAACACCCCTCGCTCATGCTAGCTAGCTCTCTGCAGTGCCAGGAAGCCCCTGTTTCATCACCAGATGTCTTTGCCCCACGTCAGGGAGCTGATTGTATTTTGCAGCTTGGGCTCATCTCCAACAGGCAGTGGATGTGTCGGCAAGATATGATTTTCAGGGGTAGATTATTAAAAGTGGTCCTAGATTCCTGGAGACCTGGTGTGTGTTGTTCTTTGTTTGGAGGCAACTGACTAGCCCACTCCACTCCCCTTCCCTTCTCTTCAGGAGAGCCAGCAAAGTTTCTCCCTCATCCTGTATCCCCATCGTTCCTCTAGAATTAGGACAGAAAAGGCTCTCCCAGAGTTCTCTGCTCTCCCACATTCTGAGCCTGAGACCGCGGGTTCCTGGCCCAGGCAGATTAAACAGGAGCCGTTGAGTCCTGCTTCACCTACGACTTGAGGGCAATGCCGCCGTTTTCCCAGGTGCCTCCAAAAATTCGGATTTCCTCATTACTTTCCACTAAGGCTCCCAGGTGCTTGGCTTGGCCCACGTGTTTTGATTCTAGGCTCTGGTTTTATGATGCACGCTACAGGCTCCTAGCGTGGGATTATCTCCAATCATATCTGGGAACGGCTCACACCCAGGATGGAGTCTTTGGCTTTGATGCTTGGAACACGCTGCGAATGTAGGACTGGGACTTTCTTCACCCTCTACACTTCGGGATGCTTCTTTGAAAGCAGCTGCCTCTAGAAATTGGCATTTCCACAGTGTGGAGTGGTGGCAAAATATTGGGCTGGGAGCCCGGACGCCTGGGTTCTATTCCTGGCTCAGAGAGGGATTGGAAAGGGTGAGCTAGGGACACAGGAATCCTGCATTCTGTGCCTGGCTCTGGAAGGGGAGTGATGTCTACTGGCCAGAGCAGGGGTCTGGGAGTCAGGATTCCTAGCTCCAGGAGGGGAATGGGGCCTAGCGGTTACAGCAGTGTGTTTCCCCTCAAGGTCACCCTATTTCATGCGGTTTCCTCTGCTGAAAAGTGCCATAGAAATGTGCAGCATTAAGTATCGTTCCAGGCGTTGATCCCACTTACGTAAAGAGATTTCGTATGAGTAATGTGTTGTAATTGCTCCAGGAGCCGACCTTTGACAGCTGCCTTGGATTCGTTCTTTTCCTGTCACTCACCAGAATTGAAAACACCCACCATGGCAGCCCGGTAACAGGGGTTTAGAGCCCAGAACAAGTTCCAAAGGAACGTTAGAAACAGCCAGTCAGCCTCACTTCTGAAAGAGACGCCAGGGGCATGAGATGGGAGTGAGGGGAAGACGGGAGGGAGGCGCGGAGGTAAACAGGGCACAGCAACAAGACATTCCAGGACTGGAACTGTTTCTTTGATAGGTGTGATGAGATCATGGGATTGGTGGATCAACTCCCCAGCCCTGTGCCCTCTCCATTTAATGTGGGTCAATGAGAAGACACAGGATTAAGGCGTACAAGAAAGCATGGCTATTTTGAGGATAGAGGGGGAAGATGGTGGAGCTGAAGTAGTAAGCCAGATCTACAGGAAGTCAGCCCCTGCATTGTAGACACTAGAGGTGGTGGGAAAACGATTCCCTCCCCCTCCACCCCCGCCTCCATCTAAGGCAGCTTTTAGTGGCTCCATATGGTGCCCTGATAACTTAATACATGAGCACCTCACAATCATTAATATATTTAGCCTCACCACACCCCCTGGAGGCAGTGCTATTATCCTATGGGGAAACTGAGGCACAGAGTCTCAATGGTATTTAGCTGTCCAGCTCCCACTGAAATCAACCTAAATATCCTTGAGTGTCTGGGCGAGAGAAATGTGCCTAGGGTCACCCATGGAGTCTGGGGCGAGGCAGGGATTTGAACCTAGGTTTCCCAAGTCTCCATAGCTCATTGATACTTTGAAGTTTTCAACGAAAGGCCAAAATTTAAAGCAGGGGGGGAAAATGGTTTTTCAGCTGCCAGAAATGCCTCTTCCTTCCCTCAAGAAAAGGGTGGTGGTTTTTTGTTTTTAACCTGAACACTTTCAATGAAAACAAATGTTCTTTGTGACAATTTCTATTTACTTGACAAAGCCAGTTTCCAGTGGGGAGGGAGTGGAGTTTTAATGGAAAATTTTAATATGGCCCCGGTGAACACTTAAATCAATTTCACTTAGGTTAGGCATTCTGCAAGAGTGGGTGGGTGCGGTTCTGGGGTGAGCAGGAGTTCAGACGAGTTAGTTCGGTCTTGTTCACACTAGACAAATGTCCCTCGTGCTCTCCCAGATTGACTCCGTCCTGAGCAGCTGGCCCCTCTGCTCTTCCAGTCCTGGCCTCACACACATGCAACTCATCCAAATACACACCTTAATTTCAACCCACAGCTCCCACCTCCTCGTTGTTCCGGTCCTGAGCACTCACACACACAGCTCAGCCAAATGCGTTAATCCGGACCTTCCGCAGCTTGCTGGCTTTTCCGGTTCATGCATCTGACCAAGTGGGTTGCAGCCCATGGAAACTTGTGCCCGCAGAAATTTGTGCATCTTTAAGGTGCTATAGGACGCTCGTTTTTTCAGTCTTTTGAGTCACCACCACGGAGGCAACGTTCACAGCGTTCATAGTGCTTTAGCAAAGCAAGGAGCACAATCGAGCCATAGTTTGGTCCAGTCTTTTGCACAAGGGTTTTACCTGTGTTGGGGAACTACACTATTCTTCCTGGCTAACATGGGAGCTGTCCAGGTGCATATTCACCCCTCACCTTGTTCCATTTACCAGGGTTCTGTCCAGACTGTAGATGAGGCCCTCAGGTCAGGAGGCTGCGTTAGTCCTTGACTGTGCTACAAGCTGTGACCTGTTTGTGGCATGGCTGACCCTAAACCAGATTTATGAGCGCATCCCCCATGGTGGGCAGGGAGAGAAAGGGGTGGCCGGATAGGAGAAGGGGTGGGAACCAGAGGAGCTAACTATTTCATTGCTGCCGGCAGCATAGGCTCTGCTGACTAGTAATTTTGAAATCAAGATTGGATGTTTACATAAATTATATGCTGTCATTCAGTGGTTCCTAAAGTGGGGATCTCTGGGGGTCTGCCATGGACTATAGGGGGAGGGTCATGGTCTTGAACCATAGCCAGAAAGCACCGAAATGGTGTTTCAGCCACTTTTACCACATTTGAGAACAAAACGGCATCCGCCACACCGTGCTGCCAGGGACATTTCCACACTGACGGGGGCATTGTGGTAGTACCAGAGATGAAAAGGGTCTGGGATGTTTCGTTAGATGCCAAAGGCATCGAGGTGGGGAGGGGGGGAAGTTGGGAACCACTGCTTTAGTTTAAACAGGAATTAATTCAGGCATTCCTGTGGCCTGTGTTCTACAGGGAGCAGACAAGATGATCCCGCCAGCGGCCCCTCCTGGTTTCATAGTCTGTGACTCTAACCTGTGCTACTGCCTTGCTCTTTGACTTTGGTCAAGTAACTGTGCCTCAGTTTCCCTTCTTCTAAAAGGACAGACCCCTGCTTTTGTAACGAATCCAGCTTTCTGAATGCTGGACCATACCGCCGCCCAGGGTGAGCGCTTGTCTAATATCACAAAATCGCCATGTAAAGCCTTGCTCGGTTGCAATGGTAATGATTCGCACTGGTGTAAAAGACCATGCAAGGAGCCTAGCCCTTTATGGTCCGCTTAAGCCAGTCCTACAATTCAACAGCGTTTGCCTTATGCCGGTGGCAGGTGTTGGTAAACTGTATAGTCAATTGCTTGACCCTTTGGTTCATTATGAACTATACTCCAGAGACCAAATAATCACCCTCCATGAAGTTTATTGCTGAAAGTCAGTAACAGTACAAAACAGGAGGAGAAGTTGGTTCAATAAACACTCTTATCTCGTCCACTTTGTCTCCGAACACCCTGGGGCCGACATGGCCACAACTCAACTGCATGGGATTATAAAAAAGATCTAGGCCAGTTCAGGCCATGTAACGTCTAGAACTATATAGACAATATAATATGGTATTAATATTGTGTGCTTAATGCGTATTAATATAAGTGGTGTGAATAATACATATTGATCTATATATAGTTAGCCCAACCCAGGGCTGGAATAGCAAGGAGGCTAATAGTGTTGAGTGGCACTGACCGAATTGTGGGCAAAAGAGGGGTTGTAGGTCAGGATTAAGGGGCAGTGGTGGGGCGGTGTGTGCAGAGGCAGGGCTGGGGGGTGCTGTGGGTCGAGCCGTGGTTAGAGCTGTGTGGTGGAAGCCCTGGACTAGGCTAGCAGGGGCTATTCCAGGTCAGGAATGAAGCGCATTGGCAGAAGCGAGTGGTAGAACCAGAAAAGCCAGCAAGCTGCGGAAGGTCTGGATTAAGGCATTTGGCTGAGCTGTGTGAGTGTGTGCGAGCTCAGGACTGGAACAGCAAGGGGGTGGGAGTTGTGGGTTGACATTAAGGTGTGTATTTGGCTGAGTTGCGTGTGTGTGAGGCCAGGACTGGAACAGCAGAGTGGCCAGCTGCTCAGGATGGAGTCAATCTGGGGGAGCTCTTGAGGGACGTTTTTCCGGTGTGTGTTTGTGCTTAGGCTTGTCAGTTTGGGCTGGAGATAGTCCTGGTGGTTTCATCACAGGACGTAATCTTTAATTAAAGATTAATCTTTAGTTCCTGGAGGCTCCAGGATAATCTTGAGGGTTTGGCGACCCTCCTTGTGCTCTTTTTCTCCCTCCCTAAATAGCCTCTTGCTCTTGCTAGCATAGTGTGCACAGAAATCCCATCATAGGGTGATACAAGCACAGCCTCCGCTCAGACTTAGCACATTTAGAGGTAGCATTGCCTAACAGGCAGAGTGTAGGACAGGGATCTTGAGTTCTTGTCCCAGGCTGGCTGTGCAGCCACAGATGTTCCACAGCTGTTGTGTACACAGGCCTCTCTTTTCTTGGATGCTCGACGAGACCTAATTGCCGTGGACCTAATTTGCAGATGGGCTCAGCACCCACAATTCCCTGTGAAATTAAAGCACCGTGGAAGTGCCTCAGTTTCCACATCTGTGAAATGGGATTAATAGAGCAGAGCAGGGGTGTTTCCAAGCTGAGTGCTGCCCATCTCTGAACAAAAATTAAGTAGGAATTTTATCAGACACGGGGCCAGCTCTGCTTTTAGGATTACCCCTTGGTGTCCCATGAGTCTCAGGACTGACTCTTTTTTTTTTGCTTCTTTTTATTGACAATAAATAATACAATATGTTACAGAGATCCAAATACACAGTGTAAAATCATGTCCTTCATGCACCAAGTAAACAGGAATTGCCGCCACCAGCCAATGCAGGAAAGAGCAGCTTCCCCTGGGGACGTGGGATGTGCCGTGGGAAAAAATACCTTGGCTGCAACTGTCTGTAGAAATCAGTCTTGCACCTTTCTCAGCTCTTATGCGGCATCCCATCTCTTTCTCCCCTCATCACCCAATGCTTCTATGGGATTTAATGGGAACTCGGGGGGGGGGGGGGGGACAAGGAATGCAGTCTTAGGCCTGTAGAGTGGCCTTTTGTGAAAGGTCAGGGGTACGGCTGTATTGAGGTAAATACACAGCAGCAGAGCTAGGAACAAGAATCCTCTATACCAGACAACCTATTCTTGCTCCTTTTTGCTTGGTGTCTTGCCCGAGTACAAAGGCCTGAACAGAGGATGGAGAGTCATTCAGAAAGAGGCTATTCCCCACCTCATTCCCGGGATTAATTCCTTAGAGCTAGGGCTAGTCTACGCTTAAAACTTCCAGCGGCAAAGCGGTATCAATACCGCTGTGCTGCTGTAAGAGTGCTGGTGGAGCCGTG
Organism: Mesoclemmys tuberculata; assembly: GCA_007922155.1. Taxonomy (NCBI): domain Eukaryota; kingdom Metazoa; phylum Chordata; order Testudines; family Chelidae; genus Mesoclemmys; species Mesoclemmys tuberculata. The sequence continues at coordinate 3,864,528 of ML675652.1, forward strand.
TTATGTCGGGGGCATCCGTGCTCATGTACAGAAAGCCTTTGTCTGCAGCACGTGGTTCTCAGGAGAAGCTGGGGAAAGGAAGGGAAAGAAAACAAGCAGAAGCTGGGGGTGCGGTTAGGGCTTACGGGACATGGCGTCAGGCCTATGGAGCGAGCCAGGGGCCTGGGCTGTTAAGGTTACAAGGTGTCCTAGAGATCCAGGGCCTTTCCCGATGCCTCAGGCTTTCCCCCAGTGGAGCAGTTGTGACCTTGTGCTTCGTGGCCGGGGAGCAATCGAATTTCCAGCCCCGGCAAGAAGATGTCTGGCCCTAGGGACAACAAAGGCTTGGGCCTGTTAATCTCACCCATTTCCCCCTTGCTGTATCTCCTTGCTTCTGTTCCCTACTCCCCTTTCTCTGTCCCTCCCCTACTGCCCATCACGTCTGTCCCAAGAGGTGTAACGCTACACAAATATTGGCGGGCCTGAGGGAAGTCCTGACAACATCAGCTGCCTGGGGGTGGGGGAGAGAGGGAACAACCTCAGGATGTTTCCCTGTCCCAGCCACCCTAATACCAAATGCAATGGGGTGAGGCCTAGGCCCATTCCTCTAAACCAAAAGACCTTGCTGTTTGTGATGAGCTTTGTGCTTGTTGCTCATGGGCTATTTAATTGACTCCCCGCAGAAACCAGTTATGGGGCCACAATAATGGACGGTCGATTCCTTTCAGGCCAGGTGGTCTCTAAGAGATACCCACCCCTGTTAAACACCCAGCCCACCCCACAAAAAGCTACTGAATGGCTCGTTGACCCAACATAGGGCTGTTCACATCCCCACCATGCAGGATCACTAGGGGACCCAGTTAAATTGACCTTGTAAGTGACACACTACGTGGGCAAGGTAATATGTTTTCTTGGATGGACTTCTGTGAGGGAGAGAGGTAAGGTTTTGGCCAACACAGAGCTCTTCTTCCAGTATGGGCTTCCCCATCTCTTCCTCACGAAGGGCTCTGTGTGTGTCTCTCACCCACAGGGAGTTGGTCCAAGAAAAGATGTTACCTCACCCACCTTGTCTCTTGAATATTTTGGAAGTGACACGGCTACATCAACACTGCCCTTGACCCTGCCAGGGGCACCGTTGGTGTATGAAAAGAAAAACCAGTGGAAATGATCCCCACTCAGTTGAGGTGGGCTGTGAAATCCAGACCAGGTTATCCCTCCTGTCATCCACCCCCCCAAAAAAAAAGTCTGGGGGTGTTTGGCTTGGGGGGAAGTGTTCGGACCTAAGGCTTGTCCCAAAGACAGAGGCATGGTTCCATCATGCTAGAACTGCTTGCACACACCAGCCATCGACTAGAGACCTTCCCAGGCCCAATGGGTCAGTGCCCGTCTGGCCTATGGCTGTCAGGGGTGAGACCCTTGCGGCTGAGCATGGCTCTCTAGTCTTCGTCCAGGAATATTTGTATCATTCATGCTCACAATCAGAGGTTATACACAGACATCACATGCCCACTTCTTTTGTAGATAGAGACTATTGGTCTTTGGGTTATAAGGCCACAGCTTGTTCTTTGGTTTCCCCCTTCCCGCACTCGCTCTTACGGGGAGGTCAGCTCCATGGCTTTTGTTGTTTGCTCCTTCTGTTCTTCCCACTCGTCTTCTGACTCGTAGGTGCCTTTCACGATGGCTATCCTCTCGGATCTGTTCAGTGCATAGGGGAACAGGAAGTAGTTGTAAAGCAGGGAGGCCAGGACTGCACCGATGATGGGTCCGAACCAGAAGACCTGAGAAGCCAAGGGTAGAATGATAATATCTAATCCTTCCATTGTGCTTTCCTGCTGTAGATCTCAAAACATTTTGAGGGAGATCAGTGTCATCATCCCCAGTTTACAGAGGAGGAAGGTGAGGCACAGGGATGTGACTTGTCCAAAATCACACAGAGAATCTTGTGTAGAGTCCCTGTGCACTTCTCTATCTAGTAGGCCACACTGCCTCCCCACCGTAGACCATGGGAAATCCCAGGGGACTTTTTCTTCCATGTTCATACCATGCTTAGCCATTGGCCTCTAGGTGCTACCTTAACGAAAAAAAATAAATACATACCCCTGATGGGGGTGCCCCGGGTCAGGTGCTATCGATAAGCTGTTTCTCTGCCCACCCATGCCACTATTTTGTAGCTCCAGTTTTATCACGTTCCTTTCTGGTTGACCAGTCCTGTTTCTCCTAGCCATGGCCTCCTTCAGTTGACATCCCCTAGCAGATCCCCCTCCCTCTGCCCCAAATTCCTTAGTGCTCAAACACCCCTCCTTTCCTCAGCCCAGACCCTACTCGCTCATGAGTTGCCAATGAGCAATGTCCCAGTCCAACCAGCAACCAGTTGTGGTGCCTTCGCTATTCTCTGCCATGCAGTGAGCTATTCTTGCCGGAGGGGGATTCTTACCCAGTGAGCAGGGCTGAATCGTCTCATGACGACGGCGGGTGCAAATGATCGTGCTGGGTTCATGGAGCAGCCCGTGAAGTAGATCTGTAAAGGGACATGGGGAATTAAGATGGCTCAGGTTTCCCTTCCTTCTGGTCCTTCTGCAATCATGGCATTACTCCATTGTGGGAGTGAGACTGGAGTAAGCGGGGGCTTCCCTCACGGCCTGTGCTCCATTCCTGACTCATTCCTTAAAGGGCTGCACCATATTTAGCATTGCCCCGGTCCCTGCTAGGATTCTTGCTGGGACAGGCGGGGATTGGAGCGGCCGACATTCCCCCTCCTCACACTTGGGGCTCCTACCCTGCTGTCTACAGCACCTGCTGCTGGGAGCTCCCTCCAACAGCTAGCATGGCAGTCCTGCTATTTACAGTGCTGCCTAGGATGAGAAGAGCTGGCAGTTCCCTGGATGGCCAGCTCTCCTGCCCGGTTCCCCGGATTCCAGAGCGGACACTCACCCCAACTAGGTGACCCAGGGTGACCGACAGGCCGATGGATAACGCCGGGGAGCCTAAGGCGTCGGTCCGGCGTTTATCGGTAGAGGCAAAGATGCACATCGCCAGCTGGAAGGTGAGGATGATCTCCACCACCAGTGCCTGGCCTGGGGACGTGTTGTTGTTGAGCTGCAAATGAACAGCAAGCACACGCGTGAGCTGAGCCAGACGGAAGGGTTTTTGCTACCCAGAGCTGTTTACATGGAGACTGGAATTTCCCTCTTAAACTGTTCCAATTCGCAGCAAGGAGATGTCACTGGAGCAATCAGTCTAGCCCCATGCTGCACCCCCCCATCTATCTATCTGTCTAATCTGCAAGTCCCTTTCCCTCTAGGCATTTACAAATCACTTTAAGGTATCTCTCTTTGCTAAGTGAGCACCAACGCCAGCTGCTCTGGAGCAGCCAGTGACCTGTCAGCGCTTCAGTGAGGGTGTCTGAACAATACCTGGGGGGAGAGATGAGGACAGGGGCTGGGGTAAAGATTCCCCCTGGGCTGGGACTACGGGGGGGCGAACAGTGGGGATCCAGCAGGGATGCCACTGGGTGGGTTGGGCCATTGCCACATGTGGTCAATGCGCCTGTTTTAATCTCTCCCAATCTGGCTGGCAGAAGGATCCAGCCCCCACCGAGCTGGGGTGAGGTCTGGCCCAGTAAGGAGTGGGTGGGGGGAGTGGGGAGAAAGCATGGGGAAGTGAAGGCCAAAGTTAACGGTGGTGGTGGGGGGGAGAGTTTAGGGGCTTGGAGTGGCAAAAAGCAACCAGTGAGTCAAGCGCAGCCCCTGAAAACCCTTCGGCAAGGCTGAAGGCTCCAAGAATCATCCACCCTCACACAACTGGACAAAGATCTTCCAATGCCATCCCTGAGACTGGTCCAAGGGGACTCCTAACTTCCCCTGCATGGTGGTTTTAAGGGATCTTCCAACCATCTTTGCCATGCTGGCATAAAGAATTCCTACCCTCCCCCCCAGACTGGTTTAAGTGGGATCTTAACACACCCCCCCCCATACTAGTTTAAGTGGGCTCCCCTCCAGTCCTAGCTCAGCACCTTTCCCTGCCCCGATCTCCAGGAAGATAGGCTGAGGCTGGAGTCAAGTCCTTCTGAAAGGTGCGTGTGACTCACTCGTGCCCTCAGGATAAGAGAAGTACTTAGAAGAAACCGCACCTTGTTAATTGCACGGCACAATAAATCTGCTGTCAGTGCAGTGCCGGCTCCATTAAGGCTGTCCACACTGTGCTCCCATTTCGCTCCATCTGTGTGGATATTATCTCCAGCACCAGGGTGAACCAGTGAGGGATTCCTTAACCCTCGTGTTGGATCCGATTCCTCGCAGGAGGCTGGGAACCCATGCTGTGGGTTGCTTAAGCCATGGGCATGATTAATCCTCCCTGGGCAGGGAAGAGACTTACCGCGTTGACGGCCAGGTTTCCACGGGCGTTGACCGGAGTCACCAGGTAAAGGATGCCTGCCCCAGCGATGGCCCCCACCAGCTGGGCCACCATGTAGAACGCCGTCCGCAGGAAGGAGATGTGGTTCCCCACCAACATGGCGATGGTCACCGCCGGGTTGATGTGAGCGCCGCTGACGTGACCGAACATCTGTACCAAGGTGCCAATGGCCAGGCCGAAAGCCAGCGAGATCTGCAGGATGCTCGGCAGGGCCGAGGGCCACTTCAAGGCTGAGCCGAGTCCAAAGAAGACGAAGATCATGGTGGCCAGGAACTCGGCCAGGATGGCCCGGACGAAAGCCAAGGTGCGAATTTCCTTACACATGGTGGGATCAGGCGGTTAGAGAGAAATAAGTGGCAGGCTATTGTCTCTTGGGCTCTGTGGACAGCTGCAAGGTGCAGGGCCATATATATATACAGGAGCAGCAGGGAGGTGTGTTACCTAGGTGGTGGGAGGAGCCAAGGAACTGGCCAGCCCTCCCAAATCCTCCTGGGCAGCTGGAAAAGATTTCAGCTGAAAAGAATTTCAGTGCCTTTCCGGGAAAGAAGGACTCAGATGACTGGCAGTGTTTCTTTCTCCCTTTTTTCTCTAGACAATGGCCCCCTATCCGATGTCTTTGTGGTCGTTAGATAACACATTGCATAACTGGGCGTTGATCGCCGTCGCAGCCTCTTTGCGTCTCTTTCATTTTGGTACTGGCACATGGATTTGTTTTTTTGCCTGGTTAGATTTAAGGTGACGATGTCCTGCTTGCCGGTCAGTTTCCCTGCATGGTTGGGGAAAGCTCTTCTGGTCATTTTCTCCTCTCAGGGTCACTCCAGAGTAACTCTCATCCATGCAGTCGTTGCTGATTTACACTGGCAAGTCTGTGATCAGAATCTGGCCCCCGGTGCTTAGCGGATGCAGGATGTTAGGGGCAGAGGTGGGAGTTTTGCTAGGAGATTTGTATTGCGCAGACTAGCAGCCCCCGTGAGGATCTCCGGGCTCAGAATGGGGACTTTCAATATGTAGTACAAATGCAGCACCTGACCTGAGGATTTGCAGATCAGTCGCCTGCATGGGTCCTGTGCTCTAAAGGGAAACGTTTTCCTGCTGATCGGGTCCCATCCAGCAGGTGGGTGGTTGTGGGGATGGGAGGTTAATACGCTTCTTGTCTCCCAGCTGGGGTTCAAACCCTGCCTAAGTGTCCTAGTGGAATATGTTTTGCTGGGCTGCAGCCTACGGCCTGCTGGGGATTGGACACGCTCCCTGGACCCCATGGCTTTTGCAGTCTGAGCTCAGAAGAGGCTGAGCAGTGTTGAGGTGGATTGGCAGAGCTGCACGAGAGCCCGAGGATGAATGAGCAGGGAAATGCAGGGTGGCAGAGCACCGAATGGTGTCTAGGCTTGGAGTAACAGCTGGCGCTGCTGGGAAGGCTAGAGATGCCTGGCAGATCTGTATAGGAGCCCAGGATTGGGACTGCAGAGGTGAACTGCATGGGCAGAGCTGGGTGGGTGCCCAGCAAAGCGATCCCAGAAGTGGGCTAGCAAAGGCCTGGCAGCACCGTGGCAGTGGGCCATGATTGCTGCAGGATGAAGGTATTGGGGAGCTCGGGGGTGGAATAGGAGGGAGGTGCTGGGATGGGATCAAGCTGTGCCGGGTGCCCAGGACAGGTGTAAAAAAGGCAGAGCGCAGGTCAGATGCATTGGCAGTGTGTCTGGAAAGCTGGCTGGCAGCCTGCAAACACGTGCACACTTTGCTCCCTTGGCTTTCGCAAGTCGCAGATTCACACACATGCGGCAAATAAACAAAGCCCTTCTCTACCTCTGCGGGTGAGGGTTTGCAAGCCAGAGTAGGCGGCGGAGTGGCAGGCGCTGGAGAGGTGCTCTTGAGTGTTACCACGGGCTGCTCTGGGCAAGGGCAGGGGAAATTCTTCTACTGCTCTTTTCCCTCAGGCACAGCCAACTTTCCCATGTCTGCTTCTTAGAGGGGATCCACTTTTCTCCCCCCTCGGGTCCTTGCCTAGCCTGAGACCTGAGAGATCTCTAGGGCACCCCCTGTTTCCTGCCATTTCTCTTAGGCAATTCCAGCCAGGCATGAGAGACATGGAGGGGCCGGTGCCGGTCAGCACAGAACCCTCTGGGTGTAAAATAGCCTCTGGAAGGTGTTCATAGAGCAGGAGTGTCTCTTGCGGATTAGTGGCACCCAGAAGAAAAATCACAGGGGATCCCAGCAGTAGCAGCGTACGGGTACGGGAACGAAACTTCCATTCACGGTAACAGTGCTGCAGCTGGCTCGCAGCCATGGCCCGTTGCTCATTGTCGCTTGAGCAACATGCTACCACCTCAGCTGCCTGGGTTTTCAAGAGCTCTGCCCCCACAGCCAGGGCCTGATTTTCCAAACGGCTCCGCTCCCGGCTCAGGCGCTGGATTTGCACAAGAGGTTGGCACCTTGGCAGCTGAACTCTGGCTATGAGAATCGCAGCGGGAGCTGCTGGAACCTGAAAACCTCAACCTTCTTTGGGCACATCCACAGAAGCGAAGCTCTCTGGTGAGGCCAATGCCCTGGAATCTGTCCCTGAGCCCTTTCTGAAATTCCCTGCATCTCTCTGTCCAGGCACTCATTTTGGAGCATGGCACCGCACGGTGGTTTTGTGAGCACAGTTGTGTGCAGGTTAGATTAATGCTACAGGAGGGGATTGCAGGACCCAGGCCAGGATGCTTTCAGCAGAGGAGAGGTTGTGTGTGTGCGTGCTTCACCTGGTAACTTTCTTTTTTTTTTAAAACCCATTAATAAGGTCCAGGGTCAGATTTTGATCGATGCCGGTATAAACCCCTTGGGTTGGAATGGGAATAATCCCAGATTTACACCTCTCGGCCCATGTCAGGCTGCTAACCCAGAGCAAAAAAAAGAAAAGAAAGGGCTCTGAAAGAGCAGAGGGTGAAGGTTTTGAGCTCTCTGCTGTGGGAAATTGATATGGAGCTGACATTTAATTTCTGAGATCAAGGGATGGAGCAAAGCCCTGCTTCACATGGAGCAGGGAAGGAATTGCCCTCTCATGGTTGCTATAAATCCCAGAACGGTTTTTTTTCAAGGGAGCTTTCTAGCCAAATTCCAGCTCAACTCATTATATTCCACCGCCTTAAAATTCTCTCCACAGTTCATATTTTACTGGTGGAAACTCTTTTGTAGCACTGCTAATAATTGCTGTGCGTCAACCCAGAGGCTGCTGCATTTCAGCAGTGAGTGAACAACCCCTACGTGGACACAGTCTGCTGAGTGATTCAGAATCAAAACTGCACGTGTGTTACTCCCTGTAAGGCTAAAAGAGGGGAGAGACCCTTTAATTTAGGAATCAGGGACTTGTGGTTTAATAGCAAAAGAAAGCTGAATTCTGTTTCTCCTGCCTGAAGCTCTAAGCATGCAGCCATAAGGTCCTAGATGACTATGGACTGGATACAGCAGAATTCATAATGATCACATTCCCCCAGTGCTGTGGATCAAGAGTATCAAGTAAAGGGAACTAAGAACCAGGTTTGTTAAGCCTAGAAACGCCTAATCCAGCTGGGCCCTTGGCATGTTCTGGTGAAAGTTTTGCAAGCTGGTTCCTCAAGATTCCAGATCCGGGCCAGATTCCAACATGAGCAATGACCTTCTACTTTTCTTAAACCCTAGCTGCAGTTTCAGCTGGGTGCCACAAAACTTTTTTCCTTTCCTGAGCTCTTATTCACAGCAGTACTTCTGTGCTAGCAACGTTCTGTTCTGCCCCAGAGGTGGCTGCACCTCCCTGACAGGTGAACCATCAACACCCATGCTGTCCATGGTGTGGTTTCAGACCCCCTAGGACTTAAAAAATCAAAGGACAGTCTATGACGGACTGTCATCCAACACCCCTTAATAATCAAACTAGAACTAGTGTAAGTGCGTGAAACTCCCTTGGCTTTAATGGAGTCCCCTTCTTCCATCAAGTCCATCTGACTCCAGGGCTATCAAGTCTCGGAGTGAAAATTCTCTAACCGGGGGTGGGAAGGCTGGCTCGGATTAATAGGGAAAACTCCCAGGGATGCAGAAGGGCATTTTGTGGTTGCTCTGAGGATGGGAGCTGTCTTTGCCTCTCCTTAACAATCTTGCTCTTAGCCAAACAATGTAACTTAATAAGATCAAAACCATCCACTTCCGGAACTCCTTTTTTCCAAAGCCTGATGGATTTTAGCAAATTAGAACCGCGAGAGTTTTTGTCAAACTGCAAGGTTTGGCACACGTCCTTTCCCATGAAGGTGTGTATGTTGTTCAGTGAATAAATTGCTGCTTATTGTAATCTCTGGATGGCTGATTTCATTTTCTGACCTTCAACTGGGAAGCTAACTGATTTTGTAATTTCCAAGCAGCCATATTTCTGACTGGTCAGTTTCAATGTGAGATTGCCAACCTTAGATTAGATTAAAATTAGATTAGATTGTAAACTCCATGAAGCAGGGACCATTTTTTTTTGTTCTCGGTTTGTATAGCACGAAAGAGGGTGTTAACGCAAAAAATATAACAGCATTAGGAAATCCAATCCTGCCAATGGTAGCTACCATCAGGATGAATATAACAGTTCAGGGAAGTTAAACAATAAAACCTGACTCACTTTTGAAAATTTTCAGGCATTTATTGATTGTAATAATGATAAAAGTCACACACATGCAGACAAAAACAGCAACTGCCAGCTGCGCCTCCCTTTCTGCCACATGCTCTTGCCACTGGAGTATTTAATAATAGCTGCTGACAACAGATGATACATTAAAGGCTATTCCATGACAACATGGATGGACTGTAGCAGTAATTGTATGTTGAGTGCTTGTGTGCGCATGCATGTGTGAAGAGAGGGGCGTGTGCGAGGCTGGGTGGGGTCTTTCAAAATACTAGGGTGTTGGAGCAAACTTGTTCTCGCTGGGGGTCAGGATAATGTTCTAGATCTGCAATATTAAAGAAAACCCCCTGCGAGGGGTCCTGCCCAGAAGAATTGAGTGGAAAAAGGGAGAGTTGACACAGATATTATTTAGATAACACCGTTGCTGTGTGTTGCTCTTTGCAGAGAAGTAAGAGACATGGGGACTGGTTCTCTCCTGCCACGTACACCGTGGCATTAATAACACCCCCTGCAAAATACAATTCTGAGTTACTGGTAGTATTTCTTTCACATTCACTTTGTACTGACGTCAGTTATGACTCAGGGTGCATGGCAGTGGAAAGCCAGGCCCACATTCTCTGGCTGCCCCACTGATCATCTCAATGGAGTTGTGGTGTTACCTGGGGATGGGTGTGGGCCACAGCCTCACACCCAAACTTTCCTGATGCTTGTAGGGAGGGAGGGGGAGTGTTAGCGTTGCCGATCCAGATTTTGCAAGCTGCCTCTCTCTCTGCAATGAGCTAAACTAGAACTCTGGAGCTGGACCATGCAGATGCTTGACAATGGCGAATGTTTGGACCCTGCCCCGAGTCGTGATCAGCAGGCCTGCAAAAACGGCTCCCTTCGTCCATCAGCCGCTCTCCAGCGGAGATGGCTTATCGTGCTGCTATCTATCAGACGTGGCGCTGGCAACCTGGCTGGCATCCTCCGCCCCAAAGGTGGCTGTATAGCCATGAAGCTTTGGGATTCTTCAACGTGGAAGGTGTTAAATAGTATAAATACTTTAGTAACAGTAGTACTCTCTGTTTTCTAGTGGCTTCCATGCAAAGATCTCAAAGCACTATACTAACCCACATGCTTCAGGGCTTAAGCCTGCTTCTAACTATTGGAAGGGTCAGGAAGAAATTGTCCTTGTGATGCGATTAACCCGGACTGTCTACTCCAGGCTTTCTTCCTCCAAAGCATCTGATACTGGGGACTTCTGGTGTCAGGATCATGAAGTAGATGGACCTCCTGATCTGAGCCAATCTAGCAATTCCTGTGGTCTTAAACATTAATTATGCAACACAATCTCTCCATGAAATTGGCTTGTATTACTTCCCAGGTAGGGAAGATGAGGCACGGTTAGGAGAAAATGACTTGTCCAGTGAATCAAGCACACAGCAGGGATTAGTACCCAGGAATCCTGATTTTCAGCTTTGACCCTCTGTTTGATCCATTTCCATGCCATCCTCCAATAGCTTCCTAACATATGCCCCGTTTCTTGTCCAACAGCAACTGAAGCCACGCTTATCTACCAGTCAAGGGCTCGGATTTCTCTTTAATGCTCCTGAGCGATGTGCTGAGGTTTCAGGCAACAAAGATCTGATCTTCCCTTGGCAGTGTGCATATCTATCGAAATGCACCGGCCCCTGAGCTGTCTTACTCATCGGAATTTCAAGTCTCCTGTTACAACTGCTGGCCTTAGGGATCTGGTGGGATCCAAGGGGCAGCAGGTGAAGTAGAGCTAGAAAAATCAATGACATGATGCAAGCGACGGTGGCTCCCTCCTCCATTTCCATTTTGACACCAGTGCGCCCTTTTGATCTGGTGGCCTCTTGCGCAACACTTTGCATGGATGGAATGGAGAATCGGAGCTGATGGCTTGAGTACTTCCTCCCCAAGGGGTGTCTCAGGAACACACCCAGGCAGAGATTGCTGGATGGCCCAGGCTGTCAGTCTTGCAGATGTCAGTCGGCTATGATGCAAAGGGCAAGCTGGAGAGTGAGGAATAGGTCAACAGCACTGGGTTAGCTGCGGGTCACACTGCTATTAATTGGGAAGGAAAATGACCCCAACAATGCAATAGATCTTTAGTCCAGTTGCAAACTGGGGAGAGGAGCTTTATAGACCTAGCATGGAGAAATAGGAATGGGGAGGGGGCGCACAAAGCTGGGTGGCTAAAATGGGGGATCCTGGTGTGTAAGGAGGGGCGATGGGGAGCGGTGGCACACGGAACCCTGAGCAAGGGGAAACTGGGGGGAATCCCTGAAATAGACTGGGACTGGAAGCGGGGCAGTGGGACCATTTGTGTGAGTGGGGTGGGAATGGAGGAATGCAAAGAGCCCCTCAGGTGTCTGATACGCTTGGCCTGTAGAAACTACAATGTGCATGACTCTGTAACAATAAATCAACTCTTCCCAAAATGCTGCTGTTGCGAACAGTAGTATAGAGATGCAGCAGAACTGAAATGCAGCCACTTCTGGGGTGGAGGCGATCAATTGGCTGTCCTCCAACATGCTGCACAGCTGCAGCAGAGAGTGCAAATTTCGGCTAACAATGCTGGGCGGGGAACCCGCCGTCCTCAAAGCGCCATGAGCTCTTTAATACCCATGCAGCGTAGCAGAGACTCACCACTACATTGCATGTCATGGGCCAAATCCAGCTGGTGTAAATGGGTGTAGCTCCTCTGAAGTCAAAGGCACTGTGTGGATTTACATCCATTAAGAACCTGGCTCAATGCCATGTTTTACACTCATGCAAGATAGGTGGAAAAGGGCCTGTTTGGAATGACTCTGTTCTGCACAGGCCTCAATGCCTCTGCAAGGTGTGATCTAGCCTCTCGCACACAGGCGGCGTGAATAGCAGGAAGAGGGAGTTTGAATCTGTTCCCTGACATTCCTCCACAATTATGCCTGCATTCCTGAGGCGAACCGTGGAGCCTTTTCCCACTGCACAAGGAGATACAATCAGCAATATCTTTGTGACCATTTTACCTGGTGTTATCTGCAGCATATCACCACAGGGACCTCGCATCAGGTCTTGCGGCAATGCAATGGTCTCGTTGCTGCAGAGGCGAAGGAGGTCCAGCAAATTAATGCCCCAACAGTAAAGATGACATATGACAAAAGCTGGGTGGGAAATGGTTTTCCCAACCTGTGAGAATTTTCAAGATGTTGAAAAATGTGCCCCCTCTCGAATCAGGATGAAAAATCAAAACCTTGAAAATGTTCACGGACTGAAAACCCAGAAAAAAGTTTGGATCCGGTTGACCGAAACATTTCATCTTCGTAATTTTGAAATGTTTTCATTTTCATGTGGACCATTTCCTTATTTTTAACCTTGAATTAACTTAAATTTTGAAACCAAAAGTCATTTTGAACCAGAAACCCAACCCTTTTTCCTTTTGAAAATGTTGCAAGGGGAGAGTTGACAATTTCAAAACATTTCTCAAACTTTGTTTGAAACTGGAAATTCATTAAAGCCAATCCTTTCCCACAAAGCAGTTTTGTTTTTGATGAATTGGCATATTTCAATTAAAAAAATGCATAAACCAAAAACTCTTGATCACCTCTACATATGACCCTCTCCACACCAAAAGCTTGACCCAGCGCCCTTTGGGACCAATGGAACCATTTCCATTGATTCCATATGAATCTAGGTCAGGCACACAGAGAACAGCAACTGCAAAAACGGGCAAAGAGCTTCCTAGCGGTGTCCCCATAAATGAATTTAACACCTTCAGGTTCAGATTTGTTGAGCAGCCTCTGGAACTAACCAGCAAAGCTGCTCTGACCGTGGCCATCAGCAGCTGGGACATAATATGGACACGGCTTGAAGCAAAGAGATATGGGCCTCCAATAGGAAGGCGACTGCTGGGTTCACGTGGGTGCTGCTGATGTGCTCAAAGGTCTGCACCAAGGCTACTGGCTGGCATGGTGGATGGGAGGGAGCAAGTCCAAGGAAAGCCAGAGCCCAGGACAAAGAAGACAAGCTAGAGTGTTCCAAAGAGTTCAGCAAGAAACACACAAGCAAAGCTACCTGTGCAATTTCTTCAGGCGTGGCTAGTGTGCATGGACAATGGCTTCATGCTCACCCTTCCGTTTTTGTGGGTGTGTGTATGTATGTGTGTACATATGGGATGTATGGGGCGTCCCATAATTTAGTGCCAACTAGAGGACACTCAATGCTCTTGACACCTCTCATCCCAGGTAGAAAAGTTTCAGACTCAAAGAAGCTCCAACCTTTCCTTTCTCTGATTAAACAGTCAGTTGCCATAATAATGTCCCATGACGCCCTCTTCTGCGATTGATTATGTAAAGTACCCAAAAAAAGGAGGTGTCTTTGCAGCCCCTCTCTCTCTCTGTTCTTGGCTCTATGCCATTCTTGGAGGGACAAGAGAAAGGGTTTCATTTTCTTTTTGCACTGGTGTAAATCAGGAGTTATTCCAGTGTGAGTGAGAGGAGAATCTACCCCAGAGATGAGCAAACTCTGCAGAGCAAATATTTTGTTGGATGAATCAGACTCTTTGCTCCGTTTGCAAATTTTCTGGGGTTTTATTTCTTTTGGCGGGTGGCAGCAAAGCAAATTTGCTGTTTGAATTATTATTGGTATCCCGGTAGCTCAGCTGGGATTCAAGGGCATTGTTCATGCATATAATAAAAGACTAACCTTGCTCCAAAGAGTTTACAACCTAAATAGACAAGACATTTAAAAGATGGGATAACGGAGGCACAAGGGATTAAAGTACTTGCCCAAAGGCACAGAGAAGGTTATGAATTTCAGTTCCAAGCTAGTTTCTTGCCCACAAGAACACTGCTTTCTTTCAGCTGGAGTTGTTCGTCTTAACTCTTGCAGAATGGCTAATTCCAGTTGCTCAAAAATCATGAGTGCTTTAAAAACCATGGGATTAAAATTAATTAAATTGGGTTTCTTGTATTTGCATTCGAGTTTCCGAACCTTTTTTGAAGGGTTCTTTATGGTTTACTAGAACTGGTCCAAAATTTGCCAGCAAGACATTTATTCCATCAGAAAATGTAGTTTCATCAAAATTGAAACTTTTCGCAGAAATGCATTGATTGTGACGAAAGGGCTTTCGATGAAATCCTTATTGGAACGTTGTTTTGATTTTATATTATCTTTTTTACCTTTAAAAAAAAAATCAGATTTTGATTGACCCTAAATGAATTTTTCTGAAAAATTTTGTTTTGCAGGAAATTTTGAAATGTCAGAATTTTCCACAGAAGGGAAAGGTTTGCATTTGCATGCTAAAAATAGCTGTGTAGAGGATGCTTTGATGTTGCAATTTAGCCAGGAGCCTTTTCAATCCCTCTCCCAGATTTCAGAGTTTGATCTGCAACATTTGCACAGCTATTTTTCATCTGCTAGTACATATCTGTCATCCCGGGCTGGGAGGCTCACTTCCAGAAGTAGTGTAGACATATCATTAATGTCCTCTGGAGTTTAGGAGGCCAAGAATGAATGGACCATGTTGTTGAACAAACCTAATTCTGCAGTAAGTGTCCCTGCAGGTTTAGGGGGAAGTGACATTGCTGGGAGAGTAAAGGGAAGTATTGTGTGTTCTCAGATGCAATGGTGATTGCGTGTGCATGACGCTTCCTCTGCCGTAGCTGGGGTTAATTAAAGAACTTTTCCCTCCAAGGCTGTATGTCAAGCACATTTCCCCAGCATGAAATGACCACTGCAGAAACACATTATGTTCTGAATGCTCATGGTCCCAGTAAATCCGGTTCTGCACGTGGAGCCCCCAGTGTCCCTGTTGGACTGGAAATTCAGCCGTCAAGTGCAGAGCCGACGCAGGAGGACGGCCTTTCTTATCAACGAGCGGTGCCGTCTGCTTGCGGAGAATGAGGCAAGAGCGTCTTGACGCAGATGCTGGTAGGCCCTGTGGCTGGTGAGGGCCGGGTGCCAGCTGGGAAGGAGTGAAAAGACCTGGGAGGAATGAGGACTTGTAATTCTGGCCCTGGGTGGAAAGTTAGGAGGAAAGTCTCAGCGGCTTCTTTTATCTCCCCTATGGATCTTGCAAAAGCAGCAGATTCCATGTCCCCACCTTGCCCAGCTACTTCACAGACGGTGACAATGTCAGCTTTGGGAGTGAGGGAATGGTCTGGGGTTAGAGTTTTAGCTTCCCTCTTGAGGGACCTGAGTTCAAGTCCCTAGCGGACTACAGATTTCCTCTACGATCTCAGGCGAGTTACTCAGCCGTTTTGTGCCTCAGTTTCCCCTTGTAAAATGGGGATAATAGCATTTCCCTACCTCATGGGGGTATTGAGTACAAATCCATTTAGAATTACGCGGTGCTTAGCTCCTACGGCGATGGAAGGCATGTTTACTTCAGAGAGCTAGAAATCCTTTCCTAGCTACCAAGAAAGCTGCCGCTCCAGTTCTATTTCTGGCTGTGGGATTCTTCTGTAATTTGGGCAAAAGCGGATCCCACTTTTATTCCTCTCGCTAGGGCAAAATGCTTAATTTTGCTAGGACTTGCCTGGACTGAGCCCAGCACCCCTACGAGTGACAATTCATAGCCCCAACACCTCTGGGCTTGCCAAGTCAGTAAAAAGAATTGTTTGAGCCCCGGAATCTTTCATTACAAATTAAGCGGTGCCTGAATCTAAAGGCTGGTGGAGGTTGGCCCTTGCAATGACAGGTTTAGCAGCAACCATTAGGAAAACAGGACGTTTTCAAAATGAGAAATTCAATTTTTCAAGTTTGAAACAACTCTTTGTTTCGAAATGGGAGTTAACGATGGTGAACAAAAAATGAATGGAAATAAAAGAAATGTCAAAACTGAAAAATGTTTCAAAGCAAAACCTCTTCATAGACGCAACTCGATTCATTTTTCTGATTTTCAGTTCACAACCATTTTTAGCCATTTTGATTTATCGTCCCCATGCGGGAGTGGAAAATTTGCTGATTTCTCAAAATTTTTCCAGTGCAGAGGGACCTGTGAGTCTGAAAGCTGTGACAGACTTCGTGTTCCCTCCAGGTGATCCTGCATGGCGAGGTCTGTCTGTCCATCCAGTGGTTTCTGTTTTTCCTTCTACCCCTGTAGCCTTTCACTAATACAGATGGCACAATTCCCTCTGCAATGTATTTACAATGTTGGAGATATGGTCAGGCCGCCAGTTGCTTCTCCACTTCTGTGCAGTGTCTAGCGCACAAACCCCCAGGGGTGACTGACAAAACAGAACCAGGAATTGCATCAGCATGAATTTGAACTTATGGAACACCAGCTTTTCCCAGTTCCCAGCCAAATGAATACTGGGAAGAGCTATCTATGGTTCTTATTTGGCCCTCATTACCATAGAATCTGAGCACTTCAAAAGCTTTAATGTATTTATCCCTCATGACCCCTCTGGGTCTGGTGACCTGGACTTGAACTTAATGTGCCCTTATTGCCAGCGGATGGAGGGACGTGATTATTCCCCTCTATTCGGCACTGGTGAGGCCACATTTGGAGTATTGGGCCCAGTTTTGGGCCCCCCACTATAGGAAGGATGTGGACATATTGGAGAGAGTCCAGGAGAGGGCAACAAAAATGATGAGGGGGCTGGAGCACATGACTTATGAGGAGAGGCTGAGGGAACTGGGTTTGTTTAGTCTGCAGAAGAGAAAAATGAGGGGGGATTTGATAGCAGCCTTCAACTATCTGGAAGGGGGGTCCAGGGAGGATGGAGCTAGGCTGTTCTCAGTGGTGGCAGATGACAGAACAAGGAGCAATGGTCTCAAGTTGCAGTGGGGGAGGTCTAGGTTGGACATTAGGAAAAGCTTTGGTGAAGCACTGGAATGGGTTACCTAGGGAATGGAATGGGAATGGGTTACCTAGGGAGGTGGTGGAATCTCTCCATCCTTAGAGGTTTTTAAGGCCCGGCTTGACAAAGCCCTGGCTGGGATGTTTTAGTCAGGGTTGGTCGTGCTCTGAGCAGGGGGTTGGACGAGATGACCTCCTGAGGTCCCTTCTAACCCTCATCTTCTAGGACTCTATGAACTGCATCCACGCAGTCCTCTGACTCGTGTCACAAAGGGACTCGGCTCTGACCCATCCCCTAGTGTGGTCTGTGGGCCCGAAACGAGGGGTTATGGTTCTGATTTTTTTTTTTTTTTTTTTTTACCCTCAGTGCTGTGCAAACTCATATCGTTGTAACTCCTTTTGCTTCAGTGGAGTTACTCCCGATTACCCCAAGAACCGTGACAGAAGACAAGCTCAGAGAGAATTAAGGCCCAGTCTTAAACAGCGTTGGGATGCTGGCAGACCAGGTGCCAGATGACGCCAAGGTCCCCATGTCTCCATCGACCCCGACAAATACATAGCTGGCTCCCCTGTGTGCCAGTGTTCTTAAAACAGGAGCGTAAAATAGGTGTTTGGGCTTTGGCGAGTGCTCGTGCATTGCTGTTGGCATTAATTGCGCTTGTAACATCTGTATCTTATCCCATCTTTTAAGGTAATATTTGAGCATTTGTATTGCTCAAATTGTATTGACTGGGTAAATCACTGAACAGGAGAGAGACGTTACCTGGTGGGACGGGCTGGTCTCCAACAGAAGGAAAATGTTGCATCCTGCCTAGCCATCTCTAACAAAGGCAGGCTCACCTGTGCAGCAAGAGAGGTCGGAACACCCAAACGAACTCTCTGGGACTCCCTGATAAGGCCGTTACACTTTCTGAGGAGTTTATGGGCAATTGCTCTGTGAAACCTAAGTATAGAACTCACAACTAATGCGGGGTTTGTGCCTTGCTTCTTAGCAGTCTGCCGTGGCCGGTACTGAAATCACCTCAGACCCCTTGGCAATGGAAATATGAAATCTCTGAAGTTCCCGAACAACTTTTGCATTTGCTGTTACTGTATTTCTCCCATGATTTGGTCAAAAATGTTCACAACCCCCTTGCATTTCCTATAAAAGCAAGATTAAAAATGTACCAACGAGAAAAATGTTTACCTGGTATAATGTTTCGGGGAGGGGGCGTTTCCGGAGGTTAACAGAGAATATTTGATCTTGAAGGGTAGGCCGTGCAGAGCATGGGGGGAAAGAGATTTTCTTTATTTTAGACTGTAATACAATTTTCAGTTCTTCCTGACCTTCCCTTGGCAGTTGAGACTAATCAGATGAGAAACGCTGCTCTGATATTGCGCCCGTTTTGTTTCCAATAAGTAATCACATGAGAGGGCTCCATGTTTGTTTGGTTAAACTGCCTCTTTATTAGAGTAACTATTTATTGGGGTGCTGCAGGTAGCATTCAAGCCATGTGCCCGCAGGCTGACTTCCTGGTGTCCTCTGCAAACTTATTCCACCTTTGTCAACCTCAAAGGTCCAAAAACCATGAGTTAGGCTCCCTCAAAATCACGAAATTGGCTTTAAAATCATGAGATTATGTTAAAGTAATAAATTTGCTGTTCTTTATATTTGCCTTCTGCTTTTTGAGCATTTATGGTGTACGGGATCACATTTTGAAGCTTTTTCCACAGCCACAGTGGCATACCAAGGGGGGGTCTGGGGAGGGGCACCTGCCAGGCCCTTGGAGGAGAAGCTGTCCCACCCCCTGTGGCAGGCAGCCATGGAGTCCTCCTGGCTCCTCAGGCGCAAGGAGGGAACTGTGAGAACAGAGCCCATCCCAGTCATGTCCTCCCCCCTGCCCTCCCCCGGGCAGCCTCTACCACCCCCACAGTTGGGGGAGGGCAGGAAATGGGCCCACAGACACACACCACTCACGGGACACAGTGTGGCTGTTTGATGAAATGAGAAGCAGCATGGCCTAGTGGCTAGTGTGCTGGTGTAAATCTGGATTCTGGTCTCAGCTCTGCGCGTGGCTTGCTGGGTGACCTTGGGCTTTTCATCCCACCCTGAGCCTCATTTTTCCCATCTGTAAAATAGGGATAATTATATCCTTTGTAAATATAATCCTTTGTAAAGTGCTTTGCAATCTGCTGAGGAAAAACAACCATCGAAGAGCTGGGTGGTATTAATATTATTCTCCAGAGACTGCAGCCATGGGAAAGTGGCTCGCACCAAGCTGGAGCTAAGGGAGGCAGGTTATGAGGTTGTGAGATGCCTACAGCCAGCCCAAGCGCCACAGGGTAATGGCCAAAGTGATCCAGACGATAGCTGCGTAAGAGAGATAAAAGACCTTTGTGGCAGGCTTGGGGTCAAGGAGTCATATTTTTAGTCCTCAAACAGAACAGGTTAAACCGTCGCTGCTTTACCTGCCAAGGAAATGCAGCCACCTCTGGGGTGGGATGTGGCCGCTATTTAAGAGCCTCACAAGGATGCCTGTGCCGATTTAGAGCTGGGCTAAGAGCAGTGATGATATGCTACCGGTTCGCACCGGTTCACGCGAACCGGTTCTTAAAATAAAAAAACCACAGCGAACCAGTTGTTAGCAGCGGGTGAATCCTGCGATTCTCCCCGCCGCCGAAATTCCCCAGGGCTGGTCAAATTCTCTGCGGAGGGTGAATTCTCCCTGCCGCCGAAATTGCCCAGGGCTGAGCAACTTCACAGCGGAGGGAGAGTTCTGCGATTCTCCCTGCCGCCGAAATTGCCCAGGGCTGGTCAGTTTCTCCGCGGAGGGTGGTTTGATGTGCTGGCTGCTGGGGTGTTGCGAGATACCGTGTTGGGTGCTGTGTGCATGATGTTAAAGAACCTATTCAGAATAGGTTCTTAAACATCATCTGCCTTTATAGAACTGGTTGTTGGAAATTTGGGATATCATCACTGGCTAAGAGGGATCTTGGGAATACAGCAAATTAGAGTTGGAGGCAAATGTCAAGGGAACAAGCCTGGAGATGGCTCTGGGGAATACAGGCAAAGGGGCTGCCTCTGTAGAACCATGTGAGCTGGAAGACCGGCATAAGCAGCCACATGAAATTAATAAAAGCCCTTGTGGTAGGACGAATGACGCAGCCTTCGCATTTCTGTGGAAAACCTCCTGTGCTATTCTGATCCTGGCATAGAATCTGCCCTGCATGAGACCCCCAGTTCGGGTGCAAGCAGCCATAGCAGTGGGAGAGGTGTGAGATAGGTGGGGAAGTGGACCAGAAGAGATCGCAGGGTGGTCGTCAACCCACCCTATGAAATGGCAATAACAAAATAACCCCCAAGGCTACTATATCACGCTTTAAAATGCTCAGCAAATGGAAATATGTTGGCACAACAGCTCACTGAGTTGGGAGGTAGCTTTACCCTCCATCTACAGGCGAGGAAACCGAGGTACCGAGACAAGAAGTGACTTGCCACGTGATGTCTGGTGTTAGAGCTGGCAATCAGACCCGGGAGTCCTGACTCCTGTTGCCGTGTTGAGGCCGCTGGGGTGTGTGGGAGGAATTTCTGATGTTTGGTTTGGGGAAGGGGGTGTGGACGGATTGTTCATGACATTGCCCCTAAAGGGGGAGAGCTGCAGATGATAGGGAAGGTCGGGTGAGTGGCCGAGGGAGAGGGACACAGCTCGCGCTGGCTCATTGGGTATGTCCCCATGGGGCTGCTTCTGGGCCGATCGTGGCACTTTTACCACTAGGCCACAGGGGGCAAAGTGCTTTTGTCTCCTGTCGGTGTGCGGTTGTCTCTAAAACAGATGCTGGAGAATATGGCTCGCTCCTATTGCAGCCCCTGGTGGCTTAGCTACACTTTCTCTGCCATGCCTCTCGGCAGAGTCTGCGGGGAGTGCAACTCCATGGACTGCCTCCGGCGAACTTCACGCTCTTCCCAGTCTTCCTCCGGCTCAAAGCCTTTGAAGACGGCGAGTCTCTCCGACAGGGTCTTAGGGTGCGGGAAGAGAACGTAGCTGTAGATCAGCGAGGCCACCACGGCCCCAGCCAAAGGCCCCAGCCAAAAGACCTGGGGAGATGGAGAGAGAAGAAAGTAGGTTCCTGGATGAGCTACAGGAGACATTTAGCTGGAACTTGAAATGGACACCAGATCATTATGAATATGAATTTGATCTTCAAGCCACCTAGCCTTGAGTTCACTCTGCATTTGGGAATCAGTGCAGCTCGACGTTTGCCCACGGCCGTAAACTTTTCCTCCCAGCAGGACACGTACATGCGTCTATATTTGCTCCTCCTTGATATCCGCTGACGTTTGGACTGTGAGATGGACCCAAACCAGAATCTTTTGTCCAAACTACCCTCCCCCCAAGCCCTGGGAGTTCTGATCAAATGGATCTGAAGATAAGCCTGTTTTCTTCACGCTTGCTTTTGCGGAACCGAGATCAAACCAGTGCGCTTTTGCAAAACTAAAGCTAAGGCTGTGGCTGCGCTAGAGAACTTACAGCGGTGCAGCTCTCCTGTTAAGTGAATTAATCCACCTCACCGCAGACAAACCTCCACATGGGGGTTTAAGTCGGTATAATTTATGGTGCTCAGGGTGTGGCTAATTCACACCCCTGAGTGACATAATTTGTTGTTTAGTCATAGCCTAAATTTGCTTTATGGGTCTGGGGGGAAACCAAAACTGTGGGATATGGTATAGGCTTGTGGTTAGAGCTTTTGACCTCTTTGGTTCTGTGCTCAGCTGTAGGAGGGAATGTGCTCTGCTGGAGAGAGTAGAAGATGGGGAACAGGATTCTCTTGGGTTCCCTTGCCACCTTTAGTGGGGAATGTGGACTAGTGGTTAGACCAGGGCTAGCATTGGGAACCAAGACTCCTGAGGTCCATTCCCAGTTCTAGGAGGGAAAGTGGTCTAGCAGCTAAAGAAAGGAGGCAGGATTTTTTTTCTTTTCTTTTTTTCACTTCAAGTATTAAATTAGTCTGTGATCTAAAGCCAGGCACTTCCCCTCCCTAAGCCTTGGCTTGTCCATCTGAATGAATGGAGATAGTGATATTAGCCACTTTTATAAAGTGCTTTGTCGTATAAAGTGCTAAGCAGCGCAGCTTCCTTTTTATTTATTTAGTCATCTTAAACCTAGTGGTTTGGGTAAAATGAGATTCAGGCGTCCACCAAGCTTGATTTGATTTATGCAGAACCCAAACTGAACCCGGGAAGTTCTGCCAAACTAAACACAGCTTCCATGTGTTCCACGGCTCTAGTTCTGAATCTGCTCCGAGCAGGCACATTTTCCGGGTCAACATGGAAAAGCAACATTTTCAGGATGGCTGTCACCTGACATCCAACCCGGGAAATTGATCAAACTCCTAAAGCTTCCTTGACTTGGCCAAGAATGAGCAAAGTGTCTCTTCCTACACACACACACACACACACACACAC